>CM061045.1:68283723-68883723 GCA_030762985.1 Adelphocoris suturalis | reverse complement strand
TCATCCATCAAAACCTTGGGCAACCGCCGAGTTTCGGGGCAAAACATCGAACGTTGAAATCTCAACTATTGTTCAAATTTCCCTTCTTTAAACTTTCCTTCATGCCCCAGTGATGCATTAAAAAATTATTATAATAATGTTGTTCACGTCAAGTCACTAGGGATGACACCAAAATTTGGAATTAACCTGATTTCAAGAACGTATTTGAACAAATTGTAAACTTTGAACGATGCACCTCATTGAATGAAATGTAGTCGCAGAACCACGTTTTTTCACCAAAATCATATTTCCACTCGTATTTTATATTGTAGACATTCTTTGGCAATTTCCGTTTTGTGTAAATGACCGTTTGTCCGTCTGCCTCCAAGAATTATTTTCTCATTAGACACTATGTCTGTTTTCGCACAAGCTTGGATGGTACTTGGGGAGATCATCCTATAACTATTTCTTTATTTTTCAATTCCCCTATAAATTTGATGGTTTATGTTTGAGATACTTGAATTACCAAAATCGATTTTAAAAAATCCGCTCGTCGTCCGCCGTCAGCCCTATTCCTACACCACACCGTCCGCCGTTCGAAGCTATTTTCAGATACTTCCTTACCAAAGTTTACGAAATTTGGCTGAAAAACCCCACATCATCCGAAGATGATCCTTGACACTTTGTATCACACTCACTCAATTCAAAAGGGTGTAATTTAAAGGTTATAGGTTAAGGGATTATTCCGAGAATTATTATGGGGGCCGGAATTGAGGTTGCTGAGGAAGCACAAAGGAGTGACACGAAACTCGAAAGGAAAGAGAGGAAAATAGCATTTTTGATCAGCCACATCACTTGAATGGAGAGTTTCAGATATATTTTTCGTTAAACACACAAGGATTTATAGGGAGCAAATATGATCCTTATCCACTCCTTCATCCGCATTGGAGCCCTGAATTCTTTTTCGGTTTCTGCTACAAATAAAAAGAAGATTCAACTTCCCTCCAGACAATGTACCTAAGGAATTTTCGGTTATATGTTTTTAATTGCAATTTTACAGACAGTGTTGTATTACCTCCCAAAATCGACCTGCCGCACGACAGGACCTAGAAGATCGGATTCGTCGTACTTTTTACTTGATATATACTATTTTGTTCAAACGTAACATGACGAAATATGAAAAGTGTCAGAATTACCCCCTCCGTGAGATGCGAAACTCGACGAGACCTAGAAAATGGTATACCTCATGTTGTTTACATAGTACAAACTATTTAATTATTTCAAATTTAAAATGACAAAAAGAAGAAAAGTGTTGGAATTACCCCCTCCATGTGACAGCCCGCGAGACGAGACTTAGAAAATCGGATTCCTCGGGTTTTTTACCTATTAGAAATTATTTTTCTCACAATTTAAATGTCGCAGTAAGCAAAATGTTGGAACTACCCCCTCCATGAGACGCCCCGCGGTGCGAGACCTAGAAAATCGGATTCCTCGGATTTTTTACCTATTAGAAACTATTTTTCTCACATTTTAAATGGCAAAAAGAGAAAAGTTTCGGAATTACCCCTCCCTGAGCCGCGCCGTGCGACGAGACCTAGAAAATCGGATTCCTCGGATTTTTTACCTATTAGAAACTATTTTTCTCACATTTTAAATGGCAAAATAAGAAAAGTTTCGGAATTACCCCCTCCATGAGACGCGCCGTGGGACGAGACCTAGAAAATCGGATTCCTCGGATATTTTACCTATTAGAAACTATTTTTCTCACATTTTAAATGGCAAAATAAGAAAAGTTTCGGAATTACCCCCTCCATGAGACGCGCCGTGCGACGAGACCTAGAAAATCGGATTCCTCGGATTTTTTACCTATTAGAAACTATTTTTCTCACATTTTAAATGGCAAAATAAGAAAAGTTTCGGAATTACCCCCTCCATGAGACGCGCCGCGCGACGAGACCTTGAAAATCGGTTTTCTCGGATTTTTTACCTATTAGAAACTATTTTTCTCACATTTTAAATGGCAAAATAAGAAAAGTTTCGGAATTACCCCCTCCATGAGACGCGCCGTGGGACGAGACCTAGAAAATCGGATTCCTCGGATTTTTTACCTATTAGAAACTATTTTTCTCACATTTTGAATGGCAAAATAAGAAAAGTTTCGGAATTACCCCCTCCATGAGACGCGCCGTGCGACGAGACCTAGAAAATCGGATTCCTCGGATTTTTTACCTATTAGAAACTATTTTTCTCACATTTTAAATGGCAAAATAAGAAAAGTTTCGGAATTACCCCCTCCATGAGACGCGCCGTGCGACGAGACCTAGAAAATCGGATTCCTCGGATTTTTTACCTATTAGAAACTATTTTTCTCACATTTTGAATGGCAAAATAAGAAAAGTTTCGGAATTACCCCCTCCATGAGACGCGCCGTGCGACGAGACCTAGAAAATCGGATTCCTCGGATTTTTTACCTATTAGAAACTATTTTTCTCACATTTTAAATGGCAAAATAAGAAAAGTTTCGGAATTACCCCCTCCATGAGACGCGCCGTGCGACGAGACCTAGAAAATCGGATTCCTCGGATTTTTTACCCATTGGACACTATTTTTCTCACATTTTAAATGATGAAATAAGAGGGACGATCCTGTTTATTTTGATGAAAAGAGGAACTCTCAAGCGCCAGCCATAGGAGGACAACTTGACGCGACAATCCTGTAACTGGTGTTAAACGTATATAAAAGACCGGTGTGATACAAACGCAGTATTATCGCGTCAGCGCCGTAATACTGGATCTGGTAACCTGCGCGGTAAGACTGTGGAAGTATATATATATATATATATATATATATATATATATATATATATATATATATATATATATATATTGGGTTATCTCCGTTGTTTGAAGGGTTAGAAAAAACTTCAAGCGGTAACCCCCTTCATTTTTTATGGGGAATTCAAATATTACATTTGCGCGCATTGCGCATGCGTGATCCGCGCATCAACTTTGTTTTTTTAAATAGCGACCCCCATTTTTTATTGCAGATTAGAATTATACGTAGAATTTCATGAAGAAATGACCCATCACTTGATTTTTGAGGTGTGCGAAAACGGGCCCAATTCCGCTTTAAAAGTGCAAAAATCGTGAAATACTGAGCTTTGAAGATATTCAATTACCACATGTTATACGTGATTTTTGGGTATTTTTTCGTGCTGATCGTCGTAATGATGTTCATTAGTTGATAGTTGCAACACCAACTTAGGAAAACACCGAAAAATCGGACAGAAATGCACTTATCTCATTCATTTCATATCCTCTTGCCGTCACACCGTATCGTTTACCGCCAAACTGAACTCGGCATCTCGGATGATCTCACATTTTTATGTCGAAATGGTGATGTGTGGCGGAAAAAAATACTCCAGCTCCGATTTCATCAGCTGTTATTTTATCTAGATCCTTTGTTATAGGACTCGGGAGTAAACTCCCGTTCATGGCAAAACAAGCATAGCTGAAAACGTAATTTTCATGAGCTTGGTCAGGGATACACCTAATTCCCTCAGCCAGTTAGGAAAGAGGTAAGAAGCCTATTTTTAAAAATCTATCAACGCTAAATTGGCAGGATGGTTACTGCTTCCTTGATAACCATCAGTTTTTTCTTATCCTTCACTCTAAATTATGTCACAGAACGGGAGGCGTAAAAAGGGTGGTAGCGGTTTTTTCCCTCCGTCAACTTCTTAATATCTCGGCGGTACTTGCTATCATAAAGCTTAATTTAATCCTCCTTTTCCCCAAATGGCCCAATTCCCAGGGAACCATCTAGCTTAACCATAACTTATCGTTTTAATTACTTATTTTAGTACCGCAGGATTCAAGACACTCCTCCTCCATTGAACCTTTGGCTTAATGAATAGAATATGAGTACTCGGACTACGTTAGTCTTCAATCCAACTGCTGTTTACTGTTTTACTAAAAACTACCTACCAGTAGATACCATCAGTAAAATCAGATCATAATCTAGGGGTCATGTCGATTTTTTCAGAAGATATAGCTCGCGTCTCAGGAATTACCTGAATTATTTTTTAGGTACGACCCTTCAACTAACGGATAATTTTGGAGAAATTAGTTGAACTAATAACTAATAGCTGATTGGTGTTTAGTTGTCAGTCACACGCAATGAAACTAATTTAGTTATACCACATTTAGTTATACCACATAATCGAAATAAGTCAAAACGTAACGGGAAATTTTCTTCGCGCAACGTGACTTTATATGCTAGTTTTTATTTAAAAAACAATGATCATTAGTGCTTGCATGTATTTTGACCAGAAAAATCCAAATACGTTCACCATTTTGGCGCATTCATAATCAAAAACAAACATCGCTCATTCAATCATATTGTAGCCTTGTCTGTAGCCACGTCTGAAATGCCTCCTTAACGTGCCTCTTGCCTAATAACTGCCAAAAAAGTTCCAGTCAGCATGCTCGTATGAGCGAATTTTCATAAATTACCGTATTTTCGTAAATTACCATATTGTATAATGTGAAATTGTTTTGAAATTTGAGCTTTTTGGGTGCAAAGAAGTTGTTAACTATTAACTTTATGGCAAAAAAAACGTATTCTAAATAATAATCTGCTATTCAAAAAGTGATTTTGGATTTTCAGCTTTTTTTGCAGTTTTCAACGATTTTTTAGCAAATATTGATGATATTTAAGTACATTTTTCAGGATGTTTTGAATGTTACATTTTATAGCTAAATACATAAACTTTATGTATTATGCTTTACAAAAAAATTAACGATTTGTAGTCATTATTAGCCATTTTTAGTGATTTTTTCAGAACATTTTTTGAACGTTGACCAATTTACTGTGCTGAAAAAGGGCTGGCTAACGAACTCATCCTTTTGAATGGAAAGCTTGCTTTTTTGGTGCAAGAACGGAATTTTTATCTCAATCCTGAGGAGAGGTATCGTCTATATACATACGGAAAAGCATTAAACTCTAGGATGTAATTTTTCGAAAAATTTTATTTTAAAATTTTTGGAGTCATTGCAATAGCTTAATTTTGTACAATGTTTCGCTAAAACGTGGTTTTTCGCCGGTTTTTGGTTAATTTTTTACAGGTTTTTGAATGTTTTCGCACACATTACACCATTGGGCGACCAGAAAAAATCACGCTATTACATGAACTGATTCTGCGTCGAATGACACCAACAGACGCCCTGGAGGTGTAATAATTGATTTTTAGCGATTTTTTAACTACCGAAAAACGTGTTTCTAGTCAGTTTTTTGACAACTTATTTTTTTCTCGGTATATTCCCAAAAAAACCACGTTTTCCTGTAGTTGAAAAATCGCAAAAAGTCAATCATCACACCCCTAGAGCTGCTGTTGGTCTTATTCGACGCAGATATAGTCCAAGTAATAGCACAATTTTTTTCAGATCGCCATGTGGTTTAATTTGTACAAAAATTGAAAAAAAAAAAAAACAAACTAGAAAAATCGCCAAAAATCGGTCAAAAAAACCACGTTTTTTGGCAGTTTTAAGGCAAAAGACACGTTAAGGAGGCATTCTAGACCCATCATGTATAGGCTTGTTCAGCGTCAAATTTCCAACAAGAATATCACCATTAAATTGAACATGATTTATCCCGGAATTTAAGTGATTTTTTCAAACATTCAGGTGCCATACCTCAAAAATTAGACGTCTACGTGAAAGACGGGCATCGGATTTTGAATCAGCACCCTTGAAGTTTCCTGAGGGCGCGACTTTGATTTTTTTTGGCAGTGTAATTATTTGTAGTTATTATTCGCCATTGAAGTAACTAATTTAGTTGTAGTTATTAATAATCAGTCGTAACCACTTTTTGGCCATCTCTGCTCCCATCCTATAAGTGATTTTCTATGCCTTTAGTTTCTGCCATTTTTAGGTTAACTTAAGCAACGCATGGAAAAACTAACGAGCGTGCCAACAAATTGATTTACGTGTGAACGAGAACCACGAGGTGACACGCTTTTCATATTTGAGGGCACTTATCGCCCACAAATTGGATCGTCAGAAAGATCGCTCCATTTCGAAACGGCGACGGGGAGCTGCGTCGTAGTTGGTTGGCCGACGCCACGTGAGGGTCATCTCGCTCAGCTGACCTCTCTTTTTCTTTTTGCTGTTTTAACTCGAAATCGATTCCAAAAACCTACTAACCGCGAGACGACGCACTATGTACGTACTCTACTTCCCGGTTATCAGTCGCGCTCCGGCTCTGTCCCAATAATTATATCCAGACTAACCAATGAAGGAAGCTAATTTTAGCCAATATTGTTTTGGATACAGAAACGTTAAATCAGGATTCACCATAAGTTAAACCATTTTCCCCTTCTGCAGAAGTCAAATATTGCATATCTACACTGAGCTGACTCCAATCCCCATTTTTAAATAAATTTTTTACGGTAAATTCCGGAGAAAAGGAATTTGTTAACTCCATCCTTCGGTTAACAAACCTAATCCGCGTACACTCTAAATATGTAATCACAACTTGATCAAGTTTCTCATGTTGCGTACATTTACTATTTGATTGGACAATGTTTAAAGTCCAGAAAATGTTTACTTCCTATCTTCCAAATTTGTGCGAAATCAGGTCACTTCGCTGTATAAGAAATAAAATGTTGCTGTTACGCAGAGTCGAATCCCGGCTGTGCGAACATTTCTTAGCCACTTACAACCCGGGAATTCGATCGACTTGTCTAACCAATCTAAATTTACTAAAAGGATTTATTTAGAAAGTTTTCTTGTTCTATTTATGGACTTGATGATGTATTACATTGCTTATCATTATACTTTTTTTACGAGGATATTTACTAAAAAATAGCGATAATTGTGGTGTTGGTTGTACTGGTCGATTCCATGGTCCAACCATTATTATTTCGCATTATCGATTATACCTCTGGAGTCATACGAAATTGATTGAAGATGGAAGTGGATTCTTGCTATTAATCGAAAAGAGTAAGTCTAAATTCGTACATAATAATACATAATAAGAATAATTATTAGGTACTTAACATTCTTGATGGCTAACAATCACATATTTGTAAGTAGATCCAAGCCTTTTTCGGTTTTTGAAGAGAATTCATTCAAAACGAACTCGTAGTGGTTTCCTGCATACGCTAAGAATTTCAGTATTATGTTGTGGCAATTTCTACGGTAGCAGCCTCATTGAGAAAGGTCTACCGCTAAATGGAACCAAATGGGTCGTTTCTTCACCATAAACTATTTAAAAAAAATATGATACACGCCCTTCATCCAATAACTTTTTTCCTTTTACTGCAGGTGATGTGATCGGAAAAATTAGTTTTTAATTACAACACAATCTGTAAACAGCGACCTGTCAACCAGTTCATTCTACAACACAGCACTGTCCACTGTCTTAGTTTAATCACAACTTTGATAAAAAGTTTTATTATCAATCTTATGTTGCCACTTTCCTGTGTGACATCACACAGACACACACCACCTCTTCCTACCTTTGCTGTGTCACTTTCTCGGGAGACATCAGTTACATTCATTGCATCGACGTAACTGAACGAAAACTTTCCGTGAAGCACGGAGGAAGAGAGGAAAGTATACGATCAACTTCAAATTTACCAAAAGAGCTGATTTGAGGACTGGAGAGTTTTCGGAGTCTGTGAAATCGGTCAATGCCTGTTCAGAAGCTGCTGGATAAACTCAGAAAGTGTGCCAACAAACTGAAATCCATTACCTTCCTGTAGTGTAATATTAAAAAATTATCCAAATGATGCTACTTTTAAATCAGCTAAAGAATACTAAATCACATTTGGAGGGGGGTGTTAGATACATACTTCTTGGACGGTATTTATAAAAAAAAAAAGAAAATTCTAATAAAGTATTCCAGATAATCCGCTACCTGCCAGAAAGTGTGTATGAGAGTATACCAATTGTATTCCAATAGTTTGTTCATTTAGTTTTATAATAACCAAATTTAATTCCTTTATGCTACGAGAGTGAACAGAGGTAATCAATATAGAATGAAAACTAGCTGGTTCACCCGTGCGTTGAGCAGGTTGACTTGAATATACGCAAGCCCCCCTTCACCCATCACATTTTGGGACACCCCTATGGATCTGATTCAAAAAATTCCGTACTTGCAAGGTTTTACTTAAAGTTCGTACTTATAAAGAACCTATTAAGACCAAACTACTGAGATCAACCCCAACTCTCTCTTCACAAAACCCCCTATATTTCAGATTAAAAATATTCTTGATAGGTAACCAAAAAGATCTATATATTAATAAAATCGTTAGTATGTCTGTCTGTACACTGATTAGAATCATGAAATTTCGCGTTTCTTCTTCGTCATCACTGAACAAACTGGGAATTTGATTGTCGAATATGTTTGGATTAGTCTAATTCAAGTCAAAGACTACTTTTTTCAAAATTTTCAAATCTGACCCACAATGGAGGAGGAGGGAGTGGAGGAGTTAAAGCGTTTCAAACGTCACTGAACCAACTGGGGATTTGAGTTGTCGAATATGTTTGGAATATTCTAATTTAAATCACAGGCTACTTGAAAAATTTCAAATCTAAACCATAGAAGGGGGTATATAGGGGGGGGGGGGGGGGGGGGGTATCTTTGTCATCACTGAACAAACTAGTTATTTGATTGCCCAATATGTTTGGATACTCTAATTCAAGTCAAAGACCACTTTTTAAAATTTTTCAAATCTAACCCAGCGGGGAGGGGGGGGGGGATGTTAAAGCGTTTTGAACGTCACTGAACCAACTGAGGATCTGATTGGGCGAATATTTCAGAATCACTTCAACTAATACGGACTTTTTTGAGTCAGATCCATGGGGGTGTCACAAACTGAGATGGGTGAGGGGGGCTTGCGTATATTCAAGTCAACCTTTGCCCCCCCCTCCCCCCCTCACACATCACATTTTAGGACACCCCTATGGATCTGATTCAAAAAAAGTTCTTACTTGAAAGTACTTACTTATAAATTACCTATTAGGACCAAACTACTGAGATCAACCCCCACTCCCTCTCCACAAACACCCCCATATTTCAGATTAAAAATATTCTTGATAGGTAACCCAAAAGAACGTTCAGACTAATCCAATTTCATTCGTCCGAACATCAGATCACCAGTTCGTTCGGTGATGACCAAATTATTCCATTTAACCACCCCCTCCCTTTTTTCCTTACCACAAACACCTCCCTATGGTTGAGGCTAGAAAATAAAAGAAGTTCTGATGAAAAGCCAGTCTTCCCGCATCTTATAAACTAATGAAGAGTAGAAAAACAAAGGAAACAACGTCAAAATCGAAAAACAAATTTGGGTTTTTTTCCAGCCCCACTGTACGCCGCGTTGGGGGAGCGGCGTAAAACTGACAGAAAAAAAAAAAAAAAAAAAAAAAAAATAAAAAAAATCGAGACATTTGTTTCCCCATTGGTTTGGGTTGGAATAAGTGCTTAGATAGTGGATGTAGCTCACCTGTCTAAACCCTTTGAATAGGGGCCTTTTAGCCTTGGAGTAATCGTTCAAAGTTGAATCAATCATTAAGGTGGTTTTAAACTTTCACTCAGATATTCATTTTTCCAAGAGTCAAACATCATATTCCCACGCAATATTTATTTTTTCTGTGAATGTTTTGCTTTGTTGAGTTACAAATGGAGAACAGACCAAGTGGACGCATAGAATCCAAAAATTGAAAGAAAAAAAGAATGATAACAATAAAATAATAATAATAATAATAAATCCGTCCGTCCGCCGCACAGTGGTAACTTTGGCATATCTAGGCCGACGAAAGTCTGAGTACTCAAAAGAAAAAAAAAAATGTATTCCTTTGTGGGATATTATGTACTCCAAATATTTTAAAAGATTTCCAGTGGTTTTTCTTTCTTACTTTTTAAAAAATTTAGCTCTGTCACCAATATATGGATTTGTGAAGCGTAGGTAGATGTTATACACACCTCAAAAAAACTAAGGGATCACTTTTCCTTGCAGACGCCAAAGACCCCAGATCAATCGGAAAAATTTCACATTATATCACATGATTAGGTACCTAGTGGAGATGAGATTCACCCTGTTTCTTTTGTTTTATCTTTAACACTGAGAACGGCTAGCCAAATTGTGGGGTATCACTCCAGTAACTTTTGTGGAAAAATACCACACAAATTTAGATTAGATTTGGAACGCAGAACTATCAGAATGATATTAAATTAGAATAAAATAGATTTTTAAATTAGGACAAAATTACTCGAACGAGATCTGAGAAGCGAATGAATTTTTATTGTTTAGATAATCCTAGTTACCAGTATGACATGCCGTCATGCCATGCCTTGCCGGTCACTGGTTGTAATTAAATAATGAAATAAAAAACTGAAGACTAAAATAAAATAAATATCGACGATCTTGCTGTAGGTAGGTCCCCACACATATCAAACTCCAACTTGAGCCAAAACAGAATGAATCACGCTTCTTCGAGGTTACCAGCTCTAATCCGAGAACGGAATAAAATATCGCTATTGTGGCTTCACATCTTCAAAATGAGGAGTCACTCAGAAAAAAAAGGAACAATTGTTTTCTAAGTATATCTAATAACCCCATCCCCTTTGGGTAGAGCAAACAATTCTTCAATATTTTGATTTTTTTTCTGACTTTTATTTGCTTAAAACTTAGTATCAGGTACCTCATGAACGCTCTCCAAGGTTCACTTCGATATCTCAAAAATTGAGGAAAAAATGTAGGGGGGGGGGGGGGGGGGGGGATTACTTCTTTTGAGAAAAATGCTCAGATTTCATTCTGTTTTGGCTGAAGTAGGAGCTTGATATCGCTGGTCTTTCTTAGTGTTTGAGATAAAACAGAAATAACAGGGTGCATCTCATCTGCATTAGGTACCTTCCTAATCATGAGATATAATGCGAACTTCGTCCAATTGATCTTGATCTTTGACGTCTACAAAGAAAAGTGATCCCTTAATTCCTTTGAGGTGTGTATTTTACCTCATTAATTCTCAGTTGGTAGGCCAGCTCTTGTTGAATACAGAAGGACCAGTATAGTGTAGCTGTTTAATTAAATTAAATTAACGTCTCCTCGGTAGGAAAACTACGTCTAAGCAGTTACATTTAGATTATAGACAAGGGAGTGTTCTGCGTAGGAGAGCTATTTAATACTTTTATGTAATAATTTGCAATGTATTTTCTTTCTATTCCTGAGATGCGATCTATGTCTTCTGAAAAATCGACACGACTCACAGTTCTTTGAGCTTGTATAAAATCCGAAAAAAACGATCGTCAATCAGTATTTGGAAAGGAGTGCAAGTACTACCAGCAGGATTCCGAACATTTCTGCACGCTGGGGCAGCTCTTGTGAACAGCTATAAGGTCTGTTGGTCGAAAATACCAACTCCCACCCTGTTTGAACTCTTAAATGCATCAGATAAACAATTTGTGGTGAGCGTTGTAGGTGTTAACAAAAAGCTTTGAAATCACTTTCCGAAAAATGTTGAGCGGCGGAAGAAGGAGTTAGAGAAAAATTTAAACTGTAAATTTGATCTTGAAAACTCCAAAAATGTACGAGATAATTGAAAACAACTGCTAAAAAACGGCGAAGTATCTAAAAGCTGAGTGACAACGAATGAGCATTACCCATGGGTGAGAAAAAGATATATTAAATATTTTTAAATGGAAGAAGATTCCATCCTAAGAAGTATGGCATCAACAGCACTCTCCTACGATGAGCAGTTTTATTGTATGAGTTTTCAAAGTTTCGCACACTGGTGACGTCAAAGCACCCCTCTCGCCTGGGCGGGAGCCCCTGCCTACCAGTGTGACGTCACCAGAGCAAACTTTGAAAAATCACAGAAAGAAAACTACTCAACGTATGTAAGAGAATACGGATGGTTTCAAATTTCCTAAAATGGAGCCTATTTTCATTTTAAAATATGCAAAGAATACGCGGGTTACGCTCATTGGCCCCATTTAAGTTTCCTTCCTTACCATGCAGACTTGGGACTGCTTCCATATGTCTTTTGTTATGAATGTTTGAAGCCGGATATCATCACCTTAAATCCAGAATCTCGACGTAAAACTCATGAATGCCGCTATCTAGAGCGGACCTGGAGAGAGAAAATTTGATCAAACAGTAGTGATGGTAAATTGCATCCAGCTTTACCTACATGTTAAAAAAGAAGATAATCCGGATAAGCGCCGGATACTTAATTACTAGTGTTGACCACACCACCGAGTTTGGTTACCGTAAAAAATTTTTAATAACGTTCGCAAACTTTCTTTCCTGGGGGGAAAAAAAGAAATGAACTCGATTTTCTTCCGTGTTCTTCATTTGGGCCAAGTCGAAACAGTAGGCATATTGCTAATGTTTTGCTTAGATACGAGTAAATAACTAAGAGTGGGAAAGGCTATTTAGAGCATATACTTTTAGGAGGGTGTGTCAGGAAAAGGTAGAATCATCTGGCAAAGGATTGTTGCTATCATGGTTCTTCCTTCTCCTCCTTGCACGGCTCTGCCAACGAGAATTACGACCCCATTTCTCTCTGCGTTACATCAACGTGTTTCCCTGTTTCTTTTAGCGGATGCCACCAGCAAAACACCTCTTGCGTCACAATCTTTCGTTTTCCAAAAAATCAATGTCTTGTTTACAATGAGCTCATTACGTGTTTCTGATTACAGCAAGGTCCTTCGCAGGGTCCTCGTTTAAGGATGAAGGAGGGGTTTAGTGAGGAGAGGTGTAGTTTTCGATCCTAGTGGAATTAAATGTTTCAATACAGAAGTTGTTTATTCTTTTTAGCGAATTTTCGTAGAAAGTGAAACTATTGCAATGGCTCGGAAAATTTTTAAATTCAAATTTCTGAAAAATGTCATCATTTAAATCCGTTTTGAGGCATTCTGAAACGAATCCTAGAGTTTAACACTTTTTCATATGTATATTGGTGATACTCCCATTTCATGAGAATGCATGTGTTGGAACGACTACAGTTTCTGCAATAATTGCCATGTTATTTTCTGGTGCCGAATTTCTAGTAGTCTACTTTCCCTCAATTGTCAATCAAATTTTGGATGGATAGCCCCCTGATATCATACCTAAATTTAAGTTCAAAACGCCAAAACCTAATTCTCTCTCCTGTCCATCAACCTGAGTTGCAAACTTTGGTGGTCAAGAAAACCAATTTTACATCAAGCATCATTCTTCTTCTTTTTCCTGTGGCTTTCGTATGTTATAAGCTAACGATTAGTATAAATAGTAGTGCCAGAATATGTTTATCTACCTGTGTGCAACATTAAACACCTATGACCATAAGGTCATAAAATTAATAGTTAACAATTTCATTGCACCCAAACAGCTCAAATTCCAAAACAATTTAACATTACACAATACGATCATTTACGAAAATTCGCTCATAGGATCATGCTGCATGAGTGGAACTTTTTTCTGTACTTCTTAACAGAATTATCGTCGTGAAATGAATAAGTCATCTCCCGTTTATTAGTGAGATAGAGCATCATTTTCTACGATTTCAGAGACGAGGATAAAACTAATTTAAGAAAAGTATCTGTTACAAAGGCTAGTAATGAAAAACGTCTGCCAAGTTGGGTGGGCATTATACCCCTCACATATTGTAACGTGGACGTATAGAATTAGTCGATGAATAAAGTACGAGTCGAAATGATTGATCAGTGCATGCGCACAAGCTACTATTGATCCAATGAAAATGAAATTTATTGGGGAACGTCCAGGAGCTAAACCTCACAATCCTTGAAAATTTCATAACAATCGGCCGATTAGTCTCGGGGTTTTGTCTGTGTCGATCAATTTTAGTTTTTCGCAAACGCTATAGTCATTACTCCACAAATCGTGATAAAATTCAGATGGAATTTTTCGGAAACATATACCCATCTACTCCCCGAGTTTGAAATAAATGATAAGGAATCGACGTTATAACAAATCAATGTTTGTGAATGCGTACAGAAGATTATTTATGTTATGGTAATGCAAGTTATAGGGGACCATCTAAAAGCTATCCCGCACAATCCCGAAAAATTTCATCAAAATCGTTCCATTAGTCTCGGAGTTTTGCCTATGTCAATCGATATTAGTTTCGCACACTTACCAAGTTTGAATGAAATCGGACCAACAGATGATGAGAAATCGACGTTAGGGGAAATTCGCGTTTGCGCATGCGCACAGGCTACTGTTGATTCGAAGGCTTTGGAAATTATAGGGCACCGTCCAGAAGCCAACCCGCACAATCCCTGAAAATTTCATCGGATTCGGACTGAAACTTGGTATAGTTTTGGGTGATTTACCATAGAAAGACACGGAACCAAAAATGATCAAAAAGCTCTGAAATTCAGAAAGCAAGTGAAAATTTTGATTTTGGTGGGTAACAATTTTTTTGACTTTTATCACGAACACAAAGCTTTCCTACCTTCGGCAGTGAGGAAGCCAAATAATGGTGGTGGGATGGCTGGGGGGGGGGGGGGGGGGTAGTATGTATTTTAAATCATGATTAATAAATGCTATTTTGTAATTCACGTATAAGGGGTGTTTGGTGAAGATATATCTTCTTCAACAAATAGCTTATGAAACCTTATTTACGGTTTTTTCTATTGAAGAATAAACTTTGCTTATATCTGAGTATCTGTCCAATCTACTCCAATATGTTCTATTGAAGCGATCCTGACTAAGACTAGAGACCTTCTTACTTGACGTTTCGGGTGTTTACTGACCTCTTGGAGAGATATAAGAAGGTAACTAGGGATTCTATAAATTATCGAGTACGAGATTTTGGGGGAGGGTAGGCCGTCATCTGCGCACAGTTTTGCGCTGAAGTATCTAGGGTACTCAATTCATTATAAAGCTACTGGGTTTAGATTGATTTCAGCTATATCAGACTCAGAGTAACTAAAGGGTTGTGAGCATGCAATACGCCGGGCACATCAGGGGAACTTCACTAATAGCTAAGGTACTTGGATGGTTGAGTTACCTTCTTGCTAGGGAAAATAACTCACTGAGGCTTCCGAGTATGTAACATTACTCACAGATACACATCCATACATGTTTCTGATTCGTCAATATATGTTTTCAATTCGGGTCTCATCCAGTCTAACATTAGAGTTACAGCTTATTTTGTACATGCTCTCTCAGATTACAGAACTTTCCTTTAACCCTTTCCTGTGTTTGGAAGGTAGTAGGAAGAAGGTAGTAAAATAGCCTACGCATTTTTATATGACGTCGCACGTCGGTCGTTTTGTTTATATTATTATTGCGCCTCATCCATGACGATAAAGCGGAAGGTTAATGGAGGTTATCAAATGCGAGATCAAGGTCTCATTGAGCAGACGCCGTCAAAACGCGAAATCACTCCCGATGAGGCAAACAGCAGAGCCGAATGTCGAATGGAGACGATTAATTAGAAACTAATAGTTAAGAATTAGCTGTGAAAGAAACGCTCGGTTGTTTGTTTACCGTTGGTTCCAAGAAGAAAGGTCATCGAATTCCGCACAAATGTTTCCTTATGAAAATACCATACAAATATGAGACAGGGAAAACAATGCAAATCCATAACATGGCTACGTAAGATGTTATTTGTGGAAATAACAATTATGAACTCACTTCTGAATGATCGATAACCCTTTTAAATTTGGGATTCTTATATTGGAAATTCGGGGGTGGTTCCATGTTAGGTAGATCAAACAGCATACTAGTGTTTCTAGTAAACATTAGCTCTTTCCGATGGAACTCCCAAATTATGAGAATTAATGTCTTAGGAAGCTAGATAGTCGGACACAGTGTGTTCCCTTGGTTAGAAAGTGTGGTCGACCAGGTCTGCGATTTTGGATTACAACATGTTAGCAACATGATGAGAACTTGTTGAACATGCGTTTATCGAGGTCCAGCAACAGCATTGGATAAGCAATGGTATTGAATCTATTTTCGGATAGAAACACTAAAGACGACTAGGACCCTCTCTTTTTGATGTACAACATCTGTAACATAAGGGAAGGCCTGTGCTGAACGTGCTCAAACGCCATTTTCAATATTTCAGCTACCTAGGCTGTGCTAGAATTACCAAGTTGTTGGTTACTGTAACTTAAGCGGACAGTTACCTCGCTAAAGTTGAGTAAGCCGTTTCGTTGATAATACATACATAACGCATTAGCCACAAAACCACTGTCATTACAGAGCTGGGAAATTTTTACTTAAAAGCTCGAAGTACAAGTAAGCTTTGTGGCAGTTACCAGTACAGTCAGAATCAGACACGGATGGCAGACGGACTGCGAGTCCGGACTGGACTGTTCAATGTCGTTCTTGGAATTGAAACAAATTGAGAGTAGAATTTAAAAAATGCCTTGGAAATTCCAAGCACAAGAAGTAACAGTACCATTAGGTATAACTTGTTTACTCTAAGGGCCGGTTTATCAATCACATTTATCCAATGGATAAGGGGGATTTATCTGAGGGATAGCATATCCTCCAGAATACACAATAGGGGGTGTTTATCCATCCCTAGTTAAACCCCATCCGGCGTTTTAATTTATCTGGTCCCTGGAGGGCTGGATAACAATTGAGGAGCTGACATGGAAAAGCAGTTAAGTCCAAAAATCAAATTTCATAGGAACTCTTATCAGATTTTTTTGGACATAATCTCTTCTCCATGTAAAGGTCACACATTTATTCAGGGTGCGATCTAGCAAGGACGGGAGGACCTAAGGCCGTTGACGTGACTGTTTACTTGCACTTCGACGAAAAAAAATGTTCTTTAGATTTTTGGACTTAACTGCTTTTCCATGTCAGCTCCTCAATTACGAGGAGGCTAATGAAATATCTTGAGCTTTCTAACCTCAAACAAGTTTATTTATTTACATAAATCTTATTTGAATCCCAAGTTTGATTGTCTTTATTTTTGTACCTTCCAATGGATATACCTATATGGGAATTTTTCTTCAAATAGCAGCAACCGCGAAGATTCTATCGTAGCACAATTCGTTGAATTGAAAAAAATACCGTATACAGTGTAGAACCCCGTGTAGATTATCTAATAAAATGCGAGTTCATATTTTTATTGAGGTTTCGGTTGGACAAAGATACCGTTCTTTACATTCTAACACAGATCGAAGATGAAATTAAGTCCACAACTTACTAATCTCAATAATTCATTCATTCGTACAGTTGCAATATTCGAAATTCGTACGTGTATTTCTCTCTCTAGAAATGAAGCAAATAGCAAACGGCAAAAATGTGGTGGTTTCTTATTTGCCGAGCTTGATAATATGATGGACACTCTTGTGGAAATAACGTCAAATCCGGTGTTTTTATTAGTCGATCCATGAAGAAAATGTAGCTCCTACTCTACTCTTTGGTATCTCCATGCGTAAATAGTCCTTATTTTGTAGCCTACTGACAATTCTTTCCCATTAGGCCCAATCAACTTCTATTACGATAAAACAGATAGATATGTTTGGAGTCATGTTGTCTGGAAGAAATATATCACTTTCAATCTATAATCCTGTATGGATCGCATTTTTTTAAAAACATGTGTATTCCATCATTATACTGTACTGTTAACAGAAATGTTTTGTTTAGTGAAAGTTCCAGTCAGAGGTACAAGACAGCGTGAGGATAATTCCGCCTTGAATAATTGGGGAAGAGAACTTAGGTTTCCGCACATTAGTACTCAATTGAAATTTAATTGGCTCTGCCATACTCCCCTACCATATTATCGATGGCACAGGTACCTACTAGGTGCAGCAAGTTTGACCTCTTCACACAAGTGCGGTAGATGGTAGCGAAGCATGGTTGAAGTACTTGAAGTAATTCAAATCCTTGGTAGTAATTCACTAATTTTAGCGAGCGTTCTAGAGAGAAAATAGCTTCTGAGGCCTCTAGAGGAAACTTAAATTACGCTATTATCCCTTCGGTAATACTTAAATACTCACATTGACCAATTAGGGTAGGTACCTGCCTTAATTTTAAATTTCCTCTCCACTCGTATACCTACTACATTCCTATTTGAGTTCAGGTGCATTAGATCAGTTTCACCTTTCAGAGTCCAAGCCCAATTTTGAATTTTTAGGGCGAAGTAGATAGGTACTCATTTCTATAGGTCCTGAAGTCTTTCTGGGACCAATAATTCAGTCTCCGAAAAGGGTAAAATTGATCTCGGGCAGCTTATCTTTCCCGTTCGTTCGCATCTTTGATTTGGGTTTTAAAACGCAAAGTCAGTTTCAGTTAACTCTTGCTAAACTGGAATCATCGGCAATCCATCCACTCATATTTACCAAGGAGCAAAGGTTCTCCACCAGTGAGACTATTTGAGCAGTACGAGTATATTTCGAAGCTCAGGTTTGAGGTTATCCACAAATCATAATTAGTGATCGACATTTTGGTAATATGATTGCGACAGTTATCACAAGTTAATAACGACGACAGTTAGGTACAATGTACTTCTAAAAAGTAAATGTAGCAGGTACGCTTGAGAAATAAAAGTAGGTTAAAGTGAATACCCAAGTACTTGTACACGAAAACTTTACCAAGACAAGTTAAAATATTTGTGATTGTATTCAGTGCACTCAAGTAGGTAGGTAGTTGTGATTCCATTGCCAATTACGTGAATCAGTGCTTTTTTGGTGGAAGTGGAATCGAAGTAGTGTATCTTAATGTAGTTGTACTTTCAATGGGAATTTTCATGGTTATTTTCAATGCTCAATAGAAATATCAGAAAGAGAGCTTTCCAAAAAGGTGCTATATAATGGGTATCCCACCAGTGATACTGCTCTTGAAATTCATTTGTACAATGACGTCACGGCCCTCGCGGGAACGCCAGCTCCCTTGCATTACCGCGTCACACTCAATCATCCTACCCGTTTATTGGCCAAACTAAACGGTATTTAGGCTGACAATTTCTACTCGGAGGTATTCTAGTGCGCAGAATCCGAATCTGAGGTCATAAGTGTGAAATCCCAACACATGAAACCCCTTCATACCCCCTTCCAACACCTTTGCGTGCTTTTGAAGTAGGTACGGCCTAAACCTTTTAAAATCACTCCGCTTCCCCTTCCCTTTATTGCTGATATCCCTGAAGTCTTTAACAGTCATATATTTACTCAAATGTAAGAATGAAGTACTTAATTACTCTTAAATCTGGCACATTGCACCGACTGAGTATATATTGCACAAAGTTAAATGAAGTTTTCTATGTTTCTGCATCATGAATTGGTGGTTAGATGGATGGATTGGTTGGTTGAGTTGGTGGTTGGTTGATTGGTGGTGGTGGTTGGTGGTGTCTCTCCTTCGACGATAATCATACCATCAGCAATATATAGTTTAGTTGGGACTAAAAAATATCATTCCCTCTGAGATCCAATAAAAATTCCCTACATCCTCACCAGCTTTATTGCAGAGGAAATTTAAATTAACTCGACTGATCTCAGGAGCGGCTTTCTCTTAGATTAGATGATATATAGGTTTTTTGCCCCTCCCCCTCTCTTCTTCGCACCAGCCATTGCAGATTGGTTAACCTTTCAATAATGAACTCGAGAGATGGACGAGGTTTCATATTTCAAACTGCATCAATTCGTAAATCTTGTCGGGAAGGAAATAGTGTAGGGTGCCTAATGATGCCTACAGCCAGATGGATTAAATTTTTGTCGTTAAGGGGACAAACTAGAACTACCCCTTCTCCGACCTCATTAAATTACCGTTATGAAAAGGTCAGATACGGGATCAATCCAGAAATTATAATAAAGAAATATTGTAATATAACAATATACAGGTAAATCAATACAAAACTACGGTAACAGGCCCATAAGGAAAGGTTCTTTGAGGAAACATACAATTTATATCATGAAACTCTTTGTTGGAACGGGGAAGTTTGATTGTGAATAACCTTTCTGGTTCGTCGAGATCATTCATCACTGGTTAAAACGACAGGGCAGAACTATTTGATATCGAATATACCTCCATTTGAAACCCCTCAATGACGAGAAGCACAGGGAAAGAATACGAGCGGAGAATAACAATATAGTTCTATTCAGACGACAGCGAATTCAGTCTTCGTTTCGTAATTGTTTTGTATTTTTCCTATCAGACACAATAATGAATTACTACCAAGTGTAATTATACCTATAATATTAATATATAGTTTGCAGATTCATACATCAAAATTTTCGAAAATTTTCTTCAATTGGAATCCGTTTTGAGACATTCTGATACAAGTCTTAGAGTTAACGCTTTTTCATAAATAAATATACATTTGTTGATATATATATATATATATATATATATATATATAAATCTTCGAAAATTTTGATTTTGAAATTTTTGGAGACATTGCAATAGCTTCATTTTCTACGAAAATTCGCTAAAAGAAGAAACAGGCAGAATCAACAATTAAAAAATTTCAGAAACGAAGCCTAACGATTCTACCACATATGGACACTATGTCCCCACAGCTGTGCCCTTCTGTTACGTAATTTTTGACGTTTTCTATGTCGTTGATGTTTTTCAAAATGTTGAGATCTATTTTCCTGAAACATTTCACGACAGTTGTTAAGTTTTGTGTATGAACCTGCAAACATTCGATTGCAGATTGTTTGGGATGCAGGGTCACAGTCACCCATTTGTAAGATACATGTCGCACCCGTCCTAGAATAAGGGTACAACTCAAAAATCGCGATTTTTGAGTTAGTTGTGGTTCTAAGAAGTAGAAACGGTCTAGTTTGTCTGTAGAAGGTGGAGATATGTGTAGGGCACTCTAATACCGCTAGAGAGTGCGTGTGTCTTTCTTCTATGGAGGGAGTAACCAATTCACGTCCTAGGAAGAAAGACACAACTCAGTTGAGTTCACGCAGTCTGTGTCTCGTTTTGAGTTGTTTCCTTTTTGTGTGGACAATTTTAACTTGCGTCTTTCTTTTCTGAACATTTTGGATCCTGACTGGTGAGATTTCATTGTTTGAGTTGGAACAACTCAAAAATTCTTTAAAAAATCAACAAAACCGTTCCCCCCACTCCCTTCCCACTAGCAAAAAAACTATTTATTTACCATGGGGCGTTAGAGTAATAATGTAGAAAACAAGTTTCGCAAAGATAAATTATGTTCATCGTGTTCCAAAGAACGGGTAGCCAATGGTGTGGAAGGAAAACTTTGAATGCAATTTGCCGAAAATGACAATTTTTGAGTTGTACATTCTAGGATGGGTGCGATGTATACGCTGTATGAAAGAATTGTGCGTTACAATAAGATTCAATTATTCTTGAAAAAAAAAAAAAAAAAAAAAAAATATATATATATATATATATATATATATATATGAATAAAATAAAAATAATAGTAAATAAAACCCTCCACCTATAACTACATTATTACCATTGAAGAAGCAAATCATAAAGCCCGAGCTGGACCATAAGGATGAGATTATTCTTTGTCCAACTCTTTGCATACCTTTTAAGAGTGTGCCATAAATATGAGTCTCCTCTATTACCTTTTGCGAGACGGCGTTCTACTTAATGCGTTCTGCGGAATACATTCTACTATATGCATATTGCGGAATGCGCTCTGCAAAATGCGGAATGCGTTCTACTATAATTGCGTTCTGCGTTTGCGGAATGCGTTCTAATAAAATTGCGTTCTGCGTTTGCGGAATGCGTTCTGCGGAATGCGTTCAGCAGAATGCGTTCAGCGAAATGCGGAATGCGTTCTGCGGAATGCGTTAAGCGAAATGCGGAATGCGTTCTGCGAAATGCGGAATGCGTTTGCGATGGACAATGCAGAACGAACGGGAGGGGATATCATGACATGGGTCGACACAAACTCTCGAGAACGTAGATTCGAATCCAGACCCGAATTCAGCCTTCCTTTCTATAACTACCAAACTTTGTGTCTGTGATGTTATATACAGCTTACTCCTATAAATTTCGACAGTTTTTATAGTAATCACCAATTTTTGTAATTGAATAGAAATTAATCGTTTAGCTTACATTCGGTCACGAGGAAACTGAAAATGCAGAGTGCGATCTGTCAAATTCAATTGGAACTAAATGGGACGCGCTCTCTCGTCCCACCTTGAAATAATGAACGGCCAAGGTCATTAGGTCCGCCGGTGACCTTCATCATATCCAAGCCATCACACTATATGTATAACTACACTGAATAATCTCATGATCAAAGGAAAATGTTCATAATAATTTAATATCTACATAAAACACAAATTTTTGCCACACCCCTAAAAATTTGTTGGTTTGTTTCAATATATGTAGATTTCAGAAACCACACTGATAAGGTTCCAGTCTTGCAGCATTAGTGACCGCATGAGCGAATTCTTGTAATTATACTATATATTTTATTAAATTATTTAGTAATTTCAGTACTTAGAGTGCAAAGAAAATTTCAACTATTACATTAATGGCAAAATCATATTCTCAACTATATTATACTATTCAAAAAAGAATTTGGATTTTCAGATATCATTTTTGCAGATTTTATCGATTTTTTTTAAAGCACAGTAGGCTGAACTTTTGCCAATTGGCTCGATATTATTCGTAACAGCTGTCTCCGCATGTTTGTTACCTGACTATATTTTCCAGTGAAATTATCAACTTTTTCTAAGTACCTATTTCATAATTAAATCCGTGACGAAAGGTAGGTAAATGATAATTTCATAATTTTTCCTACAAATTTCATGATGTTTCAACCAATTTCATAAACTTTATTTAATGAGGTATAGTTGCGTATCTAGTAATCAAGTGGTTGGAATGGATAATACTCATATAAGGAATGTACATAAAAATTAATTGTTGTCATTTTTATAAGCTTGTGAAACACCATTTGTTCACAAGTTTTGGTATGAATGTTAAAATTTTTAAATATAATAGGTGAAAAAATTAAATACAAAAGGTAACATTGAAACAGATACATAAAACGTAAAATTTTAAAATGGAAGCAAATATATATATATGTATATAATGATGGCGATTGCCAGCAGCAGTTTGCGACAGTTCCTAGAAAACCTGGCGTGCAAATCACAATATATTACGAGTTCCTTCTTTTATTTAAACCTATGATTTCATGAAAACAATACCTCATTAAATAAAGTTTATGAAATTCGTGGAAAAAAAAGTAATTGATTGAAATCATCATGAAATTGTTAGAAAAAAATATGATTTTCACTAGAAAAAGCTATGTTCTGACCAGCGATCTGCACAGAAGGGCTAACTAATCCAGAAATCATGCGCCTCCATGTAATTTCTAATAATACGCCTGCAGTGTTTTCCCGTTAGTTGCAAATCTACATTTATAATTATAATATCAACTTCATTAATGAAAAATCTTTGTTTAGTGTACAAGTTTTCATTTTTCCCACCATTGTGGCATTTGTTAACCTGTGTATTTTGTAACTGAGGGGAGAATGTTCTAATCAAATAAGAGATCGTGATGGAGAAATCGTATAACATTGATGCAGAGTTGGCACGTTGATTTGCACAACGTATGATGAAATAATCACCTTCATTCTCAACACTATCAACACCCCTACTACCAGTAAATGATTGTGCTGCTTCAAAATTCTAATTCGTACCTTTAGATGAAGCTAAACGTGAGATGGATGATTTGAGTGATAGACCTTTCGGTGGTAAAACCCTCACACCCCTCATCTCGGTCATCATGAACTGCCTCCTAATAAAGCTTTACATTCGGAAAGTATTTAATACTAAAAATTTTTCTTAAGAAGGTTCACGTCTTATCTGTACTGCACCGTAAACGTGGATATTGGAGCCGTATTTCATGATCTTCTCTAACAAATTTTCAGCGAGAAGAGCCCCAGTTCCATTAGAGTGGAAGGTTTAGCATCTACTCCCTTCTCTTACGAATCGTATTATTTCAAAAATAAGTATTTATGCGTTTTAATTTACCTGTCTGTACTCAAAAAAGGTTGAAGAACCAGAATATGTGAAAATTTAAAGTTACTTAGCGAACGATTCCTGTTATACAGGCCTGCAGATCGCATCCTTTTTTCGGAATTTACTGACGAAATGTGCCTAATCTGCACGAAAGTACAATACAGCATAATACACACATGTCATGTATATTAACTCTGACATTATAGCAATATGAGTTTCCCAAGCACAGCCTCGGCCGAGTATCAGTACGAGTATATAACTGCTTTATAGAATATACAAATGGAAGTTTCAGGAATTGAAAGTATATTGCATCCCAAGTGGAGTAAAAACAGTGCTAGATGATCATGTAGGTGCCGAAGCTCAGTCAGATGCATTAAAACGTGCCAAAATTGCACTGAATTTAACCAGACAGGTACAAGTAGATCTCATGAATTGGTGGAATACTTTATTCCATCGTCTTCGAGAATACTTGACTACCAGTGTGCTACCCGTACAGTTTTTCAATTCTTGAGCGTTTTTCGGAGCGAAAATTCCAGTATAATATACTTTCCGAATGTACAGCCTTGTTAGAAGGCAGTTGATGATGACCGTGATGTGAAGTGTGAGGGTACCTACCATTGGTAGGTTCAATATGTAAAATCATTCATCTCCCGTTTAGCCCTGTCCACCGGTACGAATGATGATTTTGAAGAGCACAATCAATCAAGCAGCGCAATCATTTATTGGGAGTAGCGGAGTAGGGGTTAGTAATGAAGGTTTCATCTTACGATGTGCACAGTAGGCAAAACGCTGTATCGGAGAAGACAATTTCCCCATCGTGATCAGATCAGAATAAACTCCCTTTAATTTCAATATGCGCAGGTTAGCAAATGCCACAATGGCGGAGAAAAGGAAAACCTGAGCGGTAAACAAGGAATTTTCATAAATAACGTTGATACATATTTATACATAAATTTTGACTTGCCAAAAATTGAAAAATGCAGCAAATTATTACACAGAGGCATATTATTTCTGTATTAGTTAGCTCTTCTGTGCAGATAACTGGTCAGGCATCACACATGCGGAGGCAGCATGACTGGAACTGTGTTTGTGGAATCAAGTATCTTGAAATGTCAGACAACAAATTTTGAGGGTGAAAAAGAGTTGGATATTCAATTATTATGAACATTGTCCTTTGATCAGGAGAATATTCAGAATAGTTCTATACATGTTGTATACATATATTGGCTTGGATATGATGAAGGTCACCGGGAGACCAAATGGCCTTGGTCGTCCATTATTTCAAGATGAGACGAAAGAGCGCGCCCCTATTAGTTCCAATTGAATTCGTCAGATCGCACTCTGAATTTTCAGTTTCGTGGAGAAAAAAACGTAAGCTACGAAAATTATATCTATTCATTGACAAAAAATATGAGTACGATAGAAACTATCGAAATTTTAAGAACAGAGCTGTAACCTCACTGACACAAAGTTTGTTAGTTATAAAAAAGAATGTTGAATTTGAGTCTAACTTCGATTCTACGTTCTCGAGATTTTGGATCGACACATGTCAAGATATCCCACCCATACTTGGGCTACATTTTCCATCGCATAGCGCATAACGCATAGGTAGCGCAGTACGCAGTTCGCAATTGTTATTACGCAATTGGTTACTGAGTAGCTGAGCAGTCCTCATTTTTTTTGGAAGTCCACACTCTAAATGTTTGTAAAGAGTTGGACAATAACTATTATCATTCCTATGGTCCAGGTCGGACTCAGGTGGAGGATTTTATTTATAATTTTTACATTTTATTATTATGTTCATGTTTTTGAAATCCATAATTGAATATTATTGTAATGCGAAATTTGCACCAACAGCGTGTTTTTCAAATGGATAGGAAAAAAGATCTCAACGTCATAGAAACCATAATCTAGTTCGCCTTTTTCTTTAAAAGTCACTTTTTAAATGTCTGTATTTTAAAGAAATTTGATGCACATTTCTTTGCTTGATGAATCTTATTTACTCAATATTTTTCTGTGAAGTATGATTGTTTGGCCAAAGAACGGATTTCGCAATTCCTGTTCCAATGTCAGAAATCGTGACGAATGGCTTTAAATTGTTTCAGGATAGTCCAACGCGTATTTTCCACAAGGAAAATTTTATTTCCAAACGATTGGGGTCATTGCGCATTTTCGTTTGGAAATTCGCTAAGAAGCACCAATAAATAACGATGTTTTTACTCGTGATTTTTTCCCCATCTCCCAATTTTTATTTTAACACCTTTTTCGTATCAGATAATTTTCATGTCCTTCCTTAATGACGATTAGAATGTGCTTCACCTCCAAAAAACGGAGTAACAATCATATTAATTTATGACTCGTGAATATGTGCTTTACTTCCAGAAATGCATCCTATGTTCCAACACAGTTTGGAAGGGCGATGGCAAAGCTGCACTCTAACGGGGTGAGGTGAAGATTGGGCTGACGAATCGTAAACCTGCACCTGATCAAATATGACGGCCAAACAGCGACTAGTATCTTTTTGTGACTCATTATATTTAACTACATTATATGAAATATTATTATTACATGATTTGATTATCGTAGCATTTAAACCTTCACCTGAGGTGGGAGTTGAAAAAAATTGTCTAATGTTAGAGATTTAATTATTGTTAGAGATGATATTATTCAGTATAGTTAAATATGTTGTGATGTTGTGTGATGGCTTGGACATGACGAACAGTACTGAGAGACCAAATGGTCTTGGTCGTCTAATATTTCAAGGTGGGACGTGAGAGCGTTTTCTGCGAGAGGGGGGGGGGGGGTGTTCTATTGGAGTGGAAGGTTTAGCATCTTCTCCCTTCTCATAAGAATCGTTGTTATTAAAAAAATCAGTATTTATGTGTTTCAATTTCACTGTGTGTACACAAAAAGGTTGGAGAACTAGAATATATGAAACTTTAATGTTACCTAGCGAACGATTCCTGTTGTATGTACCTACGGATCGCATCTTTTTTGTGAATTTACTGATGAAATGTGCATAATCTGAACGAAAGTACAATACAGCATAAATCAAACTTAAATACCTAATCAAGTTCCTCTTTACATTATTAAACAGAGATGGGCAAAATGTAATTACTATTACAATTACCTGGCGATTCCTTGCCAACGCTACAATTACATGTAATTGTAATTGCAATTACAAAGGAAAAGTAACTGTAATTGCAGGTCTCAATTACAATTACATTTAGGAGCCAAATAATTAAATTACAATTACTTTGTGGAAATGCAGGGAATATATATATATATATATATATATATATATATATATATATATATATATATATATATATATATATATATATATATATGCACTTGATTGTGGACACTGTGCTACTGCACTAAATACTAATTAAAGTTAAAGAAATTTTACAGAAATATAGAGGAAAGGTTTTTGATATTTCGAATTAGTCTTTAACTTTAATTAGTACATATATATATATATATATAGGTATATACTGAGAATTTCCACACAAAGCATCTATAGATGTATTTATATATGTGTGTGTGTATATATATTCCCTGCATTTCCACAAAGTAATTGTAATTTAATTACCTTGCAATTACAATTACATGTAATTGTAATTGCAATTACTTTGAATCGAAAAGTAATTGTAATTGCCAATTACAATTACTTTTTTGAGGCGAGTAATTGCAACTACAATTACAAGTAATTGTAATTGCGAACGGTTGCAATTACTTTTGGTAATTGTTGCTTGCAAAAGATTACTTTTCATCAATTGAGACTTTTGTTCACTTTCCTTTTAAATTTTTCACACAATTACTCAAGTAATTGGAAATGTATTTTATTACTCTTGTAAATAATTACTGCTCATCTCAGTTATTAAACAGTGATTGTAAACAATGTGATCGATGAGAGATATTAATATAGAGATTTTGTGGTTTTCCAATTTTCTTGATTTTAATCATTCAAAGTCTAGATATGCTTTATATCCTTGTAGTGTAAGCAAAAGGACGCTTACAACACACATGGTATGTGACCTGGCTCATCTTAGAAACTCTTCTTAAAAATATAGACATTTAAAAACTGACTTTTATAGAAAAAGTCGAACTAGATGATGGTTTTTTATGACGTTGAGATCTTTATTCCTATCCAATTGAAAAATACGCTGTAGGTGGGAATTTTGCAGAACAATAATATTCAATTATTGATTTCAAAAACATGAATATAATAATAAAATGAAAATAATAATACATAAAATCCTCCACCTGGGACTGAGCTGAACCATATGGATGATAATAGTTATTGTCCAACTCTTTACAAACATTTAGAGTGTGGACTTTCAAAAATAGAGTCAAGAGTCTACCTCAGCTACCCAGTTACCAATTGCGTAATAACAAATGCGAACTGCGTGCTGCGCTATGCGTTATGCGCTATGCGATGGGGAATGCAGCCCGAGTACGGGTGGGATATCTTGACATGGGTCGATCCGAAATCTCGAGAACGTAGAATCGAATTCAGACTTAAAGTCAACCTTGCTTTTTATAACTAAACAAACTTTGAGTCAGTGATGTAACAGCTCCGTTCTAAAAATTTCGTTAGTTTTCATCGTACTCATATTTTTTGTCAATTAATAGTTATAATTTTCGTAGCTTACATTTGGCCACCACGAAACTGAAAATTCAGAGTGCGATCTGACGAATTCAATAGGAACTAATAGGGGCGCGCTCTTTCGTCTCATCTTGAAATAATGGACGACCAAGGCCATTTGGTCTCCCGGTGACCTTCATCATATCCAAGCCAATATATACAACATTTATAGAACTATTCTTCTGAATATTCTCCTGATCAAAGGAAAATATTCATAATAATTGAATATCTAACATAAAGAGACACTTTTTTTTTTTCACCCTGAAAATTTGTTGTTTGACATTTCAAGAAACTAGATTCCTCAAACAAGGTTCCAGGCATGCTGCTTCCGCATGTGTGATGCCTGACTTGATGTGTAGACCAGTTATCTGCCCCAATGAGCTAACTAATACAGAAATAATATGCCTCTGTGTAATAATTTGCTGCATTTTTCAATTTTCGGCAAGTAAAAATTTATGTATAAATATATATCAACGTTATTTATGAAAATTCCTTGTTTACCGAACAGGTTTTCCTTTTCTCCACCGTTGTGGCATTTGTTAACCTGCGCATATTGAAATTGAGGGGAGTTTTGTCTGATCAAATGAGAGATCATGATGGAAAAATCGTCTTTCTCCGATACAGCGTTTTGCCTACTGTGCATATCGTAAGATGAAATAATGACCTTCGTTACCAAGCAAAATGAACACACCTACTCCCTATAAATGACTGTGCTGCTTGATTGTACTGCTCCAAAATCTTCATTCGTACCTTTAGATAGGGCTAAACGTGAGATGAATGATTTCACTTATTGAACCTACCAGTGGAAAAACCCTCACACTTCACATCACGTTCATCATCAACTGCCTTGAGTTGCAGAAGGATGAGGAGGAAGAATGGGATGAAAGCAAGTGCGCCTGTAAAATGACCACCGGTTCAAGTAAGAATCCCTCATGATGCGTGCGGTGATACCACGAAGCACTCTTGCTGAGATGCTCAACTCGAGTAACTCCGTGGCAATTTTCCCGCGCCATGACACGGTCGCAGCCATGACCCTGACGGTATTGGTCGCCACTCCCTTTAGCTCGGAAATCGCTTGCCGGAGGTCAGTTCTGTCATACTTATTTATTTTAGTCCGCCAGGTTTGCTCCATGTCCACGCTGCCCTTGACAACCTGGACATCCAGGATCATGGCAGACCCATCGGGCTTGACGACAACGATATCCGGCTTCTTGCCCTGGTCACTCAGCATGAGATACTCTCTCTCTCTCTCTCTCTCTCTCTCTCTCTCTCTCTCTCTCTCTCTCTCTCTCTCTCTCTCTCTCTCTCTCTCTCTCTCTCTCTCTCTCTCTCTCTCTCTCTCTCTCTCTCTCTCTCTCTCTCTCTCTCTCTCTCTCCACATCCCAACCGCTGGATGACAGATCGCCTGCTATCTGCTTGGCAATCGTATCGTGACATAGAATGCGGCCACCCAACCGCTGGATGACAGATCGCCTGCTATCTGCTTGGCAATCGTATCGTGACATAGAATGCGGCCACCGTGAGTACGAGGACACTGCTGCACCACATGATATAGGTTCTCATTTTTACCCTGACAGGAACGGCAAAGGGTAGCCACTGTCCCGTGGCTACTCCTTGAACAACTCACCGAGGTGGCTAAGTTGCCGATTTAGCTGTAGAACGCCATTTCAAAACGGAAGTTATTGAAGAACGTTGTTTATTTCCACGAAAAATAAATAGTTACAATGCTAAATCGATTTCGACAATTAGGTCATCATCAGTAACAAACAATAACGATAAAGAATAAGTAATTGCTTGTTACTCATGATGACCTGACCGTCGAAATCGATTCAACATTGCAACTTTATATTTTTCGTGGAAATAGACAACGTTTCGTTTTCCAGTTTATATGTTAAACCGCCAATTTGATGTGTAATACCAACAAATCAATGTGTAAAACCATAGCAATATAGTATCGAAGTAGTATAACAAATAGTTAACGTTATGAGTACATACAACTAAGTTTTCGACATCCATATCGACCCGGTTTGTCCTGGATTCTGACATCTGTCGTCCCGGTTTGTCTTGGTTTTAGACCTTAAATGTCCCAGTTTGCTCCAATTTGTGATTGAAACCCTAGCTTCTCGTTCAAAAACCTTCATATTAAACCTGCTGGGAGAGGACACTGCGGAATCCCCTACAAATTACCTGAGCTGTGACCGTTTTATTTATCCTCCCATGAAATCAATCTAAACGTTTTACGATCCACAGGGGTTAAGCTGTTGCCCTTCTAAACAACGGAAAGATAGAAAACTGGTGATCGGAGGTGGTGCGAGGAGGTCGGTGATGTGCGAGCGTGCGAAGGGCGTGACGCTAAGTTTATAGCGCCCTCTTATCTTTTTTACTGAAGGCTACAACCGCACTCAGCTGCCAAACCACCTAACGGTTTACGATATTAGAACTGCGGTCCCTCTTTTTCTGGGTCCAGTCTGAAAGGATGGAAAACAGGTTGAGAGAAGGGGTCCATTTCGATAGCGGAGGTGTTCTATCTATGGTGGAGGTAGGTACTCTTTGTATGGATGGGTTCACCGCTTGCGAATTTCCTAAACCATCTCAACTTGTATTTCGAAGTAAATAACAAAAGTACATAGCTGCCGGTTATACCGTCACCAGAGGATTCGAACAGACGGTTTTATTGGACGAAATCGCTTAGCAGGAAAGGTTAGCTTGTCCTTTTATGGACGCAAGGAAGGTATCTTTCGACGTAATGTTTAGGTAGATTTTTGAGTCATCAGAACACTTTGGACCTAATTAAAACGACCTGTCACTAACAGCAGGTTCTTGACACAAAAAACTAACATTGGTACTTTTTTCAAGGCTTGCCTCCACTCTAACTCCTCCTCACTATTTCGCCTACAAAAAGTACATTCATACTCGTATAATTGAATCAGAATTTTCTCACACTACACATTAAAAAAACGTAGGAGTACCAACTGAACTGTAGCGCTATCCAAAAAGCATTGATCAATAAAGTTATCCATGTTCAATAGAATAATATAATTACACTTGAAAAATAAACACACACACACACACACACACACACACACACACACACACACACACACACACACACACACACACACACACACACACACACACACACACACACACACACACACACACACACACACACACACACACACACACACACACACACACACACACACACACACACACACACACACACACACACACACACACACACACACACACACACACACACAAACACACACACACACACACACACACACACACACACACACACACACACACACACACACACACACACACACACACACACACACACACACACACACACACACAGCATTTCTAGATTAAATTCAACATTTTCCAAACAGAATTGAACATTTTCCAAATGGAATTCAACATTATATGCAATTTTAAAAAATCGAAAAAAGAATCTCATAATGAATTTTTTGATAAATTATCCTTTTTTGGGATATTATTGATCATTTGCCACCATTTTAGATTTTTCATATCTTTCCTGAGCTCAGATAACGTCTGACAAATGTAGATTTTACAAACAAAATTATACTTTTTCCAAATAAGACTCAACAATTTCCAAATTGAACCCAACATTTTCCAAATCTAATTCATCATTATACCTATATGAAAAAATTTTAAATTCTAGGATTCGTTTCAGATTGTCTCAAAATGGATTTCAATAATGAAGAAAATTTTCGAAAATTTTGATTTTAAATTTTTTGGAGGATTTTTATAGTTTCATTTTCCACGAAAATTCGCTGATTCAATCATACAAGAAACATTGTGAGAAATATTGTTCATTTTCAATGTGGAGATTGCATAGCAGTTGTGGCTGGTAGAAGAAGGAAGTTGTGCACCACAAAAATGACCGATTTTTCCCTTATGAGACCAAATCAGGGTATTTTATCAAAACTCAATCGGATCAAGAGAGAAAACTGGTCAAAAACTGGCTACTCGCAGGGTACCTGGATTACGTATGGCGAGGGGGGGGGGGGGGGTGAATTTTACCTACTTCCTCAATTTTCTATTGGGAGAACTAGTTCCGTGTGAGTGACCATCATTTCGAGACTAGTTTAAAAACGGAATTTAGTGAAAAAACGTTGTCTATTTCCACGAAAAATAATGAGTTACAATGTTAAATCGATTTCGACGGTTAGGCCACCATCAGTAACAAACAATTATTCATCATCAGTAACAATCAATAACTAATAATTGTTTGTTTGGTGATGGACTAACCGTCGAAATCGATGTATCATTGTAACTCTTTATTTTTCGTGAAAATAGACAACGTTTTTTTCAATTAATTCCGTTTTGGAAGGGGTTTCCACAACTTCGACAAGAGTGATTTAGTTCGTATCGAGACTAGTTTCCCTTTTGTGCGAGAAAGACGTAACCGATTGAGGTAATTTGCCGCCCAATTAAGGTTGAGAGGAGCTCCTCCCTACCCATCTCATCTATTCATGGATGATATTGTTTTGGAACATTGCGTAATGTTGAAAAATCGATTTGGAAATCTCTCTAGAAAATGTTGAAATTCAATTTGGAAACCTCTCAACAAACTGTTGAAATTTAATTAGGAAATCTCTTCACAATATGTTGGAATTCGATGTTGAAAATTAGAACAATTAAAAAAATGTTGGACGTGGCGAAGGTCAGGTGTTGTATCAGTTGAGGCCAAGTGGCCATATAGTGCCCCCATGTCCCTGCTCAGTGATATGAAGCTTGACAGGCGACACTTCAGCTGGTAACTAATTTATCACTGATTGAATAGTAGTGATTGAATACCGATTCGTGAGATGTGGCATGTTGGGGCACTTGCGCTTCGGTGATTGTTCATTCATAAATTCACCTGAGACATTTTACCAACATGAAACGCAGGACAACGTTTACATTCCAGCTTGTATATGTAATCGAGTGATTGGCAGTGTGCAGATCCCCAGACCGGATAATCTTGAAAAGCATTTAGACTCGTGAAGGTGGTACAGGAGGTTTCAATCTCACATAATTTACATCTGGATCTCCCACATGGTTCGAGTCCTCCGGCAGGGTCCCTAGGGGCAGGTTTCTCGTTCCGCTTCAACATATATCAGAAATGAGCTCCAAAATCACGCCCTGAAGTACTGACCACCTTATGCAGGACACCCTGTATAGAACATCAACATTTTCGGAGTTACTACTCATTCCTCTACTTCAAAAGTGAATTTCTCAAAAAGATTAAAAAAAGAGTAGCATGAAAAAGACTAGCTCCAATTTTTGTTTCTAACTATTAAAAAAAAAAAAAAAAAAAAAGATATGTTACAGCCCGAGTTCCTATTAACTAGGAACTCTATGAGAGGTGGAACTGAGTTGTCCTTTGGAAAAGCTGCAAATAAATATTTCATTCTCCACAAAAATATATATCAGTTCTGATTTTCTCTGATCAAGCAGTAATTTTTTTGAAACCACTGGGGAACCTTACTAACATCCGAATCGTGTGCGTCTGGTTGTGGAATATTTCAAATCGTGCTCGTTTTAAATTAAACTCCTAATTTCACGCCCTAAAATGATTCTAGGAAGATAACATTGTATGCCAACAGAAATAATATTGTTATTTTTCCAAATTTATACCTAAAAAATAACTGGTTTATTTTAATAGCAATGTTTTACTATTTAAACGTTAAAGGACTAGTTTGCGACCGTAAAATGTGGATAAATTCGAAATCAGCTTCTATACTAATCCGTCAAGAATAGCATTTTTTTCCAAACAGACCACAATATCGAAGCATAGTGTGTCGACAGAAATCGAACTGCGATTTAGAAGGTGATGGACCGCAGTCGACCACATTCGAACTGCAAAAATGTCTACCTAATGATACAAATAATTTTGACAAATGTTGACAACGATGACAGCGGTCGATCGATTTTTTATTGATTAAGTTGAGAACTATGAGAAGATTATTGAAAGTGACATGGAAAACTAGTAAAGTAGATAAGATTTGAGTGATGAGTGGATCGTAAGTAGGGTTACTAAATCATAAACTTGAAAAAATGGAACACATCCTAGGAGGGCTTGGGAGAGCGATGCCCTCCATCTAAAGGGGTTTCAGAGGGGCCTCCCTCGGGACGTAATCATTGAAACATGCTCTTTCAGAGACCTATAAATCTTCTTCAATTTACCTTTGCTTTTGTAATTTAATTTAAACTCTACACCTAAATAGCAGAAATGAAAAATATTACTTGAAGTCATATCAGGAATAATGACGTTTTAGTGATTATAAAACTTGTTTATTAGTACTCGCCGTAAATGCGGGACATTTAGGCGTCCCAAGAGCCATTACAAGGACTCCAGGTACGATCTCGAAAAACGGGACAGTCCCGTTTTTACAGGTCGTTTGGTCACCCTAATCGGAAGGGATGAGTACCCACTTCAGAGTTGCAGATTCAGGTAACCAATCTTGCACAATTCGAAATATTCTGTTGTGAAGAGTTCATACGTACTTATTAGCCAATTTTCGTTGAAAATAAAGCTATTGCAATGGCTGAGAAAATATTAAAATCAAAATTTAAGAAAAAATTCTTTATTAAAATCAGTTTTGTGACATTCTGAAACGATTTCTGAAGTTTATATGTGTATATACAGAAATGTCATCCAGACGACACTCTCCTTCAGATTGAGATAAAAATCCAGTTCTTTTTAAAGGTTCAAGCTTTTCAAACAATAGGATGAGTTCGTTGGACAACAATTTTTGAGCACAATAAATCGGTCAAAATTCAAAAAACGTACTAAAACAAAAATCACTGAAAATTGATAAAAACGGCCAAAAATCGTCAAATTTATCATTTTTAGCAGATTTTTAGTCAAAACAAAATGATCGATTAAATAGGGCACCGGTGTACAGGTGTTGTGTACATTTTTCTGAATTTTGAAATGTTGACCAATATAATGTACTCAAAAAGTGTTGGCCAACGAACTCATCCTATTTTAAGTCCTGAATTGTCAACATAATTTAATAAATATAGTAAGATAATTTACGATAATTCGCTCATACGATCATGCTGCATGACTGGAACTTTTTTGTTCCATTCAATCCATTTAATTAGAAGGTATCTAATCCAAAATATCTCATTGCAGCTGAAATCGTCGGCTATTGATGGTTCGTGATCGATATTAGAACCAATGGGGCACCATCGAATGTTTCCGCCCAACAGCGGGAAGGGGAATATTGCAAAGTAAGGAGACGTAACTCACTCACACCCTTTCAACAGACGACGTTCTCCACCAACACCTTTTCCTGCAGGTAGCTCAGCCTGCTAATCAGGTATTATTAACTCAGAGTGACTTGAATCTCAATGAACCTTCCGCCTCCAGCGCTCGTTTCCTTGAATACATTTGCCCCCATCCGCTCTCTCGGCCCACCCTCACTTTACTTCCTTCACGTCTTTTTTTCCTCTTGTATTTTTTCTTTTGTGAGTATGTCTCCTTCTTTCACAGGTTGACAATAATTAGATCATGACGGCGAGGTTTACCAAGTACAAGAGACCGTTCCCTGGTTGCAACATATTTTCGACCAAATGGCCTCCGACGAAATCAATGCTACATTGCTGTCGTGCTGTGTTTGTTTAGCTCGATCTAGCCCGTAAAAAGTCGGATGGTTGAAATTCGTTCACGGAAAGCTTAATGATGTGTTGCCAAGTTTTTCGTTAGAGAAAATAAGTGTTAGCAATGTTTGAATATTTGTGAGAGAATTAAATTAAGGCCTTGAATTCTGATCACTGAGGCTAAAACTTGAATTCTGAACTATGTACTGACTAAAACTGGGGGAGGGGGGGGGGTCGGTTTCAGGTTGTGCGGTTATATGGGGTTCTAGGCTTCTTACTTCATTACATGTTTTCCTAGATAGAGCTCTTTTAATTATTTCATGTTTTTGCTGGATTTCCCTCGTTGGTCAACTCTATTTAACTTCTTACAGCTACTTGCATATATTTTTTAAACTTTGAACGTAATCATGACAATAATTGATAAGATTATCGAGCATCCAACAATAACAATAAATGCCAAATAATTATTTTGCACTCTTATCATACAGAGCTTTAGCTTAGATGATTACTAGCGAGGTTTTGTGTTCGATTCTAGCGACTGATTGCAATCATTCAGCCATATGAATAAAACGAAGTAAAATCTTCAATTTGCAAAAAAACGGAGCAAATCCTTGAAGTATTATGAATTAAAAAAGAAAAAAAGAAAAGCAAAACTACCTGTCTGTTTGTTCGGGAAAATCATTGGCAAAAGAGAATGAGGTATTATTTCCTCCAATGAAAAAGCATTCAGTATGAATAAAACCTATGCTTTAATTTGCCTGCAAAGCATGCACTTCAAACATGATACATCTACTACAGAGTTGGTTCATAGCCAGAATTTTATCGTATCGATCTATTATTTAGATTTTCAGAAACATAACGTGTAGTTGCTTGCAGACCACATTCTTGAAAATGATTATGATACTCGTGGCGGTGTCGTAAATTTGACAACGAAAGCATAACTGCTGAAGATAGGTACTTATAGACAAAATCGCGATTCTTTGGCCGAGAATGACGTAAGATATCGCAACTCGTGTTCAGCTCTTGAAAGTCTTTGAAATGAGGAGTCACTCAGTAAAAAATAGGAGAACAAAATTTTCTGATTTTTATTTTTTTCAAACTTAGTATCAGGTACCCCAAACGCCCCCTCCAAATTTCACTTCGATATCTCGAAAATCGGGGAAGAAAATTAGGGGGTAACTTTTGGGACACCCTGTATACGTATGAAGAATTGGATAAATCCAGGGATCATTTCAAAAGGTCAAAACGGATTTCCATGGAGAACATTTTGAAAAATATTTATTTTATACATTTTTGGAGCCATTACAATAGCCTAATATTTTGAGAAAATTCGATGATTGATGTAAGTAATTGAAATTTAGACAGGAACACTTATTGTTCTAAATGGACAAAAAATAAGGAGGTGACCTCTTACTGGTTTTCCGTGAAGCATATCCTTTGAAGTGAAGATAATGATTATTCATACTAAAAGAATTAAAAGCTTCTACTTCAAGCATTGCCTTCCCTACCAAATGCTTTTCGTTCGAAAATGTGCTTTAATGCATTAGCTTCCGTTTTATTCATACCTACAGCTCATTGACTGAATGCATTCATTGAACCCGCACGACAGATCGGTATTGAGGGTCGAATCCAATAAGCGCCGCGCTGTGAGAAGCCTGCGTGAGATATTTCACAGGGTTCGACAACGCGGCGTACAGTAAGGATCGCGGTTTCTCTAACGTGCACTTATTAGTATGCACTATATGTATGGACCTCTCAGACCTACCTACTACTTAGGGATTTACTATAAAACAAAACTACATTTTTGCACATCGCATAAGCTTTTGTGGATTTTTCTCTACTTCAAATAACATAGGCGGTGGGGGAAATATTAGAGGGGGCACTCATTGGGTACAATGCTGTTCACGAGCCGTCCCGTGATCGTCAGTGATTTGTGGATTTCTACGTCACCGCTTTGGATTTAGGGTGAATTTTACAAAAAAAGTTACTAATCGTGGTTATCAAAGTACCTCTATAAAGACCAACTCAATTCAACTTCTTATACCTACTTAACTATTTATCTTTTAACACAGAATGTGTTTTTACGGAGGGTTATTTGGTTTGAAAATCTCTGTCCAGTAAGATCTCCCCGAACCCCACCCCTCTGTCGTGTCTATGCACGGCCAAACGGCTGAGTGGGGGGAGTGTACGAGTGGGGGGATCTTCTTGGGATTTTCCGAAAGGGGGCATAAGCGAATTTAAAATTTTCTAATCCCACCCGAACCATGGGCCGTAGGGCGGGAGGGGGGTCGAAGTAACGGTTAATGTGCGCTTCCTGTACCCCTCTAAACAGCCGTTGAAAATTCCGGAAAAATACCGGTTTCTTAGGTTTTTCTACGAGGAAGACGACGGCGCGATCGGATCGCGAAAAAAGTATCGGGAAATGCGTCAAAAAATGCAAGAGTACAGACCCGTTTTCTCGAAAAGTCCGACGAAAAACTTGGTTTTTTCCGATTAAAATATACCCCATAAAGGTACGTTTTTCGAAACGGTTTTTGCGGGCGAAATAAAGGTTTTATCCCGACGAATCTGAATCCGAAATCGGATATCGAAAAAAGTGACGGGAAGTCGGTCAAATCGCGAGGGGAAGCGAGGCGAAGCGATTAAAGTGACGTGGAGGCGAGCGAAGCGACCCGGAGCGGCTAGTATGTTGATAATGGTGAGTGGAAACGCTGCTCAAGTGTTCTCTACGGACTGGGCAATCAGTACCTACTCACGTAGCCCTGCGACCCATCATTCGCACGAGTGTGTGTATAAATGAAAATATATAATGTAATATAATATTCATATAATATAATACATAGTGGCAAGCATTACTATAATATTATTATAAATAAGCCGGTAGGTAAGAAAGACCGGTACGTACTGCTCCCATTTCATTGACAGTTAGTATTCAGACGATAGTTGGATTGCTTGTAATCTTTATGATTATTTGACTAATTCATCAGGAAGTGGGTGTTTTAATTAAAGACACAATTGTCTCCTGGCCAGAGGGTTTTCCTAACCATCCCTACCCTTCCTTGGAGGGGATGAGCAGTCGTTCACGTTGGCCCAAAGTAATGGCTTACATGGAAAATCATCGAAGGAAGAAGGGAGATTTCGTTACTGAGAAGTATAATACGTTGCAGTATGTGGACATTGAGTTGTGAAACATAGGTCCATGCCTAACATGCTTAACGACTTTTTTAACTTACTGCTCCCATTTTATTGAAAATTAGTAAACAGACGATAGTTGGATTGTTAAACGACTTACCTGAGCCTCCATGCTTCTATTTGTCTTTGGAACTCATAAGTTCACACCACAATTGGTCACAGGGTTGCCACCTTATAAAACGTTAATATCCCCGGGAAGGGTCTACGTCACGTAGGTCTACAATCCAAGGCGCGGGATTCCAAGAACGCGGAATGAACTTCGGCCGAACTTACCAGAATGCCACCAGCCTTCCGGGGAATCCCTGAAATACACATTCTGTGTTTCATTGGTTTGATCCTTGATCCTAACATTAACAATCCGGGGGTCTGGGGGTGTCATTACAATAAATGTACCATTTTGAACACAAACCACTGGCGGCTAGACACCCCAACGGCAACGTTTTTTTTAAACTTTGTACGTAATCAATAAAAATCAAGAAGAGTATAGAACGCCAAACAATAGCAATAAACGCCAAATAATAATTTTGTTATCTTATCATGCAGAACTTTAGTTTAAATTCGAGCGAGGTTTTCTGTTCGATTTTAACGATCGATTGAAAGCATTTACTGAACGAGGTGCCTAAGCATTTATTGAACCCGCAAGACACATCAGTATTGAAGGACGCATATAATAAGCGCCGTGGGAAACCTGCACGAGATATAAAGGAGGCGCACAGTAGGAGGTAGCCGTATAATGTGCATTACTATGCACTTCACCTCGTATCTACCGGCTACTTAGGGATATACTATACACGAAAACTACGTTTTGGCGTATCGCATATCGGAAACAACTAGAACTTTTCGATTCGTCGTAAAAAAAGGATGTTTGCTATCCGGTTTTCTCTTCTTCGGATAACAAAGGGCGGTGGAGGGAATATTAGCGGGCACCCCATAGGTAGTACAAGGTTTTTCACAAGCCGGCCCGTTATCGTCGGTGATTTGTGGGTTCCCACATCACCACTTTAGATTCAGGGTCGCTTTTACCGAAAACCAATTTAACAAAAACAATTTAGAATAAACCAATTTACTCAAACCTACATAGGTATCCTACGCCTACGTAGGTAGGCACCTGATTAAGCAGAGAGTAAAAATAATTTAAATGTCTTTGATTCTATCTCAAACTCAAGGGAGACTTTAACGTCACGATTCATCTCTTTCGTTTCTCCGAATATAATTACGTGTAAAAATTAGCGGAGAGGTTAGAATCAGCTCGCTTGCTCTGGAGGCTGCTCAACGCGTTAACTGTAAAAATTCTTACGGAAAGAACAGAAATACTCTATTGTTAATGAGTTCGAAACGAAAAGTCCCTTTCTCTAGAATTTAATAATTTATCAGACTTGCTCCAGCCTAATTACCTTTTTCTTCGTGTTTCAAGGGTTATTCTTCGTGAAACAATGATCTGGTGAAATAATGCATGGACGTACTGGCTAAAGGAAGGGCATGCAAAAGCCCAGCCATGAAAAACATGATATCTCACTGGATACACATTGCTAAGCATGTAAAATAAAAAGCTGCTAATGATTTCACAATGATTTATTATTTCTGGAGTAGATAGCCTATTATTGCACGGTTCACTGGTCTATATATTCATAATTCGAAATCCAGGGTACATTATCTACATACAACTACGTAGGTGGGCGTTGGCTAACCCAAATAACAAAGTTTCAGTCATGCAGCATGAACATATAGGCGGATTTTCATAAATTATCTTACTAAATCTTGCTTTATGCAGGACTTTAAAGTTATTTTTTGGGCTAAAGAACGGAATTTGTGACATTCCAGACGATAAATCTCGTTAGGATTGAGATAGGTAACAATCCACCGAAGAAAAAAAAGTTTCCAAATGAATGGATGAGTTAGTTGGCTACCACTTTTTGAGCACGGTAAATTGCTCAAAGTTCAAGAATATGCTGAAAAAATCACTAAAAATGGCAGGAAAATGTTAAATATTGTAGCATTTATATTTTAAGAAGAATATGACTCAAGTAAAGTTTATTAACTATAAAGTAGAACATTCAAAAATTAATGAACAAAATTATGCTGAAAAATAAACATAAAGTTTAGAAGAATGTATGTTTAGAAAATGTATAAAAACTGTAAAATGTTGTTGTCACAAAATTAATAGTTAACAATTTCTTTGCACTCAAAAAGGTCCAATTTCAAAATAGTAATTTAACATACCTAGTATAATAAGATAATTTACAAAAATTCACTTATACGATCTTGCTGCACGACTAGATTTTTTTTCTTCTTTCTCTACCCCTTGAATCTGGGGCTTAAGCACTCCCCAAACATGCGTAGTAAGATCTCAAACCGAAATTAGGTGCGACCACCTTCGGGTTCAGAAGACTGAATCTGCTAGTATAACAAACTGTGTACTATTACTGTTATGTTAATATTATTTAATGGAGGGAGCAAGAATTCATTTCTCAATCATCCTGATCAGTTAACCATGTCACTTGTTCGGTTCATTTGTGGTTTAAATTATTCGTATTCCTAATTCATAGTTGTTAAACTTCCTTCAAGTAATATTCTGCAAAAATAAATAAATAAATAAATAATAATTAAAAAAAATAATAATAAAAAAAAATATAGAAAAATAAATTAATTAACGTATTGAATTTTAAAAGTTTTTGCCATTTTTAGTGTTTTTTCAACACATTTTTTCGAATTCGACCAACTTAATGTGCACAAAAAGTGCTACTCAACCAACTTTTATTTACTTTATTACTTGTACTTATATTTAAATGTATATGTATAGAGGTAAAATTTTCAGGTAAATTATAAATTTATGGTTCATGTTCATTAATTATTATGATTTACATCTTGAAAGTTGAAACCCCGTACAAAAGCTCGGAAGAAAGAGTCCCGCTTCTAGAGAAGTGTTCGAGTGAAAAACCAAATGGTGCCAAACCATCAACGTATAAGTATTAAATGATTCTGAAATTAATACAGAATTTTTAGAGCTGACACTGTTTTGTTACTACCTATCTAATCCTCACCCTTGCCTCCCCCTCAGCTTCCTGTAGAACAATGTGTTCATGTAAATATACGTCGAATTTACGTACCTCCAAACGTAAACCAACAAATTTAGTGGGATTAAGTTGTTTGTTTCCTTGATCAATTAAAACGGATCATTATTGAAAATAAGGAACCAAAATCGTTCATTCCTCATCTTATTACCGGAAAATTCATTAGTTTAAATCTATTTCATACGAGGAAGAAGAAGATGTAATAAAAGGATATGATAACATAAGTAGAAGTGCATCAGCACACTTTACATAATGCGTATCTATGAGTCAAGACCTATGAATTGGAATGGTTAGAAAATAATACTTCAAACCCAACTGTATTATTTTCCGTGACCCTTCAGGTTATTAGGAAAGTAAAAATCTATTCTGGAAAATAACAAGAGCCCTTACGCTCGCCTACACTTCGAAGTAAAAACTCCGTGCTGCTCCCCCATTCAAAAGTTGGAGTTTAAAACAACCATTTGCCCCCTAATAATTTTATTATACACAATTATGACTTCAGAAGAAGGGTCGAATTTTAGGATAAGCGGCTTTTCCTGCGAAAATCCGCTTTTCCGGCGAGGGAAGGAAGTTTCCCATACCTGGATAAACCATTAGAGAAAAAAGAGGCGAAGGATAATCATAATTAGTTAGTCTCCTTTTTCATCAACGTTATTATGAGAAGTGTTGAGCGGAAATTGCCCTGAGGTCAGAGTTATGAAATCCGTGACTGAACAACTGATTACTTATTATTTGACAAGTTGGCAATTGCGCACTTGGTAAGCCTGTGTAAAAGATAAAAACGAAATCTTTCAGAAGTATGAAATTAAGAAGCTTGAACATTTATGTCAAAAGCCATATCGCGGGGTTATACGTGTAGTAACAATTCGAAGAAACACTGGGAAACGGACTAAGGACATGTAAAACGACACTTAGTCCTATAAGAGATCAAAAGAACCCACGCTTATTTCCATTATGGAAATTGGGTTTCAATCACAAGTCTCCTTGGGAAAATAAAGTATTGAGTTATACCCGATTGAAGAGCAGGAGATTGTATACAAAAGTAACCCACTCTTTTTTTCCTTCAATTTTTGATATATCGAGGTGACACTTGGAGGGCGTATTTGGGGTGATTAATAATAAGTTTAAAGCTGATGAAAATGTGAAAAACAAATCCACAAATTGTTGGACCACCCACAGAGGCAGTGAAGGGGTATTGGATAGGTACTTGGAAATGGTTTCTTTTCTTCTATTTTTTGGCGAGTGCATCTCATTTTAAAAGGGTTCGTGGGTCCCTGTTTCTTTGGATCCCTTCATGATATCTACACAATATTTATATTTTATATTTTAATTTGTTCGTCTACTTTAATATAACCACTGAACGAGCTCAACTCTGTTGTGCAAATATTTTTTCACTGAGAGGCAATATAGCTAAACGGTTTTTAATTTTTTAATATCTTCATAAGTTTTTCATTATAGACATGTTTCTACTTTATATTTTTCATCAAACTCGTTCAGTATATGTAAGAGACACCTCTTTACGAAATAAAAAACAATCAAGTCGACAGCTATATTGAATACTTAGAAAGAGGTACATAAGTGATAAAAACCCGGTTTTTTTCTTTTTTTAGTTTAGTGAAAAACAGTAGCTTACAGAAGGTGGCTATTTTTCGAGGTACTTGATCAAAAATTGGTAGTGACATCATTTTGAAGAGATTGAGGATGAGGTCTGATCATTTCTTATCTATGATTCTTGTCAGTGGTGGGTTTAGTTTATGGCCTATCATTTTCAGATGAAGAAATATATACATGATTTATCTACATACGGTTGATTCCGTAAATTCAAAAAGTTCTGCCGTTATCGTTCTCCCGTTCGGTTTATTTGGAACTTCTACTGAATCGACTCAAGCCAAGTCATAAGTAGAACAGATTATGTTCATTACTTATTATTTGAGTCTTACTTGCATACGGAATGGCGTACCAAACAAATTATTTTAAATTATATTTTCACATAGGTACCCAGTTTTCTGTTTGGTTTCTTATGATACTAATTTGATTTGGGTTCTGTAGTATCTATCAGAAATATTACTGAAGGACCGAAAGAACGATAAGTAGTTTTGGAAAGTTGTAAGCCATGAGCCGCAGACCACCTGTAGCGGTAAGCTGCAATTTTATGGAAACAGTGTTCGATTCCTCAATCTTTGAAAAAACATCTCCGCTTTCCACTGCTCAAATTTTATGTAGTCATACACCAAATTGCTTGGAAAAACCTGCGAAATTTTTTAAATATAAAAACAGAAGTTTTTAAAATTTTTAGCACTGAACAAGTTAGTAAAGCCAGATTCGCGATATCTCATTCCGTTCTCGGATGAGCCTTGAAGACGCGCGGTTTTTCCTGAAAATGCTTATCTTTGAACGGAATAACGTATGTATATTCTGGCTTCACCATCTTGTTCAGTGCTAAAACACCTTTAATATGAGATTTCACTCCGCAAAAAGGAACACAAATTTTTTCAAGTGCCAACTCAATTCCAAAAATTGTCTGATTTTTATTTGCTTAAAACCAAGTTGCTTCAAAATATATAAAACTGAGGAATAAAAGTTAAAGGAGGAGGGGGGGGTTATTTTTGTATACGATTTCCACCACGTATATTGGGTATAGCTCAAAATCCTTCCAATACATATTTTTGGGCCCATGGAGACCTTCGATTGGAGCATTGAAAGCTATCATGTGAGCATAGTTTCATGAGAATTCTAAGAAACCAAAATTCCAAAAGTATGAACGCAATAAGCGTGAGAACACAGCTTGGTTATTGAAGACATATTCTATGAAACTGAAATTCCAAAAGTGGGAACGCAATAAGCGTGGGAACACCTTGATTATTGAGTTCATATTTTTTACTTCGCTTTTTGCAGTTGGCCTTTAAAAAAATATATGCATAAAATATGTACATACAATTCATAAAATACGCTCATAAAATAATGATAATAATAACTGGAAAAATAAAATAGAAAAAATAAATAAAAACTCCAACGCCAGGATGTTGGTCCGCACTCATCTATACGTTTCATAGCCACATAACTCAGCTTTGGTTGTTTGAATTAGTGCATAAGGTATTCCGTAACAGTTTCCATCCGACATCAATGGGATGCCGTCATAGATTGCGTGGGTTGGTCCTCGATGTAGCCCGATGAATTTCATTGCAGCTACTAAATCAATAGTGGAGCGGATGCGTGTGCTCAAAAGTTCATTCCTTGCAACAGTCATACTATTATTTCCATCTGATTTGAAAGATACTGTCAGGCATAGTGCAGGTTAGAAGTAAGTTTTTATTTTACACACAGCCTACTAATTTACACAAATCCATATTACTGGCTTCCCCAAATACCCGCTCATTGGAGTTGAGGCAATCTGAATCAGTTGATCAAGGTTCCCCAAACAGCGACTCGAGTGGGTTGGAGTTGTATCTCTCTTGTTCCAATGCCAGAAAAGTGAGCTGTTATAGGTGGGTAAGGTGTCATACACTAGGGTAGAAGGGAGGTTTACACACTCGGAGGTTTACCAACTAATGTACACATAACCACCTCACTGGCTGGCTTCCCCAAATACCCTTGGTGGAATTTATGTACATACATAGTAATATATACAATTATGTATTCAAAAGCTAGCCAATTACCACATTTATTCGATTGATATATAGGGGAGACAGGGGTTGCCCTGATCATTTAACTCTGGAAGTCTGCAGCCAAGCCCCTAATGGACATACGTTTTTGCTAGACACACAAATCGCTTTTAAAACTTTCCAATTTCAATGATCAATCACAATATAGGATTGGTGAGGGTGAAAATTGGATTCGCGATAGTAAGAGCAGCATCCATATGCATCAGAGGATCGCGGAAGAAAAGGATTTTTTGCTATTTTTAGTGATTTTTTCAACACTTTTTCTGAAATTTGGCCATTTTAATGTACTCAAAAAGTGCTGGCCAACGAACTCGTCCTTTTGTTTGGGAAGCTTGATTTTTTGGCGCAAGAACGTAATTTTTATCTCAATCCTAAGGAGAGTTATCCTCTGGAATGATACATACATATATATTCAAATATGAAAAAGCGTCAACTATAGGATCCGTTTCAGAACGTCTCAAAAAAGATTCCAATGAAGAAAAATTTCAAAAATGTTGATTTCAAAATTTTAGGAACCATTGCAATAGCTTCATTTTCCACGAAAATTCGCTAAAATGAAGTTCAGTGCTATTCCCGGAAAAATGATTGTTACAACAGGTAGGTACAACGCAGGTAAGTCGGAAATCTCATGAATTGTCTGGGAGCAATGGCAATAAAGTTGTGCAGTATTACACATCAAACTGGTAAACAGACGGTTTCTTATTATACTTTAACGGCGATCGTTGCATTAGAATTAACGTGTTTCTTCATGAGTGAAATTGCTTGGTGGATATTATTAGTTTTCGATGGTCTACCTTTTAATGTAGAACAACGGATTGCAATCAAGGTGGTAAGAACGTTTTCTTTTCAATTTCAGATCACTTGTCATAGAATGACTTTCATAAAACAGTTTTAGCGAAGTTTCGTAGAAAAAGAAGCTACTGCAATGGCTCAAAAAATTTTAGAATAAACATTTTTGGTAAATTTCTTCATTGAAATCCGTTTCATTCTGAAACGAATCCTACAGTTTAACGCTTTTTCATATATATATATATATATATATATATATATATATATATATATATATGTGTGTGTGTGTGTGTGTGTGTGTGTGTGTGTGTGTGTGTGTGTGTGTGTGTGTGTGTGTGTGTGTGTGTGTGTGTGTGTGTCATTCCAGACGATAACTCTTCTTAGGATTGAGATAAAAATACCGTTCTTGCGCCAAAAAATCGAGCTTTCCAAACGAAAGGATGAGTTCGTTGGCCAGCACTTTTTTAAGCACATTAAATTGATCACATTTAAAAAAATGTACTAAAAAGATCACTAAAAAAGGCTAAAAACGGCTAAAATCATTAAATTTATGCAAAAAAATGTACTTAAAAGTAATTAAAATATGCTGATAAATCGATAAAAACTGCAAAAAAGGCTAAAAATTCAAAACCTCTATTTGAATAAGAGATCATTATTTAGAATACGTTTTTCCCCATAAAATTAATAGTCAACAACTTCCTTGCACACCAAAAGCTCAAATTTCAAAACAATTTAACATTATACAATACGATAATTTACGAAAATTCGCTCATACGATCGTGCTGCAAGAACTGGAACTTTTCCATTGAATGCTATAAGTGTACACTAAGTTTTAGTCCACAAGTTTTTTCATACATGATGAAATAACTTTGGTTTTAATTCTGTGTATTTAGCAACATGTGAAGTAAGTAATGTCGCTACAATCAAATCCCGTTCGTCCACGTTCAATTGTTGCAAAATTGTTTAACAGGTCGAATGGTTTCGAATTGGGAATTTGCTACCTTGAGAGATGGTGGTCACCCTATTGCGAACTCTCGCAAAAACAAAAATTTTTGATTGAGCTTGTGTGAGAAAAGTTTAGTCTGGAGAATATTTCTGACTGGTTTGAGGAATGAGTCGATTGCTCTATTACATATTTTTTATAACCATCGCAATGAACAAGATACTGCCATCACACAATCTGACGGTAATATAAAGAATATAGACGGTGGTTAAACTATGACGTTAAAATATCCTATATGGCTATTGTTTACAAGACTAGGTGAGTTTAAAACCCAGTTCGTGACTAGAGTTACCTGCTACGTACTAATATAAAATGTTAGGTAGTGACTACCACCAACCATTTTTAGTTTTCAAAACTTCCGCTATTGTAGCACTTCAGTTGGTGTATTTCCTACTGAGAAGTGAAGTACTGTGATTGGTTCTTGAAACGATAGTTGTGGCATAGCTAATTGGTTATGATCCGGTCTCGTGAGACGCAGGTCGTGGGTTCGAGTCCTGATGCAAGGTCAATTTTTTTTTTAGCTCGTACCTACAGCTCCCCAAATTTACTTCTAAAACGTCATTCTGACCTACATGTCCAACTAATCTGAATTTCCACTAAGGGATTGACTACTTGATGTTATGAATTTTTGAGATGCGAGCTTGCGAGCATCCAGGTCACCAAACTATACACTTCATTCTAACCTACATTCCCACTAGTCTACATTTTTACTGAAGGATTGACTACTTGATGTTATGTATTTTTGAGATGCGAGCTTGCAAGCATCCAGACCACAAAACTGTACAAATCATTCTGAACTATATGCCCCACTAATCTATATTTTAGCAGCGGACATAGATTAATAAAAATGTTACCTTTATTTTTACCTTTTTTTCTTTATTTTTCGAATAACTGGAATTTTCCAGTACATACTAAAAACTTTGAAATACGATTACTCGCACATGAATCCATCAATTCAGGAAGTTCTGGTGGTCAATCGATGCAAAACTAAATTTTCTTCAACTTTTTGTGGAGGGAAAATAGTTTTGAATGTGATTTCTTAGTGTAGTGTATAAATGCATTTGGAGGTTTATTTCGCTTACGACTCTTCCAATGTTACTGGAAATTAGTGTTTATTTTTATGAAGTAAAAAATTTGGTTTTCCTCCAAAATCAAAATGCTCAAATACGATTCATTTGGTGACCTTCCCGAACTTGTTTGGCTTGGTTCGTCTATCGTCTGCCTGTTAGATTGAGGCTGTGTATGAAATGCTGCAAGGCAACTAGTCAATAATCTTGCTAGATTATTATTTTTTCTCACTAATAATTAGGATGCCTATCGCATACTGTGCTCTTTTCTTATTTTTTATTCATTTTCATCTTTTTCAAATTTTGTACTCTGACCAGTACCTACTCGTAACTATTTTCAATTTCAAGATGGACTGATTTTTACCAAAATCGCTATAAAATTTCCAGCGTTTTTGGTGTGATTGCCATTATTACCTTGCCTTCAAGTTAATTTGATTTTTAACCATTCCTTTACAATAGAAAAGCCTAATTTATTTTATTAGCATCGTTACTTTCCAGTTTCCACTATAATTCCATTTTGAATTAATTATCTTTTTATAATTTCTATGTTCTTTATATTTTGGACACCTATTGTCTCCCCAAGATAATCAGTTATGTCATTAAATTACCAAATCCATTTCACAATTTGTTCAAAGTTTCTTTGAGCGAAAGTTTATAACAATATATTGAATATATTGAATAAAATAAAGTTTTTATTGAAAGTTTCTATGAAAAATCTTTCTTGAAACCACGAAAATAGAACCCAGACTTTAAAAAATGCCAATGATAAAAAATCCACAAAACCGCATTAAAAACTGATGACCGGCAGACTGCCTGAAGGTGATACTGCGAAGGTTAACATAGCAAGTAATTTTAAACTGTCTACAGATGCCCATGCTCAGAAACTGCTCGAAAGCACCAGTTTTATAAAGCGTCTATCTTTTTAATCGTTTCAGTAAAATTAACTACGTCATCAATCTCTGGTGCCCGAATTCGAGAACGAAAATCACGAAAATTCTGACGATCTACTTAAATTAAAAAATAATTTGGTCCAATTCCTCAATGTTACAGTTAAATAGAACATCGTTATTGCTGAAGACGTTCAGTACATAAAGGGAATATCTATATAAATACAAGGCATCCGCCCTTCTTGACGAGTAGGTACGAGGGGGAGTTGGGAACTCGTTGAGCGGTTAATTAGGGCGAGGATCCTCCCTCTCGCTCGGCCGACGCGCTGTAGGCCCTTCATGTCTACTTCCCTCTCACTCTCGCTGCCTTTCAACGGTTTCGCTGACCCCCATTACCCCCTTGGGACCCCCCTTCCCCCTCGAAACTATCTCATGAATATGAAGGTAGTTCGGGGCGCCAATTAAATTGCTCTGCCTTCGCGAAGACCCCTCCTTTCCCGCCCACGGCTCTCTGTGTACTTCCCCACCACCCCCTTCCGTGCGGATACACGAGGGCGACATTACATGGCGTGTCGGAGATAGGTGTCTGTTAGGCCTTTAACACAAGTGCGAGTTTTAGACGCTTGACGCCGCGATTTATTTCTCGCAGCGTCAAGGTGGTACTTAGATGATAGGATTGAAACATCTATACTATTTTATAAGAATGAAACTCCGTTTGTCTGTTTGTCTGTTTGTCGTGTCTATGCACGGCCAAACGGCTGAGTGGGGGGAGTCTACGAGTGGGGGGATCTTCTTGAGATTTTCCGAAAGGTGGAACGAGCGAATTTAAAATTTTCTAATCCCAGCCGAACCATGGGCCGTAGGGCGGGAGGGGGGTCGAAGTAAGAATTAATGTGCGCTTTTTGGACTTCCCCGCTTCCTCTACCCCTCTAAACGGCCGTTGAAAATTCCGGAAAAATACGGGTTTCGGAGGTTTTCCTACGAGGAAGACGACGGCGCGATCGGATCGCGAAAAAAGTATCGAGAAATGCGTCAAAAAAATGCGAGAGTACGGACCCGTTTTCTCGATAAGTCCGCCGAAAAACTTGGTTTTTTCCGATTAAAATATACCCCATAAAGGTACGTTTTTCGGAACGGTTTTCGCGGGCGAAATACAGCTTTGGGTCCGCCGAATCTGAATCCGAAATCGGATATAGAAAAAAGTGACGGGCAGTCGGTCAAATTGCGAGCGGAAGCGAGGGGAACCGTTTAATATGAGAAATTAATCGACCCGGGCGCCCGTTTCACAATGGTTCGACGCACTTAGCCTACGCAGTTAAGTCTTGAAGGGAGTCGATGACTCATTTCAACGTAATAAATACCGGTTTTTTCCTACACAGGTATACCTTGCGAGCAAAGCGAGCAACATCCCCAAATAAACTTTTTTGTGGTTCCACGTAGTTTTATAAGATTTAATTTGTTTGTAAGAATTTCCAACAGAAAAAAACGTCTGCCAAGTTGGGTGGGCAGTATAACTTCCTCAAGCGAGCGAAGCGAGCAGCATCCCCTACAGAAGTTAAACCTACCCTTAGGGATCTACCGTTTTCCTATACATATACAGCTGTTCCTAATAAACTTTTCGTGGTTCCACGTAGTTTTATAAGATTTAATTTTTTTGTAAGAATTTCCTTCAGAAAAAAACGTCTGCCAAGTTGGGTGGGCAGTATAACTTCCTCAAGCGAGCGAAGCGAGCAGCATCCCCTACAGAAGTTAAACCTACCCTTAGAGATCTACCGTTTGCGAGCGAAGCGAGCAACATTCCCTACATGCCACACTTTGCGAGCGAAGCGAGCAATATTCCCTACATGCCACATTTTGCGAGCGAAGCGAGCAATTTAATGGGGGGTCCGGCTGGACGTGGAGGCGAGCGTAGCGAGCCGGAGCGGCTAGTACCTAATACAGGTAAGGTTTCAAGGTAAGGTTTTTGGCGTGGGAATGAGTGATGAAATGACGCCAGTGCACCCTAGTGGACGTTTTGAGAAGGTAGATCAGCTGTTTTGTGTGTGTAGATCACACACAAAACACATAGGTTGGTGAAGGTGGATCAGCTATTCTGTTTGTGTACCCCACCCTCCCACCCTTATTTGTGTGTGTGTGTGTGTGTGTGTGTGTTTGAACGTGACGCGCGAAGTGAAAGTTACGAGTTTTACCCGCCGCGTCAACAAAAGATACCCGCCGCGAGATCGCTGCGGGCAAAAGACGCCTAGCGTCAAAGCAGTGCGTTACCAAACATTGTTGGTGACACACCTACTCGCCAGCAGGTATTTTCTCGTAAATGGTAAAAAATCGTTTAGCAATTTTATGATTTTACAAACGAAATATGCAAACACTTTTGCTTCCGAGTCTACCTAAAGGTAGCGGATGCATTGTTTCACTTTCGGGAGAACAAAAAGTTTTGGTCTCCAAAATCAAAATGTCCACTCGCATTTAACGTTTTAGACCATTATGAACAACTTGAGTTCCGTGTGTGTGTGTGTCGTGTGTCCGCAAATCTTCGTACTTAACAAGCTTATTTTCCACAGTTTTCATCCAATTTGGATGACATTTTCAGGGGGGGGGGGGGGGGGCTAGGGTGCAGACGGTCCTCCATTTAGTTTCATCGTTCTTGACTCAATACCTCACTCTGCGCATACGCAAACGTAAATTCCATCAAGCATAATTTTCTCACGCTCTGGTCGTTCGATCTCGCTCGAGTTTGGATGATAGTTGGGGAATGACAATTTGATCATCTTGTATCAATTTATGATTGTATCATTAATAGCTACTGCGTGTGCGCCAGTATGAAATCCTTGTAACAAGCATATTTCCCACAGTTTTCATCCTATCAGGATGTAATTTTCAGGGAATGTGCGGGCTAGGGGGGGGGGGGGGGGGGGGGGGGGGGGGACGGTCCCCTGTCAGTTTCATTGCTGCCAAATCAACACTTCACTCTTCGCATGCGCAAATGTAAATTCCATTATGCTTTTTTTTTCACGCCCTTGTCGTCAGATCTCGCTCAAATTTGGAAGATAGTTGGGGGATGACGATTCGATCATCCCATATCAATTTCAACATGATTGTATCATTAATATCTACTGCGCATGCGCCTATGTGAACTCCTAGGAACAACCTTAATTACCACTGTTTTCATCCGATTTCGATGAAATTGTCAGAGAATGCGCGGGTTAGGTTGTAGATGGTCCCGTACCTATATCATTGTTTTCAACTCATCAGTTCATTCTGCGCTCGCACAAACGTAAATTACATTTAGTATCAGTTTTTCGTTTCTTAATTGACCAATTACGTCATTTCAGGCGACTTTTCGATTTACTTTTTTCCGCTATGGAATTTTTCAAGATCATTCAAAACTTTTCGATGGTCTATACATTCATGATAGGTAAATGAGGAAGCTAACTGCCACACCCAACTTGGCAGACGTGTTTTCTTCTTTTTTGTCAATCTGTGCGCTTCTAGCAAACTTTTACAGTAGCGAACCATCCTGTTTGATAGGCAGACAAGACTGACCGCCGGTGATAGGCGGGTACTATGACGCTGCCGTGTGTAACGGAGAGGGAAACATGACGCCGCGTCAAGCGTCTAAAACTCGTATACGTGTGTTAAGGGCCTCATACTACTGGATCGCTAGCTGCCCGCCCCGAACGTAGCCAGGTTTCGGGCCGTCTATCTTTCACCTACCCCCACTCACTACCGGCAAAAGACAGCCTGACACATAAACGATATCAATATGAAGTGTTCTAGCTTTTCCCCAGTTTTCAAATTGTCAAGTGCAATGGTGAAGTCGTGTGACGCAGTATTTTGTACCAACCAACAGGTTAAAGTTTGCGGGTCACTGTCTGCCGAATACGTTCAACTTGGCTCAATCGTCGCAATGATGAGGAACAGGGTGATGAAGCCCTTTGATTGATGTTATCAAATCCTCATTAGAAAGACAACATTATTTATGTGGTTTTATCATTTGAAATTCGGACAAAACACATATTGTGACGAATGATTACGTGTTTTGATATCCAGTGACAATGCTCTAAGTAATTACATTCTTTTTAACGATTACGTTTCCTGAATTGGACTAATTTCATGATGTATTCAGAATTTACAAATTTATAATTATTAGAATCTTATTGTCTCAGCAACTACCAATATGAATTGCGATACCATTGAAACTTATATTATTAACAAGACGCAAACTTTTCTCAAACAATCTGTGTTTAGGGAGCATTCTGCTGATCCATTCACTGACACAACCCACATTTTTAGGTTATTTAACATGAATAGGGAAATATTCTTCGAAAATCATGCGTTATCACTTAGCCAATGAAAAAACTTCTACCAAGTTGGATCGGCAGTACATGTTCCTCACATATTGTAACATGGACGTATAGAATTAGTTGAAGAACAAAGTACTGTCGAAATTATTGATAGGTCGACGTTATAAGAAATAAATATTTGCGCATGCGCACAGACTACTAAATTTCAACGGCAATGAAATTTCTATGGGGAACGTCTAAGGAGCTAAGCCGCACAATCCCTGAAAATTTCATCAAAATTCATTAGACTCATTCATTAGAAAAATCATTAGACTCGGAGTTTTGCCGGTGTCATTCGATGTTAGTTTCGCGCATGCGCAATAGTTACTTATTACTCTACCAATCACGATATAATTTATAGGGAATTTTTTAAGAATACAAATCCAATTACCTACCGAGTTTGAGCTAAATCAAACCAACATATGATGAGAAATCGACGTTTGGCGAAATTCACGTTTGCACATGCGCACAGGCTACTGTTGATTCGACAGATTTGAAAATTATAGGGGACCGTACAGGAACTAACCAGTACAATCCCTGAAAATTGCAATATCAGACTGAAACTTGGTATTGTAGGTGCTTATGTAATATTTTACAGTTTTATTTTTTAGTTGATAAGAAGCTTGGTGTCATTTTTACTGCGTTTATGAGTACAATGACATTTCTTTTTTTTTTAATTTTCTGTACCTAGAAAATGATGAATAAAGATATCGTAAAGCACTAGAAAAGAATTTGAATCATATAACTCCTTTTTTTCTTTTCTCCACCGTCAGAAGAAAATATTTTTCTTAAGAACATAACGTGGGGTTAATGCAACGAGAGGGCTTCTTGCCGGTAAAGGGCCGGGAGACCTACAGTCGAGTTGGACCGTTTTCGAACTCACTAGCCGGCGATCCAGTAGTTTAACAGATCGGGGATAGAGCATAGCAATTACCTCAGAAAGGCAGTTAATGGGAGGAGGAACATCAAGAGAAAAGCTGCCCTGTACACCTCCACGATAGTCCAACAACCTCATGGGCCTTCTGTAATAAACATCTCGCGCAAAAATTAGCACTACTATCCTAAAATGCATTCAATTTTTGAAGGAAACCATAATAGGTAAGTGGTATCGAAACTTGAGGGCCTTTGCGCCCATCTTGCTTTGTAGTGGGCGGGAACGGAGGGTGTGAGGGAGAGAATGGGGGGGGGGAGAGGGAGAGGGAGAGAGAGAGAGAGAGAGATGATAAAAAATCGCGATCGTAATAAAGAAGGATTGTCACAGAGATTATAGGAGACCATCTAGGATTCATTCAGCACAACTACTGAAATTTTCTTTGGAATCTGACAGTAATTCCGATACAAGGGATTTGCGGGCACTTAGACAAGCACAAGCACTTCAAAATACTAATCACTGAACCCTCAAGATACGAATCCTCTCAACAACTGCATGCATTGTACGTAGGTAACAATTAAATTGTATATATACCTAGATCTTTACTTTTTCTGTCCTGGCAGCTATCAAAACTCATTTTATAGAAATCTTTATCAAATTGGCCTTCCGTGATTACTTCAAAGTGATTGTCTTCATTTATGTATTTGCAAATGCTTGACGCACAATTCCAATAGGTAATATAACTCCGATTTTAATGGTTATGGTTTTCGGGGATTATGAAGGTTTTTCTAAATAAGATTTCTACAAAATCCTCAGATACATAATATCACGGACGAGTATCACGATAGTAGGTACCCATTTATTTGAACGTATGCAATTAATCAAACTCTGCTCCTTACTTTTTATTTTTTTACATACATAAGTATCTCTAATTGTATCTATAATAATACATTATAATTCAAAGATTTTTTTTTTTTTTTTTGCTTTTTGTCTTGTCAGTTACCGATACAATTAACTATTTGTCAGGTGATTGTACGATTTTGTATACCTAAAGCTATATGTATGCCATTTGCTATTAATGAACAACACAAATTCGATTAATGAACACAAAACGTAGTACCGGTTCGGAAAAACACCGCAAAAACTTAGAATCACACTTTTTCCACTTATTTCCAGGCAGAGCAAGAAGGACTAAAATTTATTTATTCCTTGGCGTTTTTCCGAATCGGTGTTACACATATAAACAAATGAACATCACTCCGTGATTCTGCGTGATATAATACCCCAAAATCATATATTGTACATGCCAATTGACTATTTTCAAAAACTCAATATTTCACAGTTTGTGAGTCGTTCACGAGGTCACTACTTGCAACATTCTGTAAATATTAGGACTATATATAGTGGACGTTTCACATTGGAAATCCCAAGAGCTTACTTTAGGAAGCAGGCATCTTCGACAGCAGCATTAAGAAGTAAAAGTGCCAATATGGAATCGAAAAATTAAAGTTTCGGCGTGCCTAAATGAGAAACCTGAGCCAACTTCTCCCAACCAGTTATTCATCCTCTCATTCGAATGTTTTAATTGATAAACGAAGTGTCTCTACTTTGACTGGCTAGCATTAGTCAGCGTTCGTGTGTGTTCCGCGATACAGGCCGCAATTTTCGAGCTATCAACTTGAAATTCGGTACGAAGACTTTTTAGACATTCGGAATTAGCTGTAGAGTGTTTGGTGGCAATCTGAGAACAGGAACTTGAAGTCGGCGACAACGATCATTGTCAAATCAATCAAAAATCTAGTGTGATATAGTTTTTGCCACACAGAATCGACTGAAACCACTATAAAAGCTTTAAAAGTTGTCCTTGACGATAATATGACGTCACTCATTATAAAATAATCAAAAATGGAGTTTGGTATCGTTTTCAATAGTTTTTGTCGCATAGAATCGATTAAAACCATTTTGATAATAAGTTTTATCATACTTTGTGGAACCCGGGGAGTGGACCAACCAGTTTATTTATTCCTTTTCCGACAGTGACTATCCCACACAAGTTTTGATTGGCAATGCAATCAGCCACCCCCTTCGCCAACCTGTCAACCGAACAGAAAATATGATGTCAGGAATTTTATATTCAGTATTGGTCCAGAATTCTTTGTGTATTAGGGATAAATTCAATTTTTCAAACATCGCAGAATTATGAATAATTTATTGATTTCAAGAGTTTCTATATTCAAGCGGTATTGCCGTGCTGGAATTTCGGAGGTTTTGGTTTATTAGGAAAACAGTAAATTGTATGAGCTGACCTGACTCATGAACTCGGAATGAATATTAACAGGGAAAGTGTCACGGAATGGAAGGCGAGCGAAGCGAGCCGGAGCGGCTAGTATATAATATGTGTTCAAGAATGAAACACTACGAGTTAAGGAGACTCACCAACTGGCCTGACATTCACTTACCTGCAACAAGGGAAAATTATAATGAAATTGATGATGATAATAACAATTAGGACGAATGAATATGATTGAACTTATATTTTTAGCAAACTTTTAGTCAAAAATGTTCATCAACAACGAACCAGAACATTAAAAAATTTATGCGAAAAACCGGGCAGAAAAATGAACTCAAAGTCCATTAATATTTGTTTAAAAAATAGATAAAAACTCCCAGAAAAAGCTAAAATTTTCAAACTTTCTTGAATTGCAGAATATAATTTAGAACGAATCTATTTGCCACAAAATTGGAAGTTACCTATTTCTTTGCAATCAAAGTGCTCAATTTTTAAAACAATGTAATACAATATTTAAATACAATAAATTACGAAAATTTTCATACGGTCATGCTGCATGACGACCTATTTTATGTAACACGAAAAATCAACAGTTAATATGATATAAACTAAGTTTTAGATTAAAGACCTGTTATCTGATCTAGTGGTAGAATGGTTACATATATTGAGTAGAAATAATTTGCTTAAAATGTAACAACAACATAAATTTGTCGTATGCCGTTTAATTTTGACTATTAAATAAAAAAACACGGGCCAAGCTAACCGCTAGGGGAAGATGAGTATGTGAGTAGCATTATTTCTAAACATTGAAGGTGGGTTGTGCAGGTGGGGTACAGTGAGACTTTTCCCATGAGTTTCGGATTGTTTTATTCACTTGAGCAGTTTCGCCATAGGGCACCCAGCAGGGAGGGGGGACCCCAAATTATAACCTACACAGGTAAATATAATTAAACAACTAAAACCTACTGAACCATAGTACTTACCTTACTTACCTAGATGCTGAGGATTCTAATAATAATCTCCTATCTCTATTATAAAAATGAAACTCCGTTTGTTTGTTTGTCCATCTACGCTATGCACAACCAAATGGCTGAGAGGGGGAGTCAACGAGTGGGGGGATCTTCTCGGGTTTGTCCAAAAGGGTGCATAAGAAATTTTAAAATTGTCTACCCCCATCAACCATGGGATAGAGAGCGGGGTCAGTTTATTGAGGTTAGGCAATGACCCGCAAGACCGCATGGTCTTGAAGGCGAGGTCGCTCTTTGCCCCGTGTTCTATACAGCCCACCCCGAGGGAGCAAGAAAACTACACTATTAAAAAATAAGACATCCTGAATATTGTAACTACAATAACAAAATAATAAACTATAAACCAATTTATATATATATATATATATATATATATATATATATATATATATATATATATATATATATATATATATATATATATATATATATATATATATATATTGGGATTATGAATTAATCTCCAAGTCCTAAACTAATTATTATTTATATTCCAAGACCTGTGTGATTTTTTTAAATGTTGGTACTGATGTAAAAAATACAGTATTTCATTTGCCATCAAAATATTACGTTCAGTCATAAAATATATTATACATAACTATAATAAAATGTAAAAACTTACTTCATAACAGAATAAATCCATTATACAGCTTGTACAATTTAACAACTCCTGAGGAGGCCATATTGCGAAAGCGCTCGAGAGAATCCACGATCCGAAACTAAGGGGAGAAGTCTCATTGTACTCCCCTCCGCAACCCACCTTCAATATGAAAACGGAGAGAACACACCAATAAAAAATTTCTAAACATGTGTGTCGTATTCGACTTTATTGTAAATGTATGTTCACCAATGAACTGAGTAGCAGATGGGGCTCCGTGCAGGGAGCTAGAAAAGTAAATTTCTTATGGCCTGATCCGGAGAAATGTACCTATAAATACCTTACACCCAGCCTCTATATCACCATTCACAACATTATACAAACTACAACACGTTTGTATTTATTATGTATTTCTGTGATAAAAGATTAACCATTTACATATAATAAATACCTATCTATCTATATATCAGTATCTGTCTAAGGTGTAGCTTAGGATATTCAAACGACATATTCTTCGGATTGATTTTCTGCTTTTTGCTTGATTGATTCATGCTTTTTGTGGAAAATGAAGCTATTGCATGCAATGGCTTGGAAAATTTTTAAATAAAAACTTTTGAAAACTTCTTGATTGAAATCGTTTTGAGGCATTCTGAAACGAATCCTAGAGTTTAACGCTTTTTCACATATATACATATATATATATCTTAGAATCGAGATAAAAATTCCATTCTTGCCCCAAAAAATCAAGCTATCCAAACGAGAGGATTAATTTGTTGGCCAGCACTTTTTGAGCACATTAAATTGGTCACATTTCGAAAAATGTGCCCAAAAAATCAATAAAAATGGCTAAAAACGGTTGAACATCGTTAAAATTATATTTTTTCGTAGAATATTGCTCAAATAAAGTTCATTAACTATAAAATAGAACATTAGAAATTTTATCTACAAAATAATGCTGATGAATGTACTTAAATTTCATTAAAATTTGCGAAAAAATCGATAGAATCTGCAAAAAAAGCTAAAAATCCAAAACCTTTTTTTGAATAGCAAATTAGTATTTAGAATACGTTCTTTGCAATAAAATTAATATTTAACAATATCATTGCACTCAAAAAACTCAAATTTCAAAACAATTTAACGTTATACAATACGATAATTTACTAAAATTCGCTCATACGATCATGCTGCATGACTGAAATTTTCCAAATTATTGATTAAACTATGAATTATTGATTGTTAATTCCATGTTACCTTTATTTTCAGTCATTTTCATTTTAGCCTTGTAATAAAACTCTATCTTACCTCATCCTACAATATTTTCAATAACTCATCGGTTATTTGACTTGATTTTCAAATTAGGAGCCATCAAAAACTTTTACAGAGTAATTATCCAATAGCTTTGAAGACTCTTCCCTTTCAAACAACATAAGAAGTTGTATTTTACTCTGAAGCAGCAGTTTTTCTGACTTCGTAACTCCTCAAGTCATAACTGTCAGTGGGCGTTCAGAAACTTCTCAGCAAGAAGCTTTTCTTTGAACCCGACTTATTTTCACTTTGGGTTCCCGATATTCCCAGAAAAATTCGTTCTTAGCTCACCACTTCAAACCGGAGAAATGCTAACAGAAGCTGTAGGTAACTCTCCGACTCCTCTGTCTTGTCGGTATAATATGTTTCGGTACATCTGTTCGTTTCACGAACTCAATCATTCAAAACAGAATAGGGAAAATCATTGCCTATATTCCCAAAGAAAAAGAGTACGACGGTAGACTGATTTCGACGATGAGGTCATAATTATCAGTAACTACACAATAACTTATCATTAGGTATTGTTGTTTCCGTCGACATCGATCCCTCAGTGGATATAGAACATGTTTTCTTCTGCTTTGTTTTCCAGCCCCCCCCCCCCCCCCCACCAAGCTTTCAGTGATTTTCCTAGCAAAAATAATTCAACTACTGAGCAATGCATCAAATTTTAGTCAGTTTCGAAGTGGTCAAATAGATCTAGCAACGTAACAAACTTTGCTGGAAGATTTTCCATAATAAACTTTTGAAATATATCAACAAGAAACAATTTGTAACAATGCTAAACCCTAACATTACATTTACATCGGTAAAATATAAAACTTTTTTTTTTTTTTCGGAATTAAAAAAAATTAAAAATCTACCAACAAGGGTAGATTATTGTGCCGAACATCAATGTTTGGCACGATCCATGTATATCATTATATTGTACCATAGGTGTGCATTGGCATTAAGACTATTTTAAAATTAGCAGTACGCGTTCAATTTTCATGCTACAACTGAAGTGTATCACATACGGACAATGTTTACGAGTCAAGAGTTGGTGTAATAATAAATGTATTTCGGAGAAACTATGCACAATATGATTTCATAACTACTTAACAACAATAACATTATAACTCATGATGCAACAACTCCTCCCCCTTTAGGGGCCCTGAGCCTTTCTCATGTGATCTGCGTGAACCCGACGCTCGACGCCATCGATGAGGACCACATACGAGAGAGGTCCCGTTTTCCGTTTCACAATCGCTTCTGCAAATGTTTTGTCGTCTTTTTTCCGTTTTATCCACACCGTCTCCCCCTCACGAAATTCTTTCAATGGAGCTCGGTCGTGTTGAAGTTTTTGCTTTATTTGTTCTTCCTCTAGTCTCCCAGCCAAATCTGGCTGCAAGAGACTGATTCTTGTTCGTAGTTGTCTCCCTAATAACAGTTCTGCTGGTGTTCGTGCAGTTGTTCTATGACTAGAAATTCTATATGAGAAAAGAAACTGATTTAACCGTGTCCGAAGGTCGTGCTTGTTGCCTTCACTGGCTCCATAACGTTGCTTGAAAGTTCTAACCATTCTCTCTGCTAACCCATTAGGTCTTGGATGGTACGGCGTAGGGAGCATATGTTTCACATTATTATATTTACAAAACTCCCTGAAGTTTTCAGAAGTCCATTGTGGACCATTGTCTGAAACAATCACCTTCGGCAGCCAAAACCTTGCAAAAATATCTTCCAAAACAGCGACTGTCTTCTCCGACTTAATCAGTTTCATTGGGACAATCTCAATCCATTTGGAAGTTGCATCCACCATAATCAACCAATTGTAGCCCTCGAAAGATTCTGCAAAGTCAACGTGCAAACGTGACCATGGTTCCGAGGTAATATTCCAAGAATACAAGGGTGATTCTGGATCCCAAGGCCTGTTTTCCTGGCATGGTTTACACGACCTCAAGAATGTTTCAATTTCCTTATCCATGGAGGGCCACCAAAGGTGCATTCTGGCTATGGACCTCATTGCCGAAACTCCCGGATGTTCTTCGTGTAATATTTGTAGGACATCCTTTTGCAGAGATGTCGGCACCACTATTCTGCCTTTCCACAGCAAAATTCCTTCTTCATAAGATAATTCTTCCTTCTTCTAATAAAATGTCCAATATTCCTCAGTTAAATACTCCTTCCTTGGCCAACCCTGATGTAGATATCTTGTTATTTTGTTCAATTTTACATCTTCCTCCGTTCGTGTTCTTAACAATTTCTTCGATACACCAATGTCTCTCAATTTTGTTTGAGCAATTTTTCGTCCGTATTCCAATTTGTTCTCATCATCTACAATGCTTTGTGGCGATTCGTGACAGAGCATCTGCGGGGCTGTTATCTTTTCCCGAAATAAATTCAATAACATAATCAAACTCCATGAGCAAGAGGGCCCATCTGCTTAGCCGACTGGATGCCAACTTAGGCAGCTCCGCTTTTTCTCCGAATAAGTACGTCAGTGGTTTGTGATCAGTTAGAAGTGTAAAACTCCTTCCATATAGGTAACTTTCAAACTTTTTGACTGCATGTACGATCCCCAGCGCCTCTCTGTCAATTACGGAATAGTGCTGCTCCGCCTTATTCAAGGTTCGCAATGTGAACGCTGTCGGCTTTTCAGACCCATCTGGAAAACGGTGGCTCAACACCCCCCTACTCCTGTTTCACTAGCATCAGAGAAGAGTATCAAGGGTAACGCTGGGCCATAATGAACCAAGGTCTCGGCCGATGACAATATTCCTTTCAGTTCTTCTACAACCTTACTATGATGCTCTGTCCAGTTCTATTTAGCTCCTTTTTGTAGCGAACTATAAAGCAATGTACAACGGCCTTGCAAACTAGGGATGAACCTTTGGTAATAATTAATGCTGCCCATAAACGCTCTAAGTTCTTTAACATTCGATGGCTCAGGCATCTGTGTTATAGCCTGTACATGATCGTCCGTAGGATGAATCCCCCATTTGTCAAATCGATGTCCCAAATAGATGACAGAATCTTGAAGCCACTTGCACTTTGCTAGCTGCACTCTCATCCCCGCTGTTTCCAGTCTCTCGAGAACGGTATTAACTTTCTTAATATGTGCCTCTCTGTCTTTTGCCGTGATGATAATGTCATCTAAGTAACATTGTACGCTCTCCATTCCCGCTAGCACTATTTCCATTGTTTTTTGGAACTTGGCCGGGGCAGAACTGATTCCAAATGGCATTTTTTTGTATTGAAAGAACCTCTTGTGTGTCGATATTACCAGATACTTTTTTGATTCCTCGGCTACAGCTAAGTGTAAATAGGCATCCATTAAATCAATCACCGAAAATTGCTCTCCTCCTGATATTGAAACACACGCTTCTTCAAAAGTGGGAAGTGGATGCATATCCATTACTATCCATTTGTTGATAGTCACTTTAAAGTCTGCACATAGCCTGAATTTGCCATTTGGTTTTGGTGCTATGACCAACGGCGAAGCCCTTTCAATGTATGTTGTAGCTGGACCTATAGGTTCAATTATTCCTTCTAACAATAGCCTATCCAATTCTCTTTCTATCGCTGGCTTTAGGGCAAATGGGACCGGTCTAGGTTTAAAAACTTTTGGTAATGCGTTAGGTTTCAAAACTGTTTCTATTTGATGGCCCTTAATGTTACCTGTAGAAGAACTGAACAACTCTGGATAACGCGATAAAATATTTTTAATGTCATCTGGAACACCCTTATGATCTGATGTTGGGAAGAGCGGAGCTGTAGCAATGGGGTTTTGTCTCTTGGCGCAAATTTCCGCTCCTGGCGGTAACGGGAGATCAAATCTCAAAACCCAGTCCAAACCAAATAGTGGTACTGCATGCTTCTCTACCACTATTAACGGTAGCTCACATTCACGCCCAAATGCCGAAACCTGAACTCTTGTCATTCCCACGGTGGTTACCTCTACATTCGTGTGGGCAATTAAATTCGGGTATGGCGTTAATACTGGCCTACCGATTTGCTTCCACACTTTCTTACTGATTACTGAGTGATGAGCTCCTGGATCATATAACGTTTTTATCTCAAGGTTATTTAGACTCACCGTCAGCGTGACCTTGGTCCCTGTACGAGTAAGCTGCCGAATTCCCAACTCTGACCCCGAATCACTGTCAGATGTTGAACTGCCATCCTTCCGTCTTGATTCCTGTAACTTGTTCACTACCATCTTCTTTCCTGTTTTCTCTGGAAGGATTCTGGTACGTCCATACTTGAAACAGATGAGATCAAAATGATTTTTTTTCTGACACGGGTCACAAGTTTTATTTAAAGCAGGACATACATTACGGTCACTGTGGGTTTTCTTCCCACATTGGAAACAATGTTGTCCTCTTACTAAAACATATTTGGAGTCTGATCGATTTTGATTGCTTCTTTTGACTTTTACTTCATTAATTAAGGTTTTTCATTCTATCATTGACTCCAGACGCTTCTGTTCCAATTTGCCCCTTTCAAGTCTGATAGCCAACGATTCTACTTCAGCTAGCGTATGGTCATTGCTAGGAAAAGCCTTCAAGACCTTGCCAATTGCTGTCATTAATGCCTACAATGATCTGGTCTCTTACTCTTTCCTCTAACGATGCTCCGAATTGGCATTTTCCCGCTGATGCTCTTAAGTCACTGATAAACTTTGAAATCTCCCCATCTTCCGCCCTATTACGCCTAGCAAACGTAACTCGATCTGTAGTTACCGTAAACTGCTTTATATAAAATTTGTTGATTACTCCAATCAATTCGTTGTATGGTTTTTCCGTCACCACAGCTGGCCTAAAGTGATCGATCAACATTTTAAAAGCTTGTTCACCTAATTTTGTGAGCAAAAAATCCCGCCGATCATATTCGTTCGTGACTCTAGCCAATTTGAATTCTAATTCGAAATAGGGCAAGTAGTACTCCTAACTCCGAGTCTCGGGGTTGAATGGCCTGATATCTATCTTCACTCTGTTAGATCTTACATCAGGATGGTCGTCCCCTCCTGATCCAACCTCTTCTAAAACATCCGCTTGTCTACTGCGTCTGCCTCCTCTTCTGGTGACCATACCAACTTCCCCTCGTTCGCCAATGAAGTGTAACACGTACTGACAGTATTTACGAGTCAAGAGTTGGTGTAATAATAAATGTATTTCGGAGAAACTATGCACAATATGATTACTTAACAACAATAACATAGTAACTCATGATGCAACAGCAACCATTTTATTTTCCCCAAAAAGCAGCTCATTCCATGCCATTGTGAGTATGAAAAATCACAGCATTCATATGCCAACACATCTGCTGAACACAAGAGAGGAGTTCACAAAGTTTTGAAAGACTCTCTGCAAAATCTCTCCTTCAGTAGACACTGTTTCATGGCGAATTGATGTCTTGAGCTCGAGTGTTCTCGGCTTGCCTGCCTTGCGTTCAAACCTGGTTGTTCGGGAAATCGTATTAGGACATGTCATTTTACGGTTCAGCGATGTCCACGGCCCCCGAAGTCACCAGATCTAACGTTTCGCGATTTTTCCCTTTGGGGCTACCAGAAGAGTAGAGTTTGAACACTTTAACTCTTCTCAAATCGACCAGAATTGCACTTTTCTTCACTCATTTCCACACAACACAAAGCGTAATAAATGAAGTTTTTTTCGGTGTTTTCCCAAGTTGATGTTGCAAATATCAACAAATGTACATCATTACGAGGTTCAGCACGAAAAAATACCACAAAATCATGTATTACGTGCTGCAGTACAAATTCTTCAAGAAATCAGTATTTCAGAACTTCTGCACTTTTAGAGCGGAATTACGCCCATTTGTGTGCACTAAAAAATCGAATGGTGGGTTATTTCTTCATGATATTTCACGTAGAATTTGAATCTGCAATAAAAATGGAGGTTGCCATAAAAAATTTAATGTAAATTGCGCATGTTTACGTAAATGCGCAATTTTGCAATTATTGAAATCAACATTAAAAGTGGTGAAGAATAGCGCTTGTTCGAATTTTTTACACCGATAAATAGAGAAAACAAAGAGGGGTGGGGTTGGGTTGGGGGGGGGGGGGGGGGGGTTGGGGGAGAAAATAATCGTTTGCATTCTGTGAGTAATCGCCCTTCAATTTTCACAACGGAGTTGTCCGATCGCATGATTTCCCCAAGGAAAACATCGAGCCAATACATTTCAATTCTGCGTATATGGAAGCAGCGAGGTGACACAGTTCAATCACTAAATTACTGCCGGCGTCCCATGAAACGGCGAAGAATTTTCATGATGTTGACATATCGTAGGTAAATGATGACGTATATGGTATGCGTGAAATTGCTCACGCACTTGCTTGTCGATTTTCCCTTCTCTATTAAAATACTTTATAAAACGTTGCAACTTAACACAAAGATTTATTATAGTTTATTATTTCTGAGTACTTGGCTCAGAGGCGGTGAGGATTCAAATGATAAACGATAGGGAGCATACGTGCTTTTTTCTTTAAGAGCAATCCGCTGATCACGTTGATTCCGAACCTTGATTAGGTACATGAAACAATTACGTTCAATCTCCGGTCAAACAAAGGTTGCATTTCGAACTTAACAGTGTCGTGACATAACTAGGAATAGAACTACAAACAACGTTGAGTAAACAAATCTACAATTTCCAGTCATGCAGCATGATCGTATGTTGAATTGTTATGAAATTTTAGCACTTTGAGCACAAAGAAATTGTCAGCTACCAATTTTATGGCAAAAAAAGAAGATTTTTCACATTTTCACAATTTTTCTTCTACGATTTTTTCTTTTACAATCTTTGCTCTGCGAATATGAGAAAATTCAAGTACCTACATTTTTTGCATAATTTTGTGCATAAATATTTTTAATATGCCAGTTCAATATTATTTGACTGAAATTCCGCTAAAAACATAAATTTAACGATTTTTTAACAGTTTTTAGCCATTTTTAGAGATTTTTTAAAACTTGAACAATCTAATGCGCTGAAGAAGTTCTGGCCAACGAACTACTCCTTTCACGTAAAAAGCTTGATTTTTTGGCACAAGAACGGTAACTATTTTTATCTCAGTCCTAAGGAGAGTTATCGTCTGGAATCACACACACACACACACACACACACACACACACACACACACACACACACACACACACACACACACACACACACACACACACACACACACACACACACACACACACACACATACACACACACACACACACACACACACACACACACACACACACACACACACACACACACACACACACACACACACACACACACACACACACACACACACACACACACACACACACACACACACACACACACACACACACACACACACACACACACACACACACACACACAACACACACACACACACACACACACACACACACACACACACACACACACACACACACACACACGCTGAAGAACACACACACACACCACACACACACACCACAACACACACACACACACTCCACACACACACACACACACACACACACACACACACACACACACACACACACACACACACACACACACACACACACACACACACACACACACAACACACACACACACACATCACAGTCCACACACACACACACACACACACACACACACACACACACTGGACACACACACACACACACACACACACACACACACACACACACACACACACACACACACACACACACACACACACACACACACACACACACACACACACACACACACACACACACACACACACACACACACACACACACACACACACACACACACACACACACACACACACACACACACACCACACACACACACACAACACACACACACACACACCCTCACAGGACACACACACCCACACACACACACACACACACACACACACCACACACACACACACACACACACACACACACACACACACACACACACACACACACACACACACACACACACACACACACACACACACCCACACACACACACACACACACACACACACACACACACACACACACACACACACACACACACACACACACACACACACACACACACACACACACACACACACACACACACACACACACACACACACACACACACACACACACACTTTTTTTTATTTTATTTTTATTTTTACAAAACTCCCCTCAAAGGATACTACCCCACACTTAGAAGGGTTAACCACTAAACCACACCTGGCTAGATGCTAAGCAAAGGCATTGAGAGCGATCTGCAAGCCCTCACGGGTTTCCACGAGTAGGATGACATCATTGACAAAAGCCAAAAGATCTACTCGCACCCCAGGGGCGAGATCAACCCTATTTCAGTCGGCAGCTTACTCAAGGCTGTATCCACGATCTGGTTAAAGAGGAGTGGTGACAGAGGATCCCCCTAGCGTACTCCACGCCCAATGACAACATCCCCCAACATCTCGCCACCTGCCTCGAGGACTATCACGCCTTCGTGGTACAGACAGGCAACATACTCAATTAAATGAGCATGTGCAATGACACCACGAAGGCAATCGGTCATGGCCAAGTGGCATACAGTGTCAAAGGCCTTAGCTACGTCCAGAGCGGACGTAGCAAGCTAGAGCAAGGCAGAGCTGCCGTTTTTTTATGCGGGCCAGGTTAGGTACTCCGCTGTGCCATCCGCTGGTCGAAATGCTCTCTGGACGTCACCAATGACACCAGCCACTTGGAAAAAAGATGCAAGAATCTTTTGAAAGAGGCAGAAGACTACCGTTGATATAGAAATCAGGTGGTAGCTTCCAGGCCCACTTCCTCCTTTCTTTGGGATGAAGATTGTCCGGGAAAGGGTCAATGCTTTCGGGGGTCTTCCCAATAGAAGTAACATGTTGAGGATGAGCAGTTTGACATTCTTTGGGGCTTTATTCCATCGTCGGGCAGAAAAAGAGCAGATGCGGAATTTTTGACATGACACTTATGTACCTCATCATGAAGCACGGGCGTGGACAAAATGTTGCGCAAGGCATCCCTGGTGGGAGCTGCGGTACCACCAGCTCACCAGGGATGCGGCTGGGAGCACTCAAGAGTGGCTGCCGAAATTCCACAAACTCCTGGATAGGGAGCAAAACTTGTCCATCCCCTGTTCCCTCAAGTACCTTCGCAGCTACACGAGCCTGATGCTTTCCACAACCTCTGGACCCGCCGGTATTCCCGCCTTCTTGTTTGCTTAGCTGCTCTGCAACCTCCAAGGGGCAACAAAACAGGGCAATTCCCTCCCTGGTGCCTCGCCATGATCACTTCCTCAACCCTTGGGAAGATCCTCTGCAAATAATCCGCGACCTCGTCTTCCAAGCTATCAGGCCCCTCAACTGCCCGCCTCACCAGTTCTTGCAGGTAGGCACTCTCATAACCATTAATAAGGCCTACCTGCTCCCCGGGCCTCAATACTTCAGTCTTCAGATCTTCAAGAAGACCGGAGGTCCCGGTGGAGGATTGCTGAACCACGCCTACCGAAGATGCGGGAGAGGCCCAACTGCTGTTTGCCAGGACTGCATCCTGGACCAGCTGCTTATAGTGGGGCCTCAGGCAAAGAGATTGGATGGCAGAAAGCGTGCGCATAGGAAAACAGCTTGAAAAAAAAAAAAAAAAAAAAAAAAAAAAACCCATTGCAAACAGCTTGCAAACATATTTTGATGAAATTTTATTGGAATGTTTTAATTTAATTGTGTTTACATGAACTTCAAGTCTTATTATTCGGCAGCTCCAAGTTTAGACAGGGCTACCTAGACTCCAGCCACACTAGCACAATCCAGGACGGCTGAGTCGCAATCCGTTGCATACTTTAAGGTACTGACTATTGAAAAGACTTTACGTTTTGGAGGTTTTAAATTCCAAATCGGAGGTTTTATAATCAAATTAGAGGATGTCAGAAATTCACCTAACACATTATCTTATTCTAGAAAAAAGAAACAAATTGACATGTGAAACTAATAATAACAGATGGCGAAGGAACTTGTGATTATGAATAGGAAGAAGAAGATTCAAAAATCACAACTAAATTATAATGAAAATAATAGGTAATCAACGAACATGTAGGAGCATAATGAACAAAAGAGAGTGAACAAACCAGATTTTTTAACGTAAGTCTTGCTTTGAAGCACCGGCTGTCAGGTCTAGGCAAACGGCTTTACTTCGTTAGAAAGGGACTACAGGCTTTTATTTTCCTTTGTCTCTCTGTAGGTATAATAAGGGAGGGAAGCTGAAGATTTATACATGAGTAAAAGTGCTTACCTTGTTGGGGATCTTGAGAATCGGTCGAATAAAAGAAGTTTTTAGGCCAACGTTTCGAGAAATTTATTTCTCATCATCAGGTCTGTTCGATATGCAACGATAACAAAATATATCTTACAAACTAGTCAAGGATACCTCATGATAACTACAGTAATATAAAAAGGGGGGAAAAATAAGTGACTATACAATATATATAAATGACTCCTTCTTGAATGTAGGAAAAAGGTAGCCATATAGTATTCTCTAAACTTAAAACCCCCATCACCAGAATGTCGTATTATGTTGTGTATTCAATGAATTGTGGAACATGTAACACTAAATAAATAGGAGAAACCAAATTCTACGGAAATTTGCTCAAACTACATTAAGGATAGAGTCAGTAATATGAAGTCCGATATTAACTGTTTCAAAGAGACATGTGGTTTGATGGATCATCAGATAGGCAGCCAGAGATTTGACTTTGAAAATCTAAAAATTGTTGACACTGAATCTAACCATCACAAAAGAGATGATATACAATGCTAGGACTCCCAACACTTGCAACAGGAGGGTGGCTATCTCTAACTTCAATAGGATTCACACAGATATTATAAAGTGGCGTGATTCTGATCCTCCATCACCACCTCCATGACACTAAAAATTTCATTATTTTCGCTTTTTTAAATTAATTTATTTTAATCTTATTATTTTTATATATTCTTTAATATTTTTTATTTATTTATTTTTTCTATTATTTTTTCTTTTCTTAATGTATTTTTATTTGCTCTTATATTTGATTTAGTTATTTTTTACATTTTATTCCAACAATCCTATTACTCCATCTAACACAGCACACTTCACAAAAAAAAAAAAAAAAAAAAAAGAAAAAAAAAAGAAAAAAAAAAAAACCACAGCAACATAGACAACAACCAAATAACAAGTCAACCTTATTCATAGCCTTCTTCCTGGTTACCATCAGCTTAGTTTGTTCTGAAATGCGCCAACCTCGATCAACCCACACGTTACTATTTTTTTAAATGTTCCCCGTCTTATATTTCATCCAGAAATTTTTAACAATGTTTAACAGCATTTTCAAGCGTCACATTTCGTATTCGGCTAAACCCAGTTACCAGTATTTGGCCTGGCCAAGAAGCCCTCCATCCACCATGAGACAATAATCTGTTTTAAAGATAAATAACATTCCACACCTTTGTTTAAATCCATATTGTTCATCATTTGTAGCAAATTTGGGAAATAAAGAAGAAATTATTTGTACTGTTATTCAATAAGATAGGTCGTGTATATTTTATTTTTAGTTTATAACGTATAATATTTTAATTATTTTGTTACCATTATGCAGGTGACCTACTGTCACTGAATAAGGGATATATTGCAATAGGTACCTACCTTTATTCTGCATTCAAGAAGGAGACATTTATATACATTGTATAGTCACTTATATTTTTTCCCCCTTTTTGTACTACTATAGTTATTATGAGGTATACTTGACTGGTTTGTAAGATTCATTTTTTTATTGTTGCATATGGAACAGCCTTGATGATGAGAAATAAATTAATCGAAACGTTGGCCAAAAAACTCTTTTCATTCGACCAATTCTTAAAATCCCCAACAAGATATTATTGTTACGGTCAAGATCTTCCCCAACAGTGTAAAAATGCTTATTTTTTTATTTGAAATGATACACCCTATTGATGTGTAAAACCTCCGATTTGACGTGGAAACGATATATTTTAAAGTAGGTACGTTAGTAAGACCTATGAGCAATACTCATTGTGCAAAATCGCGATTGAGAATGTGCACAAGTTGATGATTCAAAGGGTGGAATTGACGGGAGGACATTGGGAACGCTAACTTCCTGCCACGACCGCACATGATTGGGTAGGAGACACGTGAGGTGGACTGAAATACTGGCATAACTCGCGTAATGTCGTTTGCCGTGAGCGGTCCGAAACCAGAGGTATCAGCTGATCATCGGAAATGAGTTAGAAGCGGGAAGGTAGCAGAGCCCGCAAAACGCGGGGCGAACGTGTCGTGTCAGTCCAAGACCGACGGGCCCTCGCGCGGCGCTTGGGGCAGGCTTCCCGCTGATAAGGATCGAGATTGGTTTGAAATTGGTCAGATATCGCGGGCAGATTGGATCCCAGTTACCTCCCCTCACAGTTGGGTTAATACGTATTCCTGAGGGGGCCTATCCCCTAAGGGTGTAAATCAGCCGAAATTACTCCAGTGTGTGTTGCCACGCTGGTAACGCTATCAGGGAAAGTGAATTATTTCGTAACTTCACTGTGTCGTCATTGAAAGGAATGTCATATAATACATACCTAATTCTAGCTCATGGCAAATACATGAAGGAATAGAAATCAGAAAATTGGATCCTTATTGGCTGGTATTTTGTCAAACTGATTTAACACATTCAGGGCTTTAACATTACAGGAGAACCTAGATTTAAATTACTATATTATTAGGGTATATATAACAAGTTGGACCAGTTTCCTCGTGAAGTTTGAAAAACCTAGTATAGTGTACATGTATGTATGCATGCATTGTGCAATGTGGACGTGTACGTATATGTAATGTTGTTCGCTCCTTATTCACAACTTGACGGCAACTATTGAAAACGATACCAAACTCAATTTTTGGTTGATTTGACGACAAGTTCTTGTAGTCGGATCGCTACCAAATTTCAAGCTGATAGCTCCAAACTTGCGGCCTGTAGCGCGTAACACACACAAACACACACACACACACGCTGACAAATGCCAGCCGAGTCGAAGTAGAGACTCACTTTGTTCCTCAAATATCAACTACCATATTGTTACTAACTTACCAGTGTATTTTTTGTAGAGAATGCATATGTACGATCCATAGATACTGAGCTATTATAATAACTAATCCTCAAAAACCTCTGCCAAGTTGGGTGGGCAGTATAGCTTCCTCACTTACTGTAACATGGACGTATGGAATTTATTGAAAGAGCCGATTACAACCAAATCGACGTTATCTAACATTCATTTTCGCTCATGGGTACACGCTACTATTTACTCTACAGCAATAAAATTTGTAGGTGGCCATCTAGAAGCTTACCAACATTTCATAAAATTGTACTATTTCAAAAAATGTACTAAAAAAAATCACTAAAAATGGCTTGAAACGGCTAAAAATTGTTAAATTTATATTTTTTGGCAGAATATTATTGCTCAAGTAAAGTTTATTAACTATAAAATAGAACATTCAAACATTTATGTACAAAATTATGCTGAAAAATGTACTTAAAATTCATTAAAATTCGCTAAAAAATCGATAAAAACTGAAAAAAAAAACTAAAAATTCAAAACCTTTATTTGAATAGGAAAGTATTATTTACAATAATTTTTACTCATAAAATTGATAGTTAACAATTTCCTTATACTCAAAAAGCTCAAATTTCAAAACGATTTAACATTATACACTACGATAATTTACGAAAATTTGCTCATACGATCATTCTGCATGCTGGAACTTTTTTAAAGATAATTTGGGAAGAGCGTGTTTGTACTGCCAAGTAATACCCCTAACTATTTTTTGCTCCTAGAGACGCTACTGGAACCTATTTTTGTATTTACCATGAGATTACATTTGAAATCCTCAAAGTCCAGAAGTTTGATTGAATTCTTAGCAAAATAATCAGAGGAGAGTAACACCTATTGGGTTGAAAAATGGGGGAATATTTCTACGCAATACAATATAGAACTGAGCAAAGATTGGAAGGTAATAGTTGGCTGGGCAGACGGAAACATTGTGGTTTCTCTAGAGTGAATTAGAGACAGGATTATGGGGGAGATGAGGGGAAGGGCAATTTCGGGGCAGCACCACAACCTGTATAGATCATTATTGAATGAAGGAGGGCAGGATGTGAAGGTGCTTGACCTGAACTTGGATTTCAGAAAGATAAAATGGGTTCTAAAGTTGAGGGGAGATTTACTGGCACTACGATATTGGGAGCAATCAGATTAGCCCTACTAGTAGTTCGAATAAAATAGAAAATGATACGCACTTTGTAGCGCATTGCAAAGCCCTGAAAAGTATTAGGCTACATTGTTTGGACGAGACTGAACTCGAGTCAAATGAATTCTTAGATCAATTAAGAGAGACTTGAGGCTTGCTAGGTTTATCACAATTGCCTAGAGATACAGGAACGAAATTATAAGATAATACAATTTGAGATAATGAGAAAAAAGTTAAAACACTCCGTGATAAGATATATAGTGATGATAATTTCTGTAAGGATATTTAGATAAATCTGATTATGAATTGGAAGAAAATGAGCGGGAGCCATGCGGCATAAATATGAATATGTAAAGAGCGGAGGAGAAATCGGCACTGATTTTGCAATGTATAAGGTACCTACCTCTATTTTTATATTATTATTGTTGTTATAAAGCTATATTATATGCTTCTCGTTTTTAGCAAATTTTCCTAAAAAATGAAGCTATTGCAATGGCTCGGAAAATTTTAAAATCAAAATGTTTGATAATTCTCTTCATTGAAATCCGTTTTTAGACATTCTAAAACTATTCCTGAAGTTTGCGCTTTTTCATATATATACGTATGCGCTTTTTAGTATATATATATATGTCGAAAAATCAAGCATTCGAAACGAAATAATGAGTTCGTTGTCCAACAATATGTTGGCACGTTGAATTGGTCATATTTCAAAAATGTACTAAGAAAATCACTAAAAATGTCTAAAAACGGCCAAAAATCGTTAGATTGTTTAATTTTTAGCTGAATTTTAGTCAAAACTAAATTGTCAACGATTAACTAGGACATTACAAAATGTTTTCACAAATTATGCCGAAAAACGTACTTAAATTTTATTAATATTTACTGAAAAATCTGTAGAAACTGCGAAAAACCTAAAAATCCAAAACCTTTTTGAATCACCGATTTTTATTTAGAACAAGTTTTTTTTAAGCATAAAATTGGTTTCTAACTATTACTTCTTTCTGAAATTGCTCAAATTTCCTTATATTGAGACTGATAGGATAAATGATCGAATCTGTATTTATATAATAATTATTTGTATTTGTAGACTTCAATATCTAATGCTATGCTGCTTGGAAAATAAGAATAGAGTTGCAGATTGTCAATCCCATCCGAAGACCATTATGGTCAGGATTACCATGTTTATGGAATTTATTATATTATGAACTTTTGTGTTTCAAGTTAATAAACGTCTGTCTCTCTCTATCTCCCTCTATCATTAGTTTTGAAGTTTGAAGTGAGTCAACCAACTTCCGTTTTGTAAACGCGCAATAGTTATTAGGTATAATTAAGCAATTGCAATAAAATTCATCGGGCTCGTTTCCGAAACTTATAAACCAACCACCCGTTGAGTTTGAACGAAATCGGACTGATGGATCGTAAGAAACTGACGTCATGAGAAACTCACGTTTGCGCATGCACACTCGCTTTATTGATCCAACGGTACTAAAAATTATAAATGACCATCTAAGAGTTGATCCACATAATTCCTGAAATTTTCATCAAAATCGGTTCATTAATTTCGGAGTTTCACGTGAGTCATGGACTTTAGTTTTCCACAAGCGCAAGAGTTATTACATAATCTATGAAGACAAAACTTAGGGCATCTCATAGAAACCTACACCCAACTACCCACCAAGTTTAAACGTAATCGAACGGATAGATTGGAAGAAATCGACGTGATAAGAAATTCAACTTTTGCGCATATGACAATAAAATTCATAGGGGACCATCTAGACGCTAACCCGCAAAATCCCTGAAAGTTTATTAAAATTCGAACTAAAACTTAGTATTGTTTGAGGAAAAACAAGGAATTGGCCCAGACACACACAGACAGACAGACACAGAAATTGGTCAGCAAGCTCTGAAACGCAAAAAGCAAGTGAAATTTTGATTTTGGAGGAAGTCAAAATGAATCAAATGTATGTAACTTTACACTGCTATAGGTGGATGATGTGGTGACAATGATGAAAAGTCGGGAACTATATAGACACGTTTCCAAGTGAATATCAACATCAAAGCAAATAAGTATTTTTGAATTAATTTAATTTATTTTAAACTGAAACTCGTCTCATTGTAAATTTAGTTACTCACTTTTCTCCACAAAATCATCATGGTAGATATATAAAAGGGGATCCTTTATTAATAACCTCCCCAATAAAATAAAAACCTTTTGTATGCTATTTTATTCACAGATGCTGTCGACATTATGGGGGGCTGAAATATTGCTTGGTCGAAATGTTCTACCTCGACAAAAGAGAAAACGGTAGGAATGGGAGAGATATCACTAAAGCGAAGGCAAAAATTAGTTCACTTTTCCTTTAACGTGACTTTTGACATCACCGTCAACCTCCTTGCCGTAAATCATTTATTGAACTCCTCCGATATTGTGCTAACGTTCATAAAGATTTAACGTTTGGGAGTCGATTCGCTGTAGACAAATAGGTAATGGCGTTGACTGTAACGTTCACCCTTTTCCATGAAGCACATTGGAACGCGTTTTTATTGACGTTTTATTAGTCGCCGGTGAAAAGATAGATCCTCGAAACTAAAATAAAAGAAAGACTGACTGGAAATTTCAACCCGGGACAACCCGGGAACGCATAAAACCTAGGCTGTTTGCTCAGGGGGAATTTTTAGCGAATATTTGTTAAAAATGAAAACATTGCAATGGCTCTAAAAATTTTGTGAAAAACAAAATGATTCGAATGGCTCCAAAAATTCTAAAATAAAAATTTTCCAACATTTTCTTCATGGGGATCCGTTTTGAGGCATTTTGAAAAAATTCCTAGTGTTTAACGTTTTTTAACGTAATTTATTTCATTTGCGAATAATATTTACATTACCCAGACCATATCAACATCCAAACTGTGAGTTGGATCTTTAACGAAAATATTCTTATGAGATTGATAGACCTCCACCAAGAATTCGTCCACCTCTTCGTTTTGTAAGAGTTGCAGAAAACTCGTCTTGATTACGCCATTGTAAAAAGATTGCCGGGTTTGAAAATAAATTATTTAATTTTAATACGGGCGTCACTCGACATAAACTGTACAAACCCGTAAATACCGGATTATTCTTCCATTGGCCATGCGGGCGCGTTCATAATCTAAAACCCTGGATTATTACCCCAACGTCAGTCTGAAGTATTTTTTTTCGGTCGTAATTGTTTGATTGGAAGCATCTCCGTTGTTTGACCAGTCAAATATGGTCTCTTAGTTTGAAAATCGCTTAAAAGGACCAAAAATGTCTAAATCCCATACAATTTATTTGTATACCAGAATATCATTTAGAACTCCGAGAAAAAAATAGGTTTGTGTGAGCGTTTTGTGTGTGTGTGTGTGTGTGCGCCATCAGGTGAGTTCGCTGCTGCACTGCATGAGTCGGTAGATGGTGAAGAACTCCGACAGTGCTTTGAATCCCCCATTTCTTCCCAATGGGTAGAATGGGCTTCAGAGGGCATTGAGCCCCGCGACTACCGCCATTTTCACGCCGTACGAAAATTTAAATATGTTTTTCAGCATAATTTTGAGCAAAAATTTTTAAATGTCCTAGTTAATCGTTGACAATTTAGTTTGACTAAAATTCTGCTAAAAATCATAAATTTAACGATTTTTGGCCGTTTTTAGACATTTTTAGTGATTTTTTAGAACATTTTTGAAGTATGACCAATTTAATGTGCCAACATATTGTTGGCCAACGAACTCATTCTTCGTTTCGAATGCTTGATTTTTTTACGCAAGTACAGGATTTTTATCCCAATCCTAAGGAGAGTTATCGTCTGGAATGACACACATATATATACATAGGTACATATGAAAAAGCGCAAACTTCCAGAATCGTTTAAGAATACCTCAAAACGGATTTCAATGTGGAGATTTTTCAAAAATTTTGATTTTAAGATTAAGTATATTTATCAGCATTATTTAGTGCAAAAATGTTTGAATGTTCTATTTTATAGTTAGTGAATTTCGCTTGAGCAATATTCTACCAGAAAGATATACACAATTTTAACGATTTTTAGCCGTTTTTAACCATTTTTAGTATATTTTCTTAAAATTTGACCAATTTAATGTGCTCTAAAAGTGCTGGCCAACAAACTCATCCTTTCATTTGAAAAGCTTGATTTCTCGGCGCAAGAACGGAGTTTTTATCTCAATCCTGAAGGAGAGTTACCGTCTGGAATGACACATATATCATACATATGAAAAAGCGTTAAACTCTAGGATTCGTATCAGAATGCCTCAAAACGGATTTCAACCTTGAAATTTTTTAAAGATTTTACGAGCGAAAATTCAAAAATTCGCTAAGAGCTGCAAAAAAGATAAAAATCCGAAATCTCTTACTGAATAGCAGATTATTATTTAGATTAGGTTTTTTGCCCTGAAATTAATAGTTAACAATTTCCTTGAACTCAAAAGGCTCAAATTTCAAAAGAATCACAACAAAAGAACATCACACAAGATGATAATTTACGAAAATTTGCTTATAAGAGAGTTGTTTTGACTGAAGCTCTGCTGAAAATCATTAATTTAACGATTCTTGGCCGTTTTTGCCATTTTCAGTGATTTTATAAGTACATTTTTTGAAATATGACCAATTTAATGTGCTCGAAAATTGTTGCCCAACGAACTCATCCTATAGTTTGGAAAGCTTGATTACTTTAGCGGAAGAATGGAATTTTTATCTCAATTCAAAGGAGAGTCATCGTCTAGGAAATACACACACGCACGCTCGTGCGCGCGCGCACACACACACACACACACACACACACACACACACACACACACACACACACACACACACACACACACACACACACACACACACACACGCACACACACTTTTTAAATTTTTTTAAATTTATTTTACAAAACTCCCCCCAAAGGCGGAGGGGGCACACCATTATTTTGAGAAAATAAATAAATAAATAAAAAAGTGGGGAGGACGCCCAGGTTTACCCGACGCCGGCTCTAGGGATGAGGGAAGTTGCAGAAGGATGAGGAGGAAGAATGGGATGAAAGGAAGTGCCCCTATAGAATGACCACCAGTTCAAGTACGAACCCCTCAGGACGCGGGTGGTGATACCACGGAGCACTCCCACCGAGATGCCCAACTCAAATAACTCCGTGGCGCTTTTCACGCACCACACCCCGCGCCATGACACGGTCGCGGCCATTACCCTGATGTTATTGGTCGCCACTCCTATCGCTGCACACACACACACACACACACACACACACACACACACACACACACACACACACACACACACACACACACACACGCACGCACGCACGCACATATATATGAAAAAGTTTTGAACTGTATGATTCGTTTCAGAATGCCTCAAAACGGATTTCAATGAAGAAATTTTTCAAAAATTATGATTTAAAATTTTTTTGAGCCATTGAATAAGCTTCATTTTTCACATTCTCCATTCGTTCACATATTTTGCAGGTCAAACAACTGAGATGCTTCCAACTAAACAATTACGATCGAAGAAAGTACTTCCAAACGACGTTGTGATGTTAATCCAGGGGTTTGAATTATAAATGCGTCTCCACGGCCAATGGAAAAAAAATCCGGTATTAACGGGTTTGAACAGTTTAAGTCGAGTAACGCCCCCTAATAAATGATGTAATTTCTTCTGGAACCCGACAATCTTTTTACAATGGCGTAATCAAGGCGACTTATCAGATAAAGCTCTTATAAAGCGGAAAAGTGGACGAATTCTTTGAGGAAGTCTATCTCTAAACAGAGTTTCGGAAAAGTTCCAACACACAGTTTCGGTTGTCGATATGGTTTGGGTAATGTAAACATTATATCGGTCGAAATACATTAGGTTGAAGAGTGGTTTCAAGCTCAATGCTGAAGGTAGCGAAAGAGGTTGAAGAGAAAAAAGTTTTCACGGGACGTCAATTAAAGTCCAGCAAGGTGAAAAAAAATGTGACGTAGACGAAAAAAATGTTGGTTGGGACTTTAGGATTTTGGGTTCTACGTATGGAAAGTGCGAATTACTTTCAAATGACACTTTGTCTCCAAATGGTAATTATTCCATGTAGCAGGTGTTGGGCAACTGAAATACAATCTTTTAACCTCAAATCTTTCCAACTTGTTTTAAAAAGACCGAGTACTGCAGCATGAACGTAAGAGCAAATTTTCGTAACTTTCATCTTCGCATTTAAACAATATTTTTCCAAATGTTGATCCGTTGTCGTGCGAACAATTATGATGTTCGAATAGGCTAATGCTAAATTGATTGGTGAACAAATATTTTCAAAACGGAGATTTTTTCTTCCTACGAAAAAGGAGATTCAATATTTCACTCGTGTAGGGAGGATGAATTGCCCATGTTTCTTGCTCAAACGATCTTCTTATTCAGACTTCTACCGAAAATATTCCTTCACCTTGAAAAAATTGAATAAGTAAAAAAGCAAATGCAAAAATAATAAATATTTGCAAATATTTCACTCATCATAACCAAATGAGCGAATTTTCGTTTTTGCTTTTGCTGGAGTAAATTTTTCTGCAATTTGAGGACTTTTTGAACACAGATACATTAAACTACTTTTAAATAATGAGAAATCATTCCATACAATTTTCGCAGTTTATATTGACTTTTTATCACATATCAGCGCGATTTAGTGCATAAATTGTTAAATATTTTAGATTAGTTGATAAACCTGTAGAAATTGAAAAATATATATGCATAAATGTGTTTGGGGTTAAAACTTGTTAGTTGAAGTGTAAAATTAGGTTATAACGGAGTTGGAGGGATCTGCGAATATTACCATTCGATTTAGCGAGAAATTTATATATTTAGAAACCGACCCCAAACTAGTATTTTCTTAGGGAGTCATTTTTCACAAAAACCCTCGATTTTATAGAAAAATCACGTTTTTCAACATACAAACATACTTTCCCCCCTCCCAATTACCATAGTAAAATAAAAATTGACTATACAGTCGGTGAGCTTAGATTTGCGGCAAGTTTTTCTATAACGTGTACGGTTTTATACTATTTTGTTTTAATACTTAACGCAACCTTATAAAAACAGTAATTTTCAAAAAGTGAGGATTTTTCGTGTTTAGTCCATTTTTTCGCCCACGTGAACTACTGTAAAAAGTTCCAGTCATGCAGCATGATCGTTTGAGCGAATTTTCATAAACTATCTATCGTATTTTATTACGTTAAATTGTATTGAAATTTGAGCAATTTCAGTAGAAAGAAATTGTTAAAAACCAATTCTACGGTTAACCAACTCATTCTAAATCAAATTCGGCGATTCAATAGATTTTGGAATTTTATTATTTTGCAGTCTTTATAGATTTTTTATCAAATAATAATGAAATTTAAGTACGTTTTTCTGCATAATTTTGAGCACAATTTTTAAATATCCTAGTTAATCGTTGACAATTTAGTTTTGACAACAATTCTGCGAAAAAATATAAATTTAACGATTTTTGGCCGTTTTTAGCCATTTTTAGTGTTTTGTTTATAACATTTTTCGAAATTTGACCAATTTAATGTGCTCAAAAATTGTTGGCTAACGAACTCATCCTTTCGTTTGGAATGCTTGATTTTTTGGCGAAAGAAAGATATTTTTATCTCAATCCTAAGGAGAGTTATCGTCTGGAATGACACATGCATATATATTTATATACATATGAAAAAGCGCAAACTTCAGAAACTCGGTAAAAATTGACTATTTTGCATCGCTAAATCAATTTTAATTATTCTGGACGTCTTAGACGCTAACATTTACGATATTCACATAATGATTTTCGGCCTCCCATCACTTAGCAACGCTCCAGTTGAAATTTACTGTCTGCAAAATAAATGTTAACTATTAATTTTATTGCTCAAATTCGTCATACTGTCTGCAAAAAATTGTTATATATCAATTTTATTGCTGAAAAATTTGTTCTAAATAACATTCCATTATTTAAACAAAGATATTGGATTTCTAGAATTTTTTACATTTTTATCGATTTTGTATCACATTTGAATGAAATTTAATTACAATTTTGAGCATAGGTTTGAGCTTTAATTTTAAATTACCAACTTCATAGTTGATAAACTTTATTTGAGTAATATTCTGCTAAAAAAATAAAAACACCAATGTTTAGCCTTTTTTTTTGTCATTTTTTGTGATTTTTTTTAGTACATTTTTTGAAATTTGACCAATTTAATGTGCTCAAAAAGTGTTGTCCAACGAACTCATCCTTTCTTTTGAAATGCTTGATTTTTTTGGCGAAAGAACGAAGTTTTTATCTCAATTCTATCGAGAGTTATCGTCTGGAATGACATATATATATATATATATATATATATATATATACATATATATATATAAATATATATATATATATATATACATATAAAAAAGCGTGAAAATCCAGGAATCATTTCAGTATGCCTAAAAACAGATTTCGATGAAGAAAATTTTTGAAAATTTTTATTTTAAAATTTTTGGAGCCATTGCAATAGCTTTATTTTCTTAGGAAATTCGCTAACAGAACTGAAATACATAATAGAAACAGGCAATTTAATGTTCTTTACAACGGTTCCCTCAGATTTGAATTTGCTTGATATGGAAGGAAGCTATAGCCGATTTTGTAATGTAAGGTCGAAAACATGAAAAGAAATCTTAAATCGTGAATAACTGGGAAACAAAGCCTCCAAGTGTAAGGGGCGAATTTTGTCGAAAATGAGCTCTAAAATCGATTCTACTCGTTTGTGCCACCTTAAGTGTGTTCACACGCACACACACGCACGCACGCACGCACGCTCGCACATATATATATATGAAAAAGCGCAAACTTCAGGAATGTTTTCAGAATTTCCCAAATCGGATTTCAGTGAAGAAACTTTCTGAGCCATTGAAATAGGTTAATTTTCTAAAATGAATTCGTGGGTAACGCCTATCCTGATTCCCGGGGTTATGAGCAAGAAGTGAGTGAAAGCTTCAAAACATGGAAAAAACCCGTCAGTGTGACCGCATCACTAACGGCCGATGTAATTGTTTCGTTAAAATGGAAACCCTGAATCAGGAAAGTCGAATGATTTGATTTATTGACGATGAGTGGTTTCAGGTGATGACGCACGCTCATCGATCTTACGGTTAATAATACTATAGGGGAACAAATTGCACACTCCCTCCATATTTCAACAAAATCAAAGTGTAATTTAATGCAGTTAAGCCCGGAACAAGGATTTACAAAAGAGATACAGACTGACAGACAGGAGTCAAAACAGTTCAAAAACTGTGTTACAAAAAGAAAATGCAAAACGCAGTAGGAAAGCGAATTAGTCGATCTATCACATGAATAGTATGAGCTTCGATAGAAGACATGCAGAGTACTCTTATATATGCCGTGAAACTTGCCAAAAATAGAATATTATTGGCTTGTCGGGACCTGGTATATGAATATATTATTCTGCTATGAACTATTGATAGGACAGAAAAATACAATGGTTGATAATTGAAACATCCAAACGATTTAACAGCAGAATCCATTTGAATTTTCCCCTGAGCCGGGCGATGTCTGTGCATGGCGCACCCCAGCCTCTGAGCTGGCCGCCCTCGACGCCCGTTCCGTACTTATGATGAGTTGCGTCGTGGGTTGGTAGGGGAATATTCATTGAACAGGGTTAGAGAGGGGTGGGGGGTTGGATAGAAGTGATTTATATTATGGGGGTGAAAGGACTATAGCACCTGGATCTCTGCCAAACTTCAGACCTCCCTCCCTCCACTTCCAGCGGTGACTTCCAAAGTGTGAAGTCATCAACCAACATTTCTTAATTACCTACTGGATCCTCATTTTTTTCCACCTAACGATGCAGTAACGATTATATGAACGAATATAACAATAAATAGTTGTATATAATAACTAATTATAAGTTATTAGTAGGTATTCTCTTTTTTCCTAAAGGAAGTAGCTCTAGTTTGGTGTCTTAAACCAATGAGTGACATTTAATTAGGGATAATTGTAATAATTGAGGAAAGAAGCTTTAACTCGGCTAGCATTTGACAGCGTGTCTTCGTGCGTGCGAGTATGCTTGCGCGCGTGTGTGTGTGTGTTCTGCGCCGCAGGCCGCAATTTTGAAGCTATCAACTTGAAATTGGGTAGGTAGACTCTTTAGGCATCCGAAATTAGCTGAATAGTTTCTGGTGGCGATCCAACGACACGAACTGCCGTCGGCGACGACGATCGTCGTCAAATCAACCGAAAATCGATTTTGGTATCGTTGTCAATACTTTCCACCACACAGAATCGACTGAAACCACTATAAAGCATTAAAAGTTAGAAGTGTGTCACTGACAACAGTCATTAACAAGTCATCAAAAATCGAGTTTGGTATCGTTTTCAATAGTTATCACCATACAGAATCGACTGAAACCTCTATAAATGCTTCAAACGTTGTCCCCGTCGTCACTAACGTCAGTCATTGCTAAATCACCAAAAAATCGTACATTTCAATAGGCCTTTAGTTATCCATGGAGTTAATTTGACTTCTTTATTAGACATTCGTTTTTGGTCAGTCGCCTCGGAAATACAGAAGTTTATGATGTGTACAGGTTTTGTTGTTGCAAAGTTTACATCATTAGAATTTAACACCGAAAGCCATTTTATATCCCCAAATAACATTTCTTGTTTATCATGATCTATTACGTTCTTCACCTTACATCGATTATTACGATTTAAATTAAAGTTTGGGGGTGATAGTACTAAAGCGGTGGAATAGTGATCAGTTATAGTGCTTTTGATTATTGCAGGTTTAAGATCTACCTAATATTTTGGATTTAGCAAAAATATGGTCAATGACAGTTTTTGATGTTTCAACAACACGGGTTGGTTCATTTATGAGGCCAATGTACCATAGAGACAACAACGAATCGGTATAACTGTCAAAAGTTACGTTATTACGTAACAAGTCGAGGTTGATGTAGCCGAAAATGAAAGAATGATTACACTTCAGTTCTTCGAGGTTGGAGTTTAGTGCGGTAATGAAGAGATATATTTCGTTAACTGTTTTAGACGGCGATCTATTGATACCAATTATGTTATATGTTTCTGAACCGAGTTGGGAGCCAATGCTGAGACCAGAAACTCCTGTGATGGTTAATGTCCGGGCATTACAATTTAGGATCTCTTTAGCATAGATTACCACTCCATCATTACGATTTCGAGGATTATCCGTATGGAATAATGTAAATCCAGGAATATTGATTACATTACAAGGAGCAGAACTAAACATTTTGGTGAAAATTAAGAAATTTGGCTTTGCTTTTCCGGCCTCCAGCCAACTCAATACGTCGTCTAAATTTTTACTTGAGCTACGAATATTCATGTGACACGAAAATATTTTTGCTAAAGTTAAATTTACTCGCAAAATCACCTAGAACGTCATATGTAGTGACGTGAGAATCGACTGAAACCAGATAAAAGCTTTGAAAGTTGCCTTAGACGACAATACGATGTCATCGTCGTATTGACTGATGTCAGTCATTGCCAAATCTACAAAAATCAAGTTTGGAATTGTTTTTAATAGTTTTCGCCACACAGAATCGACCGAAATCACTATAAAAGCTTTAAAGGTTTTTATCGTCATCACTGCCGTCAGTCAATGCCAAATTTACAAAAATCGAGTTTGGAATTGTTTTCAATAGTTTTCGCGACACAGAATCGACCGAAACCACACTATAAGCTTAAAAGTTGCCCTCGACGGCTATTCAACAAATAAAAAAATCGAGTTTAGTATCCTTTTCAATAATTTCCGTCACATAGAATCGATTGGAACCTCTTTATATGGTCTAAAATGTAACGTACGCAATACAATGATGTTATCATCAAAGACGTGGGACGGTACATCTAAAAACAGTAATAAATTCGGGGCCATTTTAAGTATTTTTAGGACACTGAATCGAAATGGATCAGGTTCACAGCTAGAGTTATTATTGTACGAACTGGTGTAATACTTATAATTACGACGATTCATAAAGTTCAGAAGGGATAAACTATTTTTATACCACGGGACAATGAAACCCCTGCGGTACATTATCCTTGCATTAAAATCCACCGTAGGTAGCGAACATTTGAACCTACATTACCTCAAACGTCATGAGGCACCTGGTCAGCGGCCCCACTAGTTTAATGAATGTATGTTTATTGCGCAATTCGTGCTCTCTCTACTGTGTTTCAACGTAAGGGAAGTTCCAAGAACGAATAAATCAACTTTAACTTCTGTTTGAAATGTTTTAGGTTACGAGAGGTTTACATTTATTTCCTTTACCTTGTTCCAACAGCCCCAACAGTTCTACACGTCACACAGTGTTTTGACTGATGCGTTTCAGGAAAAAAGTCAAAATATACGTCTCTGAGAAACAATCTCCACCACATAGGGCGGTATGTAAAAGTCTGAAATAGATTATATTTACATGGGATAACCCTTTCCGGTTAACAGTATTCCTAAAATTAAACACACCAAGCAGAAAACTACTGTCCGGAACATGACATGATTCCACTGAAATCTAACATTTAATTCTTCCCCTTCTTCTAATCATTTTGGCTTGGACTGTGATATTTCCCCCAAATATTTTAATGGATGATTTGGTACCATTCTAAAAATACTGAACTTTAATTTTTCATTAATTGATTTCATCTCATCTGAAAATGAATATTGAAAACTAGTGGTATAAAGTTAACAGTTCAAAGAATTATGAGTACCGGTTTGTGAAGTCTCGAAATCAGAAACATTTTTTACAGAATTTTAAATCCATTGGTTGGGTTGCCATTCATTTTCCATGCTTGTGATGGTGTGAGGGGATGAGCAGCTGGTTTGGAAAATTTCTCATCAGGTTAAAACTAAGGAATTTGAAATTTTAACTCGTTCATTCCGCAAATCTCTTAGAATATTGATTTTCTTCAATTTTCGGATGCAATTTGCTAAATTATGAATGGTGATTTTTTATTTAAAAATGGCTGTGAAACTCAAAAGCCGAGTAAAATACCATTTTTATGCATTTCTAGATCCTGAAAATAACTTGAAATTGAAAATTTCATTGGTTTTAATAAAATTAATGCGAAATCACGATCCACTAGGCTAAAATCACCTTATTATTATTTTTAACTAACTTCATCAATGAAACTATTGCGCCTCAAAATGATGATTTGTCTCTCTATTTATCTATTTTCTATTAACTTCTAATATTAGATAGGGTAATAAAATAAAACCGCGATACGCATTACTCATCACTCAATTTTCGTGGTTTTGGACTTTTTTCTACCAAAACCCCAAGGATCGGAACACTGTGCGTCACAAGCTTTATTTCCATCCGTTTGCCGAATGTCCTTTGCAATGGCTAAATGTATTAGAATGAGCGTTACCCACGTATTCATTTTATATTTTTAGATGAAAGTAGATTCCATTCTAAGAAATTTTATACCATCCGCACTCCCCTACGTTGAGTAGTTTTCTTTCTATGATTTTTCAAAGTTTGCACTGGTGACGTCACACTGCTAGGCAGGGGGGTCCCGCCCAGGCGGGAGGGGCGCTTTGACGTCACCAGTGTGCGAAACTTCGAAAAATCATAGAAAGAAAACTACTCATCGTAGGAGAGTGCGGTTGATGCCAAACTTCATAGGATGGAATCTTCTTCCATTTGAAAATAGTTAAAATACCTTTTTCGCACCAATGGGTAACGCTCATTGTGAGTTGAAAATTGGCGTAAGGGGGTCGTGGAAACCAAAATTCGAATTAAAAAATACGGAATTGCCAGAAACAAATAACCCATTGAACGATTTGTTCAGTGATCGTTGTGAAGTGAATACTCCTCACCCATAATGAAGGTGACCCATTGGTCTAGAAAATTTAATTTTTTCAAATGAACGTAGATTTGAGTCTAGGAATTTTACATTTACACTATCCGCTCAATGAGTGATTAGGTTTTCATGATTTTCCAATCTTTCGGTAAAATGTGACGACACACTTGTAAGGCGGGAGCGGTGTGATGACGTTGCTATTTGTTATTTGGAAGATTACTTTTATCGTAAAATAGTGTGGTTGGTATCTAAATTATTATAATTTTATCTGCTTTCATTTTGAAGTATAAAACAAACAGGCAGGTATCCCTAATTCGTACAATAATTGTATGCCTTGATTAATTATATTACTGGCTTACTTTGAATTTGAAGACACTTTGATACGTTCTCTCAGGAGGATCGGAGCAGGTAATCACCCTACGACCGCACGGTATATGTATGTACATATTGTGTTCAGAAACCCGATTTCCCACCGCAATTAATATTGGATTAGATTCTGAGAACGTGTAGTCATATTGCTGTGATGTAAAGACTCATCAATCACTCGTGATCGAACCTATGGTTTGCGAGGCACAATCGACATTCTCATGATGTCATTCCCCCCTAAAACAATGGTGGCAAATATATGGCTTCCCACCCTCTACCCCACGTCTTGTGTTGTGTTACTCCCCTGCTGCGGAGGCCACTGTGGTAGGTAGGCCACTACTCCCGAGCTACCAAGCCACACCCGCTAGAGCCCAGTTATACAAATGAACGCAATTTTATCGAACGCTATCGAACCCAAGTTTTGAGACTATCGAGGGCCCTGAAATAAATGTTTATCTAAATGAAAAAGTCCCAGTTGTCCATCATGATCACATGAGCCGTCCGTAGTCCGTACCTCTTATCATAAACTACAGGGCCAAAGTTTACGAAATATGGCTCAACAATTATCCTGGTCTGTAATCTTGGGTTCATACTTTCTATCAACACCACGTAAAAAAAAAAAAAAAAAAAAAAATCATACGAGCGAATTTTTGTAAATTATCGTATTATAGTTATGTTTAACTTTTTGAAAATTTGAGCTTTTTGAGTACATACAAATTGTTACCCACCAATTTTATGGAAAACTAAGTTCAAAGTTCTAGATAATATTTCGCAATTCAAAGAAAAAAATTTGATTTCCAGCATCTTTTATCGATTTATTAAGGAAATGTTAATGAAATTTAAGTAAATTTTTCAGCATAATTTTATGTATAGATTTTTTCAATGTTCTAGTTCATTGTTGATGAACTTCATTTGGCTAACATTCTGCTTGGCCAGTTGTAAAAATATTTAGTGATTTTTTAAAGAACTTAAGTGCTTAGTGTAATTTTATCCACAACTTTTCTTTGAAACAAGCCACATGACTGAGTTCTTTATTTATTTATTTTTTATATCACGTCTGACTCGCATAAACTTGAATTTCTCTCGGTGACTTGCTCTGCCCTGACAAACAAAGTCGACTCCTGAATCGCACTTTGCAAACAGGAACCCCCATCTTTTTTTCTGACTAAAAATCTACATAAAATTTCATTAAAAATATCCCATCAATCGAATTTTTGAGTGCGTGAAAATGGGCGCAATTACGCGCAGAACGGATATTCGCAATGCCAACTTCAAAACATGGTGGTAAGTAATGCATGCATTACAGGGACTATGAATGGTTGTATATAATCGTAGTGAGAATTAAACCGAAACCCCCCCCCCCCCCCCACGCCCATTAAACCCCTTCATGGACAGTAAATTTGAAACTTTCGTGGTTGCATAACTGGACTAAAATCTTATTAACTGGACTAAGCGGTTATTTTTTTCTAATGTCCCCTACTCCCCTGGATCATTTCCAATAGGTCGTCCCTCTATTGACGACGTCTAGCTTCAGAGGGACGTCCTAAAAACACCGAAAAAACGAAATTTTAGGACTCTTTGTGCTTTTTGAAAGCGAGTGGATAATGTACAATTCTGGCTATTTCCTAATGTTTTCCGAAGTTGGCACTGTCCGTTTTTACTCACTCAAAAATTGGAGTGAGGGGGCATTTTTCCATGAAATTTTATGTAGATTTTGAATCTTTGATAAGAAATGAGGATTCCTGTCTGAAAACCGATTTAGGAGTCGTAGCATTACTGTAGCGCGTGATTATCAATATCCAATTACCCCATTGAATCAATTACGTTTTTTGATATTTCTATTATATTATAAAATCTTCAATAATAACAAAACAAATTGCTGGTCCATTATATTTCAGTCACCCTGTTACAGTTTTACGACGAGAACGTCTTGCCATGTCTCGCGCGTAGTATCGACATTGTGAAACGTGTGAGTGAAATACCAGACAACAGTTTTTTTGTTTTTCAAAAGTCAAAGAGATAATTCGAACCGATCACTTTCACAAGAGAAAGAAAATGACCGTATGTCTGAACACAATGAAGTCGCGATGACATCATCGCGTTTTGAATAAGGCCGGATATTAGATATAAAAAAATATAAAGGAGCTTTGACCAGTCAATACTAGATTATGGGTCTTCAGTAGTATGATGCGGAGAACATCAAAGGGGTGGATATAAAATGATGGTGGTGCAGAGTGGAGCGAAGCACGAGAGTTTAGGATTTTATACCTTGACGTCAATAAATCTGTGCAAAGGGACTGAATCTCCTGAGCCGTATATAAGACAGAAATAACTAGATCAAACTGCTAAGGAAATGTTCATTTTGTTATATTTAAATCAAGCAACATCATAAAAAGCATATAATTGTAATCAATACAAAAATAATAGTGAGGTTCGATGAGCTGTTATTTTATAATAAATATATAATGCAATACACCTTACAGTCGCTTTAGAACAAACGATTCGATTCGGGCCAATTCGAACACAGAATGTGATTGAGTAACACAGAATTATAGTGAAATAAAGGGGCACATTATCTTAGGAAGATTTGAAAGAATTAATCCACATCATGGTTGTCGTTTTAATTTATGATGTACGGTTTTTCAGAAACGGAAACAACTAGCGCATCAATGAGGAGTACCCATTGGTCTAAAAATGTGTACTTAACTATTTTTAATTTAAAGTAGATTCCATTCTTAAAAATTTGGTGACATCCTTATTGTTCTAAGATAAGTGGTTTAATTTTCATGGTTTCACAAAATTTAGGCAAACTGTGACGTCATGCTGGGTGGGGGTTTACTCCCTAGGCGGGAGAGGTAGAATCTCTTAGCTTTTTGCCGAAGTTTTGAAAAATCATAGAAAGACGACTATTTATTGTAGAATAGTGTAATTGGGGTGAATTTAACCGGATATCAAAAGTATAAAACAAACGTCCGGGTGTCCTTCATTAAATGAAGCGACCTGATGGGAATCTAACTAAAAAATCAGGTTTAAATTCTCGTTCTGATTTTGACTCATGAACTTTGCTTGATACATGCCAGCGCTTTTTTTGTACACACCAAGCTGAGAAGTAGTGAGGCAAGACAAGTGAGACAGGCTTTGTCTTCGAAATCTTTTCACATACATTTTACATATACGTAATTTTTGTTCAAAATTTTACTTGGTAGTCTCGAACCAAATTATGTTCGGTGTTGCCATTGAATGGGACTCAGGAGCCCAGAAATCAATTATTTTGTGTGGAACGAAGTCTTACAATGGAGTTACAAAACAGCATCGTGCGTCCACGTCCCGGTGCCTGTTGCAAACAAAATTTCACGTTTCTACACAATTTAATAAGAAGGACATCTGTAGGAGTTTTTCGTAAAACGTCCCTGGAAGGCATGCATGAAATATCAAACAGTTCGCTAACGGCAAGAAAGTTTTTCTTTGTTTATTATTCAAAATGGTTTTGGCTCCTCTTGTGTGTTCACGGCACGTAGCGAACGGAAAGTAAGAACATTTGGTGAATGGATTTTGAATCGAATTAATACCGTCGATTCACAAAGTGACGATTTTGAAGTGAGTGACTTCAAAATTACGTGAAGTGTTAGACTTCTATGGAAATCGACGTTTTTAGAGCCACCATTGGATTTAGAACATGTTTTTTTGCCATAAAATTGGTAATTAACAATTTCTTTGCACAAAAAGCTATTCAATTTCAAGTCAATAAACCATAATATAATACGATAATTTACGGATATTCGCTCATACGGTCTTGCTGCATAACTGGTTCACAAGACCGCATATCTTGGAAAAATATAATCAAAATAAAATGCAAAGTTATAGTTGATTACAAATAACAAAAAGACAGTAAGAAATTTAGCTTGGTAGAAGATTTTTTATGTCTTTCTAGGATGTCGGCATGATGACATGTAGGCACAAGTGAGATTACAGTAACAAAAATCCACATATATTTCTCTGGTTCGAAATTATATACTCCAAGTACAAGTGAGTCGGTCAAATCAAAACGCACCCTATCCACTTTTTGAAAAAAGTGAGATAGGGGTGGTTCCCTATAGGAAATTTCTCGGCAAATTCAATGGTGTAGTCGTTTGGAATGAAAATGTATTCCTTTCTTTTGAAAAACAGACGGCAAAAAAAAAGAGAGTTGGAATCAAAGTGTATCCTATCCACTGGATGGGTTCCGTTTTGGCTCCAAGGGGCTCCTCGACCAATCAGGTGGCTGTTTACTGGTATGAACCCTCACAGGCTTGCTCTGTAAGTATTTTTGAGTTTAGTTTATATTCATTTCCATCAGTCCTAATTTTAACAAACTGTTTTTCAATTTTGAAATTTGGGTTGATAATTTTCGAAACTGATGAAATAGAAACATGGATCTTGGGTTCAACAATGCTTCTTACAAAGTCCACTGCTTTTGGCCAAGTTTTCATCAACGGAGAGCTCTATTTTTTCAAAGTTTAAAGTGTTGAAGAGAAGTTCGCTAGCGACGTGACTATTCCAAATGGAAACTACGTGAACTCCTCAACGAGAACGAAAAAGTAGGTAAAGTTATTCTTCGACCAGAAAAGTGGAAGGAGAACGTCGAAAAATGCACTAGCCCCTTTCCCTTACTAACAGCTCCGTACCATCTGAAATTTGGTAAATATTTATGATTTAGCACTAGGATTCATTCATTTTCATGTTAATTTACTCGCATGTGAATAAATAGGACAATATTTGCTAGGGAGTACATTATTTTCTTATTTTTTCCTTTCAGACACAAGCCCTCGTCAGTACCAGCCTACCCTACAAGCATTCACGTTTCGGTTCGCGGAGAACTTCATTTTAGAAACGAAAGGTACCAGGATTACAAACCTGTCTCTGCAGGAGTTAAGGAAGCAAAAGATATTTTGCCCATCCCTGCCCAGAAAATGAACAAAAGTTCAGCTGAAAAGAAAAAAAAAGTCCGAAAACTCCTGGTATCTTGCTACCTAGACAACTAGAGATCACTCTCGGACTTGGCATATTGCACCTTTGCTTGCCTGCTAAGATCCAATACAAGATTTAAAAACGTGTTTAAAAACCATTAAAATTTCCATATTGCATTTTGTGCATATTTTAATTTGTGGTTCCCAGTAATAGGTAGAAACCTACTTATGACATTCTTTTGAGAAACCATATCGTTCTTTTTATTTTATTTTATTTTTTAATATTATTTTGTAACTTACTCTTCGATTTCCATCATGTTTAATGTTTTTTGATGTGAAACATGAGAAGAAACCAATAAGATTTTCACATTCATTTTCCACCAAAAGTTTACTTTGTTACTAGAAACATTTTATACGATTCTCTGCGTGTATTACCTTTGTTTTCTAATATTCTCCATTCAAGGTGACTACGTTTTCAAAAATTTAGATAGTGAACCTACCTCTCCATTCAATAATGCGTTTAATGCATGACTTACTATGTGGTTATACTATTCCGCAAAATTCTGTATCAAAGAATCAACTTAACTTGGAGTCAAACTGAACCAAATCATGATTTGAGAATCTAAGTGTTACCTATCCAACCTGCTTTTCCCTTTTTTTTATCATACGGTAAACAAAATCTTAAATTTTTCTATTCAAATGGCAACACTGCCTCACTACAGACCCTGTAAAATGTATTTTTGTTTTTGTGTTAATTTATTTTTTGTCCCACAGTTTTTTGTTGATTTTGAGTTTTGGGTGAGGGTGGTTGGGACGCGTTTTGATTCTAAGCGACTCGTCCACCTCCATTGTGTTACGTGGATTCCATAAAAAATGTTTCGGACCGATCACTGCAAGTATTCAACAGCCGTGCAGCTAAAGCTTGGACGAGTATCGTACGGTATTGCGTCCGTTAAGTCGACGTATGTATTAGTTAAGCGCATGTTAGACCGGTTATTACAAACCAAGATTTCCTATTCTATACGAAGTATGGAAGACGTAACCGCGTAAGAGGGGTATAACTATGATGAGCCTTAGTAGTGCAATAGGTAGAGAGGGGTCGTGGTAAATAGAGGGAAGCAGGTGTTGCACAAACGCCGACTCTAGGACTATTACAGAAGCGCACTCCACTACCACTTACTAGCCCCTCTCTTCACCGTTCTCTTGTTTGAACCCCTTCATAACTGTCCGAGATTGTTGGGTAGGGGAGAAGTGGTTTCCAATTTCCCTTCATTAAATCCCGCAGCCATAATGCAAGGTTTCCAGTCCACTATGATTAATGCTCCTTTACCTTCCGCAGTGTTCAATGATCCCCCCTCCAACCCTCGAGACGGCCTACGAGGCGTAATCCTTTCGTTCCCCGTTCCCTCCACTACCTCTTAACTTTCATAGTGACCTCTATCATTCCACAAACTAACTACCTAATCGTTGAAGGGATCGATTGTTCTGTTCCTTTCAATAAACGTGATTCCATTCCACCACACGATGCTTTCATGCACATGAATATACCACGTTCCATTATCATATTCCCGTGTATTCGACCTCTATATTTATCCCCCCTCCACCCGTTAGGGGCCCTGGGGGTGTTAGGCTGAATGACTGTTGGTCATTTATACACGGAACGGTTTTGTGTAATAATTCCGTAACTCCCAACATAGGACCGATATTATAAAAAAGGAACCTTTATTTAAAAAAAGAAAAAAGAAAAAAATTAAGTTAATTCGATGGGATTGTAAATATTTTACTCACTTGTTCAGTAAGAACAAGTCGAAAATTCGTGTTGAAGTACCAAGAATCGAACACTGAATTTCCTCACAAGTTTCGCCACTCACTATACATAACCACATACAAAAATCAATGTTTAGGATAAAAGTGGGGCTTGCAAACTTAAATGTCTATGCAATAACGGTCAAACTGGTATTCAATTCTGGGAAATAATTAATAAGTGTGAAAAGGACGAACGAAGAATTCTTTAATCGAATAACTAAGAAACTACAATATTGGTATGGGAAAGCGTTAATTAGAAATGACGTTTGCCAACTTTGGTGTTCAGTATTCCTCATTTATTGGAATAAGAGCATATGAAATAAGATGGTGATGACATCCAATACTGTAATTCCAGCCCTATACTAGTGTTAATGGTACGAGGGGTATGAAACTTATGAGAAACGTTACAGGACCGAACTTTTTGGTTTATTTTAATAATTTTGATGACAGCTAACGGATATTCTTTCGGTCTGAAACTATAAATGGGGCCGAACCCGACATCAGAAAACAGTTACCGAATTATTGTACGAAAAGATGTACTTGAATATCACTATTATATGCCAATACTAGTCCTGCAGCATGGCGGTTTGAGCGACTTTTCAGTATAATTTGTGTACAAAAATGTTGTAATATTCTAGTTCATTGTTGGTCAACTTCTTTGGAGTAAAATTCTGCCCCCCCCTCCCTTCCACAGGAACGGGGGAGGTGGAGTTGAATTTAACAATTTTTGCCGTTTTTAGTTATTTTTTAAGCACACTATTGAAATATGAGCGATTTAATGTACTTGAAAACTGCTAGTCAACTGTTGAAAACTGCTGGATGTGTTGAAAACGATCACTAAAAATGTCAACAACGGCTTAGAATCATCGTTCAGCTGAATATTACTCAAAATAAATCCATCAACCATAGGCTAGAACACTCAAAAATTTATACACAATCCTTTTATTTGAAAAACTTGATTTTTTGGAGCAAGAACGGAGTTTTTATCGGAAGTTTATATGTAACGTACCTACCTCCAATACTATTAAAAATCAAATTACACCTACTTAGCAACAGGGATACATAACAAAATACATAATGGGTTTTGTGTTGAATGACGAAATATGTGTAGTTTTCTGTATTTTAATAAGTGTAATTATTAACTCAAATTATAGATTGTAGAATCACTACATTATACATATACACGGATTACAATGAAGATAATTTTAGAAAAATTGTATTATAAAATTTTCGGAGCTATTGCAGAAGCTTCATTTTCTACACAATTCTTCAAAAGTTGGGTTCAAGAACAGTTCAAGAACATGTACATATGTAATATACATATAGAAAAGTGCCGACATTGGGATTCGTTTCAGAATGCCTCAAAACGGATTTCAGTGAAGAAATGAGAAACATTACAAGACCGAACTACATTTAGTTTATTTTAATAATTTTGATGACATTAGATAACGGATATTCTTTCGGTCTGAAACTATAAACTGAGCCACTCTCTAAAGTAGAAAACTTGTTTTAGGTTCCACTTGATGATCCCTAATGTTTTGGTTAACCCCGCATTTTCACTCTCTGAGACCATTGTCCTCCGCGTTCTGCGCGTTCCCACATGTCATTTCTATCTGACAGAACATCCGTGTATGGCAAGTTAATTGCCATAGATGAAATTCATAAATCAATTACCTTGAAACTTTCTTCTCGCAATAATAATAATACTATATGACCTAATAATACAAAAACAACTAAACGTCTTTCACCCTATGGAGCCAACACATTATCCGGATATCAATACTCATGCTCCTGATATCCTGAATTTTTTCGTCGGGAGACATGTGGACACACTCTGTGGTGACCCTAGTGTGAAACATGAGCTGTCTTCAGATCATTTCCCAGTCACCTTAGAAATAAATTCCCGTATCTCGCTTACTGAATCCCGTAACTCACTTTTCCGATATCCAGTAGACTGGGAGAGATATTGCCACATCATTTCCGAAAATAAATCTTTGAACATTCCTCTTAAAAACTCCCATGACATCGATATAGCAGTAAGCAGCTTTACTAAAATAATCCAAGCCGCAGCTACTACCGCCAGCTCCAACCATTATAATCCCCACAATGCATTACACAACTGCACTCCTTCTCATATAGCAGTGCTGTTGAACGAGAAAAAAGCGGCTAAATCTCTCTGGTTATTCACCAAGTACCCAGCTCATAAACGGGCGTTCAATAAAGCCTCTGAAGAACTACGAGTCGCTCTGACTAAACTGAAAAGGGAATCTAAACGTCAGGAGTTAGCTCAATTAGATAGTAATAATGGCAATCTGTGGAAAAAGACGCAGTCTATTACCAAAACGCGTAATATAATACCGCCAGTATGACATAACAATTCCTGGCACTGATCCCCTGCTGAAAAGGCATAATTATTCTCAGCCACCCTAGAAACCCAATTTTCACCTAACCCGGCAGAAAATCTATCTTTCAATGAACAGATCGAGGAAAAAGTGAATGAACCCCTGCAGCTTTCTCCTTCCAAGGAATTCTTCTCCCAAACCCAGGTCAAAGATGCCATATCCAAAGCACGTACTAAGAAAGCACCGGGCAGTGACCATATTGTCCAACCATTACTGAAAAACTTGCCAAATAAAGGATTAGTCCTACTAACATACATATACAATGCAATAGTACGGACGAGCTACTTCCCGCGTCAATGGAAGCATGCTACTATCATCATGCTGAAAAAACCAGGAAAACCAAGGAATGACCCTACCAGTTACCGCCCAATAAGTTTACTGTCCTTGCTGTCAAAAATACTGGAACGACTTCTCCTCCAAAAATTACTGTTTTACTTGGAGCCCATTCTTCCACCAACCCAGTTCGGTTTTAGACAAAGCCACTCCTGCGTACAACAGTTGCACAGAGTTGTGGACCAAATCATGCAAGCGTTTGAAAACAAGGACTTTTATGTTGGAGTATATAGGAGAGAAAGCGTTTGACAAGGTATGGCATCAGAGGCTCCTCGCACAACTAAAGGAATGATTGCCAGATACGCACTATTGGTTATTGCAATCCTACCTATTCCAACGAACCTATACAGTCAGGTGCAGTTTGCCGATGATTCAGCCTTTCTCTGTTCCGACAATGAAATGAGTACCGCTACTACAAATCTTCAAGAACACTGTAACCAGCTGGGGAAATGGGCCCAAGAATGGATAATCGCACTTAATCCCAATAAATCACAGGCAGTAACTTTCACTTACCGAAGAAATTACCCCACCCCAACCCTGCAACTATTGGGCTCCTCCATACCACATTCTGAACGAATTCGATATCTTGGAGTCACCTTAGACAAACGTTTAACCTACAATTTCCATATTCCTGAAACATTAAAAACTTGCAGGCACCGATTCAGTATCCTAAAACCACTTCTGGGAATTCACTCCCCACTCACATTAGAAACAAAAAGACTAATCTATTTAATGCTTATTCGTTCCATTTGTCAGTATGGACGAGAGACGTGGGGTGGAGCATCAAGAACACAAATCCACAGAATCCAGGTGTTCCAAAATAGAGTTCTTCGGTACATCTCTGCTGCTCCATGGTACGTGCGCAATGCAAATATACATAAAGACCTGGACATACCCTTTGTCGAAAAACTGCTCACCCAAAATTACGAACGCCTCATAACCAGGATGGTCGATCACAACAACGAGCTCATCTCTGCAATACCTCGATCACTCCCTCAACCAAGACCTGAAAGGAGACTCAAGAGAAGAGTTCACAGTGATTGGCTCGACATCTAGCAAACACTGAACATTGGTTGTACTATTATTTTGTTGCAATAGCCTTAGCTCTCTAAGTACAATTTTCTTCTATATATATCGTTACTAATTACTTATCATATTAATTACTGTTCCTACTATTTATTATTATCAAAATTATTGAGGCCAAGCTATTGAGCTTGCACCCCCTGTACACGTTCCATGTTAAGTTTTTGTTATTCATCATATTTAAGCAAAACTGTAGTGTAAAATGTACAAGAAAGTTATCGAAAATTAATTTAAAAAAAAAAAAAAAAAAAAAAAAAATTACATCTAGTTTCACCATGAAACGGGGTGAAAATATTACGTGCATCTTTATGATGCCAGGGGGATACACCGGTCCCCCTTCTCCGCCACCACCAACAATTGGGATGTGAGAATGCCGGATGGCGCAAGTTTACCCGTTGTCACACATCATACTGCACATTTTTGTAATTTGCTAAACAAAATGTTTCAGTTAATTATATTTTTCCACAGTGAGGTCGAATTACCCATATCACTAAAATTGTTGAACTGTTGAGTATAGCTCTCGCCGAAACGTTGTTGACTTTAGTGGGACAATTAAATTTCTGAAATGCGATTTCAAGACACAAATGCCGCTATCCAACTATGGGAAGGGACCAGAATTCTTTGAGACTGGTGTGATCGTTCATTGGAAGTGGCGCCCTCGTATAAATATTTCCCCTTCAGAAAATCTCCTGCGGAGCGAGAAAGGTTTGGGCGGCGTGTAATCGCCACTACGCGGCGGTAGCAATAAACGGAAATGGAACCGACACCTTTCACCTGTTTGGAATTCTTTCTACCGGGTCACTAGAAAGCTCTTCTCCTTTCTTCCACCTCTTTGGTCAATAAGATCCAACGATTCCTACCCCTTCCCTCGTTCTCAGCCATTCCTACTATTCCCAACCGATCCACTATAAAAAATAAGAAAAAAGCGAATAAAAGCATCTTAATTTAAAAAGGGAGGTGAAGCAACTTTGTAGTACGTGCCCCTTACAAAAAAACAACAGTGTCTACCTTATAAAGGTGCTTTTGCCGTTATGGGATCGTTGATTCTCATTTAGGTCATCACCGCTTGAGGTAGGAGAAATTTGTGTTCGTGAAAGACGTTGAAATTATTGTCCAGCTCCGAAAATTAATGGTAAATTACCATTATTATACGAGGAATTCAATGCAACTCATCAAATTCGACGCACCTCTTCAAATGCGACAGTTACTAATCATCGCGGTCTTTACCGTAATCACTAATGTTTATATAAATAAAAATTTGACATTCAAAAAGTGTTCAATTCGGCTATGCTTGTGTTCTGCACTATACTCATTATGAGCTCAATAGAAGGTCCGGATATTTATGTTAAAATCAAATTTTGAGAACCTGATGATTTTACTTCATTTATTCATCTATTCTTAAAGTAAAAAAAAAAGCATGCTCTTAGTTGGGACAACGGGCTTTTTATTTGGCTATTATCCCCTAAAAAAGATTGGGACATAAGAGAGATCCCCCTTCTTACAGAAGGTTGACATTTGTTTAGGAGAAGGTATCCCTCGTGAACTGCACTTCTCTCCCCGCCGGCAAGCCGGTGGCACATGGTATGGCTCACCGTTCGGGAGCCCTTGCTTAGAGCTTTGCTTGCAAGGCACCTACAAGCCAAAGCACTGCAGGTGGAGGTGAACCTTCTAGCTGGTTCTCCCAGCTAAGGAAACTGGTGTCCAAGTTTATAGCAAAACTTACATGCCGAGACACATTCCCAGGGTACGAGTCCCTAGTGATGCGATCTCTACCCCTAAGCACCCTCATCCCCGTGTTCCAAGGCTGGGGTGTGCTCAACCAATGCCACCACGAATCCTACCTCATCAGCGGGGCAGGCTGGTGACACTTTGGAATAATGCCAGTGTGCCGGCAGCCTGGGGCTCCCCCCAACCCGTGATACCGGTTTTGGGATGGGAGATTACCATGTTACTGGATTCTCCACAGTCTCCAGATGCCTGACCAAGTAGCAGGCCCGAAGGCAGAGACTTTGTACCTGTCCTCTAACCGCTCTACCTCTGCCTGAGTGAGGATATTCATCCCCAAACAATACAAAGATTGGGACAACTATAGGTCCCCGCACACTAGACAGGAACAGGACACAGGACCAGGAAGCGAAATTTATAAACTTAATTTACATTAACGCTGGCAGCCGTCCCGTCCTATGCCCTTCCTTCACTTTATGCAGGACAGGGACCGGAACAGGGCGAAAACATCCGGTGCTACCATGCGGCGTTTTTCGCTCCGAGAGCGATCCCTGCTTTTCCATCCGTTGCCTAGCACAGGTCGTCAAGGCCTCGTCCCACGGTTTTTATTCATGACTTTTTAAAAGTTTTTATTAATTGCTATGCAATTCTTAGGCCGATCCCCAATAATTTTTTATGTAACGTCCGGGACGAAACTAAAGATGATTTTCACCTACAACCGAGTAGTTGATTAGTTGCTATCGTCCGTGACGCGAAGCGCGAGCTCGTGGGTTCGAATCCCAGCCAGGCTTGAAAATTTTTTTATATATATAATAATTTTTTACCTTCTATGTGCTCAATTTTCAAAACAATACAAAAAATAAATCAAATACCTACCTGAGTTTGAGAAAATTTGATCACACAATCATAATGCATGGCAGGAACTTATTTGCAAAAAGACCAATTTCAGTGGCAAAATGACAAATTTTAAGTGCTAAGACCAATTTTATTTGCAAAAAGTTCCTTATTTTCAAGTGCTATAAGACATTAAAGGTTCCTTCAGGAGACTTGTAGCCAAGGAATAAATTCCTGCACGTAACTACTTAATAAATTCAACCACTATAAGTTACCATACGATGGATTTGGATGTAGGGGCAAGGCCAACCAAAATTTGACATCAATAAATGTAGAACAAAGTGAGAGTCCCGTTAAAACTAAATATGTATTGGACGTGCTTTGCACGGACACACCGGAAAAAAGTACAAGAACCAGTAAACGTAATAACCAGTATAGGTACCTAGAAGCTGGATTCGAGTGTTGTTGTCAACGTACTTCTTTCTAGTTTTTGCTTCCTTTTTCAGTCGGGTTAGAACTTGAAACAATGGGGGTCTTGGTGCCAACTAAGGTGTTAATTTGCGGTTCCACCCTTCAATAGCATTGTTGGGCCCGTGCATCTGGCCAGTTTTATGCGTAGTCCATCAAAAGTGAGAAAATACGCCGAAAGGTTTCCTGTGTTCCCGTTGGATTCATATATTTATTTACGAGCGAAGCTCAATTATATGGCAATAGCACTCATAACAAATTTAATAGTGCATAAAAATAAAGTAAACAACAGAAGTGAAACAAACGAAACACAGAAAAGCAAAATTAATCCGTCATAAATAGTAATCATGTAGATAAAGTAAGAAGGAAGTAGTTTCCGGTAGGTTTGTAGTTCCGGCAAAAACGCAATTTGAATAATAAGTACAATATTACTTCGGAATCTTTGACAGCTACTCAAGTCCGCATGTATGGTGAAGATAGATTGCGTGAACTGTTTCGGGCAAGAAAAAACTTTACAAATTATTACAAAAAGGTTAACTATTTCTGTATTATACCGCCTTGCTACGCAGATCACTAGTCCATAGAAAATTACTTATCAAACTGAGTCTATGGTGACTGGGTCACCGCCAGAATATGAACCAGTGGCTACCACTAAGCTACAATTTGTTGTTCGGTACACCAGCACCATCTGAGGTGTATAGGCTGGACTCTATATATCTCATATTCCCTTTAATGCATATGGGAAACGAACAGATGAATCCGGATGGTCTTATTCGATTTATTGAACCTCTTTTTCCATAAACCAAACAACGAAAGAACTTTTAATATTTCAGTTTTAATACTACCCGTTAGAGTTAAGAAAAATTGATGTCTTCGTTGCTTGCTCATCCTCGCCTGATTAATGAGTCGAATTTTATAAAGTTTGGTCCAGTGTTTCCGTAGAAAAGCTACGAACGGCGGACGGCTAACTTATTTATTCGATATTTGGAATCTATGTATCTTGAATCGTTTGTAAACCAACAAATGCTGAGGGAAGAGGGACTTGTGTTCTTGGTCGATTATAAAGTTTGATTACTGAAAATAATAATCCACAGGTAAAGTCCGCTAAGAGCACGGCATCATTTTTTCTTGTTGTTGTTGACAAACACAGGCGTCCGCAGGGATCACGAATCTTCGTAAACAAGTAATTAGGTCGCCCGCTAGGACTTCTGAGCCACTTTGGGAGGGCAGTAAGGTAAAGGAAGGAAGAAGACATAAAAAGATGAGGAGCCAGAATGGCAAAAAAAAAAAAAAAAAAAAAAAAAAAAAAAAAAAAAAAAAAAAGGAACTACCCCAAAGTAATACTAAATAAGTGGTTCCGGGGTAGTTCTCTATAAGAAGAAGAAAAAAGGAGTGGTAGTTTTTAGTTGGTATGCCCAAAAGGGAGAGTCCCAACACTGTTGAAGAGCACCGTCGTTCATAAAGAATTTCCCCCACAGGAAAAAAGGAGGGGATTCAGGTAAGAACGAAGGAAGTCGAGGGAGATTTTCGTTCGCCTTAGAGGTCGAGACAAATAAATGGAGTTCGGGAACGGTTCATATAAGTTCCCTAAAATACGAACTACCTCTATATTACTTAATTTTAATAGCCTTGACATTCAAACTCTGAGAAGAACACATGAAGTGGTCTAACTTTACTTCTTCACCCCGTCCTAGTTTGTAATCTATTGATAACAGGACAAACCCGTGCCCCCCCCCCCCCCCCCTCACGCATGTATTCAATAGATGACACGAGCCCTATCAGTCGCCCTCTACTTCAACATAACGTGGGAGGGACTGGAAGTGTGGAACTTGACGATCTGTCTACACCGACACCTCGACCGCTTATCAGTACGCCATTTTGAATTGAGAGGACACAAGGAAAACATATCGAACTGCCGTATAAAAATGGGCCTCCGTACTTGATCAGAATAATTGAGATAGATTGGTGGTCTTGAGGCTCGCAAGCTCACATCTCAAAAATATAATAAAGTCATAATAAATATAAAAATATCCTAAAATAAAACAAAATTGCGTACTGATAAGCGATCGAGGTGTCGGTGTAGACTAATCGATCGAGGGATTCATAGCTGAAGTTTGAGTTTAGGTACCCTACAAAGTCAGTGCAACACCCTAATGTTAACTTTCGGCGTGAATGACGACGTCATGAGGGGGGTGGGATCGATTTCTTTGGTGACGCATTCAAGTGGTTAATTTGTTCCTGTGCTCATTTCTCCTCCGCGACGAATATGATCAAAACTGCCTGACTGCACTCGAGCAATCTAATAATTATTTTGTTGGAAGATCACAAGTTCTTGAAAATCACGATATTCATCTTAATAAACCATATTATAGATTCTCGTAGGTAAGACGAGAAAGGGCCCGAACAACCCCAGCGCCATTCATGATAACTGGAACTCTCGTGACGCCACGCCCTTCCTAGCCCATCCAGCATGACTACAACTCTGTTATTTGTTCACCTTGGATATAAAAGTATCCATAAATCTTGGGGATAGCAACCACAATTTTCCTGTATTTTTAGTGAAATTTCTCCTTAAAAGAAACAGTGTTTAAATTATTTGGTATTTTTGTAGTTTCCCATGCGTATTTAAATCTATTGTTCCAAGATCAGGTAAGTCATGGGAAAAATAATCACTAATAAGAACATCAATAGAACAAACATTTCAGGTTTCATTTATATTATGGCTTGGATACATCTTTTTACTGGACACTATTCCGAAAATTTGATGGTTTACCGCGACTTCTAATTTTTGATCCAAGTGTTAATTTCCAAACAGCCTGGCAAATGACTTCATCATTGAATAAGACGATTCGGGAAATCGTTTATCCGTAGGATTTGCTAGTTAGTAAATGTAGCCTTAGTATCGGGATGTATCTCTCCCTGCTCTGAACTGAAATTTCCCCTCCTTCAGATGTCCTGTACATCCGTACCCAGTCAAGATGAATTTTCATCATATGAGCATAACCTTAAGCGTATGTCATGTAACACAGAATTTTGAATCTACAGGAAAAAAGAACTTGCGTCTTCAAAGCTTTGTATTGCGGTGAACGGTCAATACCTACCGAGTGAGACCTACTCAGGTGATTGACTGCTGATTCCTGACAGTTATTTCAGCCATTGGTGAGTAGGTTGGTATGTAGCGTAAAAAATTGCTCTCTGAAACATTTTCCTCTTTGCTATCCATTTTCCTTCGTGTACAAAACGGAAGTTAGATAAAAACCTTGTCTATTTCCACGAAAAAGAGAGAGTTAGCTACAATGTTAAATCGATTTCGACGGTCAGATCATCATCAGTATCAACATTTTAACACAATATCAACAATAGTTACCGATTGTTACTGTTGATGACCTGACCGTCAAAATCGATTTAACATTTTAGCTCTTCATTTTTTGTCAAACTAGAAACGGTTTTCACTAACTTCCGCTTTGAAATGGGTTTGCAATTGGGCTTCGTTGCGAGTGAATTTAGTGAAATTTAGTTCGTATCCCTTCGTATTGGTAGGGTAAATATGTCACCTAATTGATTTCTCAATACCGCACTTCCTGATCCTTTCGTCGTTTCGAATGCATTCAAACTACAGGCCTTAAATTCAAGTAATACTGGTCTATGTTTCAAGTCGATCACAAGATGTCAGAGGAAATAGAGAAAAACTCCTGAATTGTAGGAAATTCCAACATGAATCATTTTGCATACACTTTTGAATGGCGGGCAAGCTGGAATGGTCTTCAAACTTGTAATAACAAAGGTTCATTACTGGAAATAATCAATCGAAACTGATCTAAATGGCCCACAGACGATAAATAAAGCATTATTGAGAAAAAGAGCGAGACAACCTACATGTTTTACTTACATCATTAACGACAGATATCCAACAGTAAACTATACAATTTGTTTGTCAATATAATTGAAGAATCGCCTAAACGGAAGAGATAAATTATTTACGGTATATTACGTATAAGCGTTGAGACAAATCCTTTAACCATGCATTTACACATTGATTCTACTTTCATGGGTGTTTGGTGTTTTATCTGTTTACAATTCATCATCATTGTATTCTTACAGCCTCTCGTGATTCCATGAACAATGTAAGTCACGACAAATATAATTAGTACTCATATAAAAAGTAGCACATGTGCTTAATCGAAATGGTCGGAGTCGTTGGTAAAGTTAAAAGTAACACTTAAAACTTCATCGTTTCTCTCACTCAGACCTATTGTAACGTACACTTTTTTCATCCTTAAACTTCAAGGCTTTGAAGTTGATTTTTCGCCACTGCTTTTCTCTCAAGTAGAGAAACACAACGCAGAACGAAGGAGTTCATCTTTGTTAGTTACAGACATAAGTTTCAGATAATTTTGTTCATGCACATGACGTTCTTAAAAACAAAAGAATAAAAATAAAATAAAGCAATTAGATAATTTGAAAATACAATTGAAAAAACGTCTGCGAAGTTGAGTATTTTCCTCGTTTAAGTATCATGAATGTATAAATCATTGAAATGACCTTGAAAAATTCCATAGCGGAAAAGAGTAAATCAAGAAGCGTGTAACGTCATAATTGGTCAATTAAGAAACGAAAAAATGGTACTCAATGTAATTTACGCTTGCGCATGAGCAGAATGAATTGATGAGTTGGAAGAATGAAATAGGTACGGGACCATCTACAACCTAATCCGCGTATTCACTGACCATTTCCTCAAAATGGGGTGAAAACTATGGAAATTAAGGTCGTTACAAGTATTTCACATTGGTGCATGCCAAGCGCCAAGCAGCATAATGATACAATCATGTTGAAATTGATATGGGGTAATCAATCATATTATTCCAACTATCATCCAAATTTAAACGAAATCGAACGTCTAGGGTGTGAAAAAAAGGAGCATAATGGAAAATTACTTTTGCGTATGCGCAGAGTGAAGTATTGATTCGGCAGCAATGAAACTGATAGGGTACCATCTACAATCTAGCCCGCGCATTCTTTGACGATTTCAACAAAATCGGATAAAAAATGTGAAAATTAAGGTTTCACATTGGCGCATGCGCAGTAGCTATTATTTTTTTTTAAAGTGATTTATTAACGGGCAAGCCCAATTTACAACAGCATAATAAAAGTAGCAATTCAATGTAGACATGAATTTACACATTTAAGAAAAACAACACGAAAAAAAAAAACAACAATTTTACCAGAAACAGCAATAATATAGCAGTGATTTAACTTATGAAGTCAGTGGTGCAATTTGGAGATAATAGTAAAAACAAAGAGGGAGAAGAGAGCACTAGAGATTTTAGAGATGACAGGGGACTATTGAAAAAGTCCAAATTCTGGATACAAATTTAAGAAGAGGTTTGCAGAACTGGGGATGCGGTGCAGTGGTCGATTTAGAAGATAGTTCGTCGGAGAGATAGGGACGTGGAAAATTTCAGGCTGACGACTTGAGATGCGGGGGGATGGAGAGACGAATTACCTATAGGTAATAGGTAGGGTATATGGTATAGGTTAGTATAGGTAGGGTAAATGGTACCCTATCAGCTTCATTGCTGCCGAATCAATACTTCACTCCGCATGCGCAAACGTAAGTTCTATTATGCTCCATTTTTTACGCCCTAGCCTTCCGATCCCGCTCAAATTTGGATGGTAGTAGGGGGATGAAGATATGTTCATTCCGTTTCAGATTCAACCTGATTGTATCATTAATAGCTACTGCGCATGCGCCAATGTGAAATCCTTGTAACGACCTCAATTTCCATAGTTTTCATCCGATATTGACGAAATTGTCAGGGAATGCGCGGGTTAGGTTGTAAATGGTCCCCTATCAGTTTTAGTGTTGCCAAATCAATGCTTCTTTCCGCGCATGAGCAAAATAAATTTCATTGTGTTCCGTTTTCTCACATTCCAGTCATTCGATTTCGCTTAAATTTGGGTGATAGTTGGAAGAAGACGACTTGATCACAACATAAAAATTTCAACATGATTGTATCATTCATAGTTACTGTGCATGCGCCTAAGTGAAATACTTGTAACGATCCTCATTTCCATATTTTTCATCCGATTTTGATGAAATTGTCAGTGAAAGCGCGTTTTAGGTTGCAGATGGTCCCGTACATATTTCATTGTTCTACTTGCAACTCGCAGTTTTCAGGAAGTGAACAAATTTTATAGGCGAACAAATTATTATATTTATGAAACGTTTAACATTCAAGCATAACACCAATTTCAATAGTTGGAGATTTCGTAGGGATCGACAATTCGTATGATTCAAATTTCCAATACCCAAAACCATGTGTTAATAAACATAAACTCAACTCGAGGGGTTCAAATGTAAACAAATAAATTCTTCGAGCCTCCAATGGATTCCACTTGGAACGGACCGCACAAGTCGGAATGTATAAGTTCACCCGGCATGGTTGTCTTGAGTTGCTTGTTGGAAATGGTTGTCTATGTTGTTTTCCAGTGGGACAAGTTTCACAGAAGAAATTCTCATCATCTGTGACTTGGATACTAATGTGCTTCAAGTATTCTTTTATGCGTTTTACGTTTTGGTGACATAGCCGTTCAAGCCAGAGTTGAAATTTGTCCAGTTTGTTTGTTGCCAATACACAATTTGATTCAGTGGTATTCATAATTTTTTCTGGAACAACAACTTTTGAAACCGAACACCTTCTAAAATTGTTACATTATTTTTCGTAAGCAGGCACTTTTGGGCGTCCTTCACCATTTTAAACCCTTTATCCATTGCGGATACTTTGGAAAACAAATTAATTTTCATTTCAGGAACGTACAATACATTTTGTAGAATTCTTTCAAACCAATTTTGTTTCAACAGAGCCAATATTCTTACATTTCCTCTTCCCGTTGCGTACATGATTCCACCGTTACCCATTCTTACTGGTATTGACGTTTTTAGATACTCAAACTCATAAAACCATTCCCTGCGTCCAGACATGTGTTCACTAGCCTGAGTCCACGTACCAGTTTTCTTCCAAATTCATTTCAGGCTCTTCTTTATTTGCTAGAGCAATTATCTCATTATAACATGCCATGGTCTTGCTTTCTTCTTGTATCTTGCCTTGTTTTCGTTTCCAATGGAAGCACTCAGATTTCCAGTGTCCTGGTTTCTTACAAAAATGGCACGGACCTTTGGCATTTCTTCGTGAATTTGAAGAGGTGTTAGGTTCATAATTCTTCACATTTTTTCTGTAAGTATTCTTCTGTAACAGTGCCATTGAATCCATAGTCAAGTCTTGCGCATTCATCCTTGTTTCCTTCATCAAAAGTCGAGCCACGAGATTCTTCGAATTTTTTTCTGATTTTGGCGTTGAGTCCCAAGCACTATGAAAGTGTTGGTAGTTCGATGGTAGCGTCATCAGTATTTTCGTCATCATGAACGATTCTTCAACTGGAGAACCAAGTTGCTTTAGACTTTGTCCCAGACGTTCAAGTTTTGTTATTTGAGTCTCATTTCCACTTTGTTTTCCTTTGGGAAATAGATCTTGTACCCTTTTACTGATTCATCGTACCCAACAAAGTAGCCTTTTTTGCTCTTCGCATCAAGTTTTCTCCTCTTTTCTTTTGGAACTTGGACAAAAACTACAGAACCAAAAACTTTGAAATCGATCATTTTTGACTTTTCGTTTGTCCACTCATGAGACGATTTAGGAACTCATAAAACTCGCAGTTTTTAAGAAGTGAACAAATTTTATAGGCGAACAAATTATTGTATTTATGAAACGTTCAACATTCGAGCATAACACAAATTTCAATAGTTGGAGATTTCGTAGAGATAGACAATTCGTATGATTCAAATTTCCAATACCAAAAACCATGTGTTAATAAACATATACTCAACTCGAGGTGTTCAAATTTAAACAAATAAATTCAATAGTTCTTAACTCATCAGTTCATTCTGCGCTTGCGCAAACATAAATTACATTGAGTATCATTTCTTCGTTTCTTAATTGACCCAATTATGACGTTTCACGCTACATCATGATTTACTCTTTTCTGGTATGGAGTTTTTAGAGATCATTTAAAACCTTTCAATGATCTATACATTCATGATAGGTATACGAGGAAGCTATGTGCCACCCCCAACTTGGCAAACGTTTTCGTATCCATTCATTTCTGTACAGTTATTTGGACTAGCTTTACCCCCCTCCCCCTACTTTGCATTCAACAAGATCCGATATGGATTACATTGACCCATGATGAATAATAAATGGTCACTGTTTTGTAGTTATGTCACCTCCACTTCATATTTGTACATCTTGACTGCCGGGTTCTGACAAAGACAGAATATCTGCAGAATGCCAGTCAGAAAAGTGAATTTTGGCCGACTCTGCTCATGACACCTGACACCAACTATTTTACAGGATGCCAGGAAGATAGCTTGTCGGTCCGAACACAGAAGTAGACAAGTTCCGTTCGACCGGACCACCGCACCACCATCCCGTCGGCTTCTGCATTAAATTTATAATCCTTGGTGCCTTTCCAACTCATCCAAATAGTAATGGGGAGAAGTGAGCATTTCTATTCATGAGAGCACGGACAATTAATTCCGTAACACCCTCAGCTGACCTCCTTTTTTCCCTGGATGGCTCCCTGATGGCTACTCCATTCTTTAACTTTGTGCCTTTATTTTTATTCGCTACTCTCGTGCATATTTAAAATTCAGATGATTCGAAAAGGAACTCTGAGTGTGATATCTAATGGTTACCTCTGGGGTAATCTTGAAAGGACTCGGCCATCGTCAAAGAGGTCGCTTCTTTCGTAGGATAAAGGGACCTACCTTCATGAAACGCATAGCTTTGCCCATTATACGTTGAAGTCACAACGGAGATGCCATAAATATACATTTATATAAATACATATTTTATACGTGTACTCATAATATACATATTTCTTTTTCAACTTTTCAAAATTTCACATGAAAGTAGTCTGTTTGAAAATGTGTTTCTGTAGCTTCCCAGAACCCAGGAGCATGGCTCAATCTGGACAAATTTTCAGCCGTGCAGCATTACCCATGAGCGAATTTTGTTTCGTTCAAATTATTAAAAGAAAATTTTCAGGTATTTAACACTGCGTAAAAAATAAAGTTAACGCTCAAATGCATGAAATAAGCTTTTCTTAATAGCATACTGCTATGGAAGATCAATTTCAGAATTTTCAAAATGTATTTACAATTATATAAATTTCCACATATATGACCACATTATTGAGCACGTTTTTTCTAAGTTCTAGTACATTTTATTTACCTAGTAAAAATTTATCGAGTAATATTTAGGTATAAAAAATGAATTCAACCATTTTAAGCCATTTTATGACGTTATTAGTGGTTTTCTTTAAAACAAATTCTTTGAAATTTGAACTCTTCATAGTTATGAAGAATTCAGGGATATATATATATATATATATATATATATATATATATATATATATATGTATACATATATATATATATATATATATATATATATATATATATATATATATATATATATATATGTTTTGGAGCATATGAAATTAGAAATTCGATGCACAAAGTGTGTTAAAAAATGTGATCGAATTCCAGTAAAAATTTTGAAAACCGCCTTAGGAGGGTCAAATGCTGGAAACAATTAATTTGGTTGAAATATTAGAATATTAATGACTGTTAACAAATTTTGGCTCAACATTCAGAAACAATAAATTTATTTAAATTGAGTTTATGATTGGTTTAAAACTCCCCTGATATGGATATCCTACACAGGTCATGTTTCTAAATAAGATTTTGTTGGAAAATAGAAGTAGAATCGACGACACCTGACCGCACCTTTTTTTTTTTATGTATTCCTTCACAGATAGCAATGCCCCCACTATATTTCTACGAGACCTTAACCCAAACAACTCCAACCCACTCTAGTGGATGTTTGGGGAAGCTTGATAAGCTGTTTCATAGGGTCTCTACTCTGTAGAGTAGAAGTTTGGGAAAGGCAGATCAGTTAGTTATGTGCGTACACCACCCTCCCACCCTTATATGTGCCACCTTACCTATACGACACATAAAACCTTAACATCCTACATTTTACTAAACAGGATTTTTATTTCTTCTGTGTACCTGATCGATACAACACCACTCGAGCTTTTGAATTACTTAATTGATTTACCTATGTGGTTAAAGAAGCAAAAAAAGATCTGGAAAGTGGACCAGTAAAATCACGGATTACTTGCCACTTGCGCCGTTGTCCACCGATAACCCTTCAGCCCTTAGCTTCTTCTGCGAAAATGTTGAATAGATTTCATCTCAAGTTTTGTCCGTTTACTTCATATGATACCGCCCCATTTGTAACAGTTCTTAACAACTGCTACATGAACCGTTATAATGACCGGTGCGAGAGTCACACGTTGACTCTCGCACTCTCCATTCAGTCTCCAGCCTTTGTCAAGGAGAGTCATCTCTCGTTCAGTTGTGCGCATAGCAATTTATTACCATATAAACCATTATTGATCTATATCGATACCTAACCCATTACTATCCTCACACCTTTTAACTTCCCTGTGGTATTTCTTTCATCTCTATCGAAGTGTAATCAAGAATATATCAAGTCCACAGGCTAGTCAGATAACCCCCTTTAATACCTTCCTTTTGGAGCACTTCAAAGAACTAGGTCATAAAATTATCCCAGCGATTACTTTCCGTGTCATACTTATTTACCTTTATCCAGAAACAATAATTAAATACACTATAATTCAGTAAAGATGATAGAAAATTTAATCATGAAAATCATTACATTGTCACACCTTCCATTACTTGTTGAAGAGATGAACGCGTAAAGCTATTCAAATTTTGATAATCGCAAAGTGTGGATGTTGACAGGGACGGTGTCCAACTCTGCGCCGGTCGGCTTCAAAAGAACGTTGTTGAGCGGAATTATTGGCCGGAGGTCATCCCTTCATAAATTATAGACGCTGATAATATGTGCGAATTATGCAAGCGTTAAACAGTTGGGGTGGATGAGGGATGCGACTCTCCTCTCTCGGTTATTAGGACATGAATCACATCTAAAATGTCTACAGGAACATGAGTGACGGTGTATAGTGGAATGAGGGAGGTCGGAGATATATTATAATGTATTATGCATGTCCCCATCATACGGTCGCCGTGCCATCGCCGCCCAATTTCTCTTTCCTCCGGTTATTTCATCGAATATTATAGTGAAATCAATGGACAGTATACAGCGGGGTACCGCCAATGAGTCGAGCCAGTCACACTGAAATCGAACTGTAAGGATGTCATCCTAAAGATGTGACTTTTGCCTTACCCGAACATGTGGATGTTTTTATGGTTTTATGAGCAACTTGGATGGTATTACTTTGTTGTTGTTTATATTTTTAGTCAAGACCCTCATCTAACTGACTGTGCAATATTAATAAGGTATCCGTGAGGTATAAATTAACTTATTGGAGTTGTGTTATGGAGGAAGTTGATATTTCTTATTGACATTTTTGGAGTTAGCTATCATTAATATTATTTTGTTGTAAATGTTTCTCTCCTGAACTAAAATCGGGTTATATTTCATTGTTCAAACCAGGCAACGTTCAATGATTTTTATGGGTCAGTCCACATTTATCCGTTTTACATAATGATGTTTTTGTGTTTTGAGTTCTTTGGTTTGTGGAAGGAAAAGACATACTCTCTTCCTTATATTTGGATTAACTTTATTGGTTTAGGTGGGGGTGAGGCCTTAACGGTCTCACACCTCTGCATCTACAAAAAGATATATTTTATTGTATTTATATTGGAGACTACCTGTCTCAGATTGGACGCCTCCTATGGTTATTTAACTATTGTTTTTGTTGAACCCGTAATACAACACGTGACGTTGTTTGCAATATCACATGTACAGGGTGTAACTTCCAAAATCTCTTTTTGAATCGCAGAATATTATTTAGAAGGAGTCTTTTGCCATAAAATTGGTAGTTAACAATTTATTTTCCCTCCTAAGTCCTTAATTTTCAAAACAATGTAAAATAATATAGTACGATTATTCACGAAAATTCGCTCATACGATCATTCTGCATGACTGGAACTTGTTTTGGTCATTATCGCTAGTGGGACTGAAAAATAGAGAGCGCGCGCCGCTAAGGGTAATAGCAACATGCACAATATATTTTTAAGTCAATAATTAAATCCTGAATTAATTTATTGATTTCATTAATTTTGACAACCTTCATTCTCTTCCGCTCCCAAATTTGGTTTTATATAGTTTCCCTCCATGAAGAGTATGAACTATTTTCAGTTACATATAGGGTATAGGGGTGAATATTATTGGATGAAATAGGAAATTGACTAACTGGCAGAGAAACCATCGATTGAGCTTACCATGGAGGAAACTCATAAGTTTAAATTTCATCTTCAAATGTGGTGAAAACATTTGAATCAGGAACATTAACTAAGACTATAAGAGGAGGAAAGCATTTCGAGAACCTTGTTTGTGTTCAATAGTGTAGTTGAAATGGGTTAAGTAGGTAGCGTAATTGGCTGAACGAGAGTGGGCGAACTTGGGAAGCTGTGAATCGGGAGCATAAATGTGGGAAACTTGATTCTTGTTTGTGTAGGTATATCGCAAACCTCTAACTCTAGAGAAACAGCTCGAATCATTTTATACACTGAACGATTCTTAATTCTCCCTATCAAATTGATGATACCCTCTCTCAGTTGTACTAATAGATTCATTTGTATGAGCCTATCAGTAAAATATTAGGAAGAATGGGAACTATAATATGCAACCCAACTGAAGCAAGAGTTTCATATCTAGTACAACAAAAACGAATTCACCAGATATGCTAGTTTTATTTGCCCATCTGAAACGTGATGTTTTCTACATCACTCTTTGTAATATTGGAAATCGAGGAACGGTAGCCATTCATACTCACGATTCCTAGGAATATGTATGGAGTTGGCCAGAATTAGCTAGTTTTAAAGATGAGAAGATTCCGAAAATATCAGTTGGTAGGTAATAAATAGAAGTGGACGGGACGAAATGTCTTGCAAATTAATTTTTGTTTAGTAATTCCGAATATTGCTTCGTCAATAAAGAAATGTGATGAAAATTATAAAAATTAACTATTATTTTCTAAAAGGCGTTAAAAAATAGTTAAGAGCTTCTAGGGTTTATAAAACTCCAAAAATAATGATTCCAAAATACTCAATCTTGACTGGGACTAGAAGCGTGAACAGGCTGTTAAGAGGAGCTGAGTTTCCACTGCAGCGGCCGCAGCGCAGGTGGCGATCCGGAATGAGGGCGACGCTTTACAGCTCGTCAGACAAACACAAAGCGAGTTGTACGATGGGTTGGTAGTCATAGTAATAGCAGATGGTAGAAATTTTAAGATATAGCAGGATTTAGAAAAAATCATTAAATGTATCTTCACCTGCTCTCAGAATGTTCTTTTTTTCTCGAGCACGAGAGCAACTGCGGCTTTCTTTTCTGGCCTTCTGCTGTTTGCCATATCTTGCGGTGAGATAAAAAATTCCATTAAAATTGCAATATGTAATGAACTTAGGCCTCCCAGAGGTGCAATGGGGGCCTAAATCCACACTCATAGATAGAGAGGGGTGTGACAGTACCATAAGAGATACAACTCGTACTAATAGCATATATGCTACGTTCGGAGAAGATCGGTTTTCCAGTTCTAGGATCACCCATCCATATGCCAAACGCAGCCTTTCGAAAACACGGGAAGAGGCGCCCGACGCCCGTTGGGTAACAAAGGTGCGACGGCTGCGCATTCCCTTGGATCTCACGGGAACTGTCACATTCCCCCTCTTAAAAAACTTACTTGATTGAAGAGCAAGTATGTAAACTAGGTGGAATAGTTTACTGGTTGAGAATTGATGCTCACTAATAAATAGCTGCATTGGCGATTGAGGATAAAAAGGTGAAATTAAAACAGGATGGATTGTCAATGAATCTTCATATGAAGTATTCATTAGGTAGTTAACCCCCAATCAAAGATTGGAACAATCGGGAATAATATAACTTGCTCAACCAGGAGACTTACAGTAGGGAGCTGCCCACTTTGGGGACTTACGAAAATGGGAACTATGCCCTGGGGAATTAACTTGCTCAACTTTGGAGACTTACAGTGGAAGGTGCCCTCTATATTGAGTTATGAAATAGGGAACGATGCCCTGGGTTTGGGAACAATGCCCTTGTAAATTAAGTATGTTAAATAGAAATAATATGAGGGGAAAAATTGAGAAATTAATAATCAAGAACCAATGAAAGTATTTATGTATCCAAGGGAGTATAATGGGTATTCCTTCTGGAAACCCGGGCCATGTTTCTTCTGAAACATTAACGCCCCAAAAATAGTGGATCGTATTAGTAGGCGTCAGCCGTGCATAATCCTAACCACGCTCTGCTACCATGTAATGAACTTAGGCGCCCCAGAGGTGCAATGGGGGCCTAAATCCACACTCATAGATAGAGAGGGGTGTGACAGTACCATAAGAGATACAACTCGTACTAATAGCATATATGCTATGTTCGGAGAAGATCGGTTTTCCAGTTCTAGGATCACCCATCCATCGCCAAACGCAGCCTTTCAAAAACATGGGAAGAGGCGCCCGACGCCCGTGGGGTAACAACGGAGCGACGGCAGCGCATTCCCTTGGCTCTCGCGGGAACTGTCACAAATATTAGAAGAATTATTCTAAAAAACAATGGAAATATGGTTTTCTATGGTACAATCCTCAATTTCTTCCAAGGAACAATAGTGTCAACTTTTCACAATAATGCCTATTATGATGTGAAATGTGAAAAATATTGCCAAGAAAACGAAACGCAGGGGACTTTAAGACAAACTTCAAATAACATGGGTCAATCAAATTCAACGGGAAAAATTGATTAACCTTTCCGCTGGAAGACAATTATATACGTCATGACGTATTTTCCAGAAGGCAGAAAGAACTACCGTCGCGTCAGGGAGGGTCAGAATGGCTGATGAGGGGAGAACGGGACAGTGATGTTTTTCCATGAAAAAACTCATGTGGACGACGTTCACCTGATCACCAAGGTCAGAAATGGGATGGAACCATTCAATAAATATATAAGCTAGATGGAAACACTGCGAAATTGGCGTAGGTAGGCAATACCTCTTTTTTAACAGGTGTTTTTGGTAAGTGTAATTTTTCTAAAAAAGTTATAACTCCAAAAAGTTGGTCTCGAGCTGCCTAGCCATTCGGATTTTCCCCAAACTTTACCAGTCATGCAACATCTCTAAAACATAAATTAACCTAAAATAGTCATTAGCAAAGTTTGTAAATGTAGAAATGTAGATGAACGGCATTGGACAAGGTGGGTATGGTTCCACAATAAATTGGTATAATTTCAATAAACATGTTGAAAAAATCATTTAAAATTACAAAAACGGCTAAAAATCGTTAATTTGATATATTATAGTAAAATATTGCTTACATGAATTTTATGCACTGTAAAAGAGAGCATTCAAAATGGAATGCACATAACTGCACCTGAATTTCACTTATATGAGCTTAAAATTGCAAAAAAGCTAAAAATTCTAAATCTTTTTTTGAATAGCAGACTATTATTGAGAATAAGTTTTTGCCATAAAATTGATAATGAAAAATTTCCATGCACAAGGTGTTCATATTTCAAAACAACATAACATTGTAAAAACACGATACGATTACGAAAATTCGCTCATGAAATCATGTTGCATGACTGGAATTTTTTTCCCCAGAGAAATGAGGAGGTCCACGGCCGACCAGCAATATTTATCTTAGAGTTGTGAGGTCTTAATAGCCTAGGCCCCAGTTCGGCGTGGAAGTTTCTAATGCCCGTTTTGTGAATGAAAGTGACTGTTATAACTAAAAGTAACCGTTCACTAATCATTTCACGTTAGGATGAGATAGAAAGGAACATCCAGTAACCAGTAACATCCATTAGGAACCCTGGACGTAGAAAACCGTAGAGGCGCTTCCTTTCCAGCCCAGAGCTGACTAAGGTCCCGTCGTTCCCGCTAAATCACAAAGGGAATGGCTAAAACTCCGTCTTCCCGGACATTATAAATGTATCCTTCCTGCTACATAGTTCGCTGGAGGGAAGATCCTTTTGTCCTTGTCCATAACATTCTATTAGAAGAACGGGAATAAGAGGAGGAGGCCGGGGGAAATTGAGGGGGCCCATTTTCCCGGGGAATGAAATTAGCTGGGGAGCGTCTCGTCAGGAGATGGCCGACCCAGAAGGCTGTGTCGGGGCCCGAAAAGCTCTTCTGCATCTCTCCTTGACAATCAACTCTAACGATCCCTTTGAACTTCCTTCAGATAAAAGCCGCGATGAAAAATCCTGTCAAGGGACGGGATAGGTCTCCCTCGTACATGAGGGAAAATACCGCCATATACTCGGCCTAATGCAATGTTCGAAGCTTTGTGTACCTACTAAGTATTTACCGGAGTTGTAGGAAAAGAAAACGACACATAAACTTCAGCGTTGGAGGTAGTGCCTTTATCTACCTTTTACTACACGAATACTTACGTTTGAAAATAGTAATCTCATTAACAATAACGCAATCTCCGCTGTCGAGCCCGACCTATGTACTTTTTAGTTTTCAAAATAAACAAGCCAAAAGGATGAGGGGAGATCCAGGAGCTATGAAGAGGTACAGGCTTGGTAGAAGGGCCTTCAGACAGGGAGTAACCCTATGTAACCCTCCGCATTCATGTTCAATCCTCACTCTTTCTAGTTTACCGACCTCAATCAACTATGTAGTTATATATCCTATTCTTTCTTTAGTTATTTTTATCATATTATTAGCTACAGGCCTTCGTGGTCTGGTGAGTAGGTTATAGCTGTGGGTTGCGCGGTCTGGCTATCAGTTAGTGCTGCGGCCCTACTCGACCTGCCCACTAGGAGGTCAGTTCAAAATAAAATTCGGCCCATTTGGACTTACGCCATCTTTAAACGGGGATCATGTTCATATTCCAGACGCCTTGAACAAAACCGAAACCGAACCATGCAAAAGTATGTAGTCCACACCCCCCCCCTCACCAGAATTTGTGCGGAATAGCTCCATGATTGAGATTTTGACCTGGATTCACCAGCTGACTGCTTGATCCGCCACACAACAACATTTACAGATGGAAATGTGGAACACTACAATGCTTTCGTAAATGAGGGATTTGAACTACCTGCAAATAGACGACAGCCGCGACCACGGCATATTTCAGACATTGGTCTCCAATCATGAACCGAAATAGTACTATACCTTTCAAATTAAATAATTCCATTGTAATGTAATATTACAGCAAGATACTCCTCATTAACAACTAGGGTGGTGGGGCCAGTGTATCACACCTTAAGAGACATTTTGACTTTGACAAGCAATTAAGTTATATTTTTTCGTTTGTTCAAACTTGAATCTTACATTTATTGCTGCATCAGGATGTCCTCAAACTGCTCGGTATTGAAAAAATCACTAATTCAAGACGCAAAACATCATAAATTCGTTTTTTCGAAATCAACTTTTTGACCCAGTATTTGACAGCCAAATTTTTGGTTGTAACTGTGATTGACACCCTATGATTGACACAGCAGTTCTTCTGCAATAAATGATTCTGTGTATCAAAAAAACATTTATTGCAACATTTTACAAATAAATTGAGCATTTGAACTTAGTTTTATCAATCTAAATATAAAGTTAAAATGAGTATTCATAAAGAAAAAGTTGAAAATATCACCGGATGATTCATCACAAAATAGGTACAATGTTTTCTCGATACCATAGGCACAATACGTTTCTAATGGTAAACTAGCTGCTTGTGAGTTGCTATGTATTTATATTAATATAAAAAATAAAGAACGAATGACAAGAACGACAAGAGATCCATATTGACAGCACTGTCAATCACTGAGGGGAGCATCAGTTAGGGAACTCGTAATTGACATTCAAATTTTCACATGTTATCTTTGGTTATTTCCAAAAATGATAGCATAAATGCAATTTGCACAAAAAACTGATTGAGAAAAGCCATGGAAACAATCGAATTTGAAATTGTGAAGGGCATGGTAGAGCAGAATAAAACGCTTACCTCCTTAGCAAAATCACAAGAAACAGCACCAAAGAAATTGCAACACGTTGTTCTGTTGGGTAACCTTCTCCAGATTTCAAAAAAACTCGCCTGAAACCTTTTCCCGTCTCTATACTTTACTGAGAAGGTATTTTGCCTCAAAATTCAAATGAACCAAGTCCGTAAAGCACTTTTAAATGCCTTATTATTAAAACTTCTTGGTGAGATGTCAATCACAGGGTACCTGTCAATCACCGGTCCCTCCACTCTACTGCTGCGCTCAGTAATTTTAAGTATGCATAATATATGTGAGTACAATAACTGCGTAAAACTGAATATGTTGTAGAGGTATAAAAAACATTTGAGTAGAAATAGGCTATCTAATCTATTATTGAAGTTTTGTGGACCTGAAAGTGGGACATTCTATACGTTGCATTCCGGAAATTGTATCAACGCAATATTGACAAGCAATAGTCATCCAAGTCTAAGTGATTTAAAATTGTTCCCAGGATATAAAAAAAAAATGAACACACTTTTGTTTTTCTTGTTTCCTTCTGAAACATTTTTAATTTTATTTTGTAAAACAAAAACTTTTTCTATCGTTGTAATACTTGTACACTATGAGGGACAACCATGTTCTATGTACAATAAAGAATATTATTTTTATCATATATAAGGACCAGAAATGTATAATGAATTTAGATTCAATCAAAACTATGATATTCTGATAGCCGAAGTTTTGGCTGCGTGCGCTGATTATATTGGAACTGTATAGATGACTCCAAAGAACAACGATGAAAGTGGATGTGTAATCTAAACTAATGAAATTCTAAATGGGCGTTAAACCCTAAGTGGTCGGAATATATATATATATACCTATTAGAATTAGGTAGTTCAAAAGATTTTTCTGAAGAGCAGGTGCAGTGTGACTTCGAATCCAGCCGGCAGGAAACTTCACTGATGCAAGCGAAGGAGGTTTTTGAGACATATCGACTACCACGATATCATTTAGTTCGGAAATTCCATTGTCTCCCTCATGAGTGATCCCAAACTTTTCTTTTCCAATCATCATTGTTACTGATCTGATAATAACCCTCAGGGCTCCGTTGGCTTTCACGACCTCTTTTCGAATCCTAAACATTTACCTTCTAACTGCCCTGACATCATCCGGATAATCACGATCAATGCCAAAGCCAGTGCCCTTCAATCGCCTTGTCCTACCGAATATTCTTGCTATAAAAGATTCCGTGAGGAATTTAACTTTAAGTGACCCACCCCGCATAGCTGCTCCGCCTAACCGTACAATATCACCAATCATTGGGTCATCAGGAATGCCCAATTCTTCTTTAAGGAAAGAGGTGATAATTTCATGAAGGTTTGAATCCTTATCGTGCTTGAGTCCAGTAAAAATTAGGTTGCTCCCCGATGCCGGTAATCAATCTGTTTCATCTTTTCCTGGACAGCTTTTTAGCATTTTTAGGGCCACTAAATTGTAAATTTGAGCCTGAAATTCTGGAGCGATCAGGATGGCAGGACCTGTCTTTCGCCAGCGTTGCAACGAATTTTTTACGCCGTATTTTAAGGGAGTTATCGTCTGGAAATACACCCTATAAATAAAAAAAATAAAATGAAAATAAATAAATAAATGATTAAATAAATAAATATATATGTCCGTAATAATCTAGGATTAGGTTCTTTGATATATGAAAACGGATTTGTAGGGGGTTCCCGCCACTTTTAAAATTTTGAAACCATCTAAATAGCTCATTTTTTCTTCGGAAATTCGCTGGAAGGTGAATATGAAAAGAGGATAAATCCAGAAATCGTTTTAGGATAAATCAAGAATTGGATTTTTGTGAAGAAAACTCTATGAATAAAAACATGTTTTAAAATAATTTAAATCAATATAAACTCTCTATTTTCTTCGAATGATTCGTAGATATTATCTTTAAAAAATTTGCTAAAAATAGAGCAGTTAATTTCAGTAGGCATCCTGAATAGTTGGCTCATCGTAAGCCACAGGGAATGGTCATTGTGAACCGCCAGAGCAACAAGGAGTCCTCGGTAGACCATTATTTCTAGACCCAGGGGGATTTGGTAGGAAGCGTCGGGGTGGGGGAAACAGTCGTTATTAATTGAGGAATACCGCCCGTGGGCCCGGCTAACACACCTCCTTACCACAAAGCCGGCTGGGGCAGCACCTTGCGCGGTTGACCATCATTCTTCTCACCGCAGGAAGCAGGTAGTGTGGGATTCGGAGAGGGGATTTGAAGCGATTCAGGATTCGAAATCCAGCGATAGAATAAGATGGTGAATTGCACGGACATCCCTACTCCCACAACATAACGGTCAAAATTCTCATTTTAGCAAATTATTTGTAAAAAATGAAGATATTGCAATGGCTCTAAAAAAGTTAAAATACAACAAATAGGTACAATTTTTGAGCCGTTCTGAAATGATTCCAGGATTCCAACCCTTTTTCATATAGATTATGTTACCGTAAAGACTAGAAATCGTTAAAACTAGTTTTAACTAGTCAAAACTATCGAAGTTCGTCTATAAAAACTTTTAAAGAGATTTTACACAGAACAGTTTTTGCTAAGATCAGTGGTCTGGGTGCTCGCTTCGCTCGATATCTCTATTATTTATATGTCTGTCTGTCTGTCTGTCGTCTGTCTGTCTGTCTGTCTACGGCCAAACGGCTGAAATCGTTTTCGTAGGTTTTTCTCGTAGTTTTATAAGATTTAATTTGTTTTAAGAATTTCCAACAGAAAAAAACGTCTGCCAAGTTGGGTGGGCAGTACTTCCTTCAATATAATCTACAAAGAGACCGCCGCCGTTTCACAATGTTGCTTACCAGAAGGGACTCGATGACTCATTTCAACAGAATAAATACGGGTTTTTTCCTACACATATACAGCAATACCTTGCGCGCGAAGCGAGCAACATCCCCTAATAAACCTTTCTCCATGTAGTTTTATAAGATTCCCTAATTTGTTTGTCGCAAGTTGGGTGGGCAGTATAACTCCCCCTCGAAGTTAAACCTACCCACGTTTGCGAGCGAAGCGAGCAACATCCCCTACATGTTTCAATTGTAATACATCGATACAGCCACACTTTGCGAGCGAAGCGAGCAACATTCCCTACATGCCACACTTTGCGAGCGGAGCGAGTCTACATGCCACACTTTGCCCAATTTAACGGGGGGTCCGGGGGGCTTCAGCGTACAACGGCCAAACGGCTGAAATCTTAGATTTTCAGCGAATTTAAAAGTTCCATGGGCCGTAGGGCGGGAGGGGGGTCGAAGTAAGAATTAATGTGCTATAAACGGCCGTTATACGGGTATCCGATCGGTTTGACATCGTCGAAAAACTTGTTTTTTTCCGATTAAAATATACCCCATAAAGGTACTCGGAACGGTTTTCGCGGGCGAAATACAGCTTTGGGTTTAGAAATCGGAAATCGAGAACTCTGTCAAATTGCGAGCAGAAGCGAGCAAAGCGATTAAAATGATTTGCCGTTCAAGAATTGGTACCTTGCGAGCGAAGCGAGAGCCATTTCAAATAATAAATACGGACTTTGTCCTACACATATACAGGTATACCTTGCGAGCGAAGCGAGCAACATCCCCGAATAAACTTTTCGTGGTTCCACGTAGTTTTATAAGATTTAATATAATTCCCAATGAAAAAAACGTCTGCCAAGTTGGGTGGGCAGTATAACTTCCTCAAGCGAGCGAAGCGAGCATATCCCCTACAGAAGTTAAGCCTACCCTTAGAGATATACCGTTTGCGAGCGAAGCGAGCAGCATCCCCTACAGAAGTTAAACCTACCCTTAGAGATCTACCGTTTGCGAGCGAACCGAGCAACATCCCCTAAATGCCATACTTTGCGAGCGAAGCGAGCAACATTTTCTACATGCCAGATGCGAGCGAAGCGAGCAACATATCCTACATGCCAGACTTTGCGAGCGAAGCGAGCAATATTCCCTACATGCCACACGTTGCGAGCGAAGCGAGCAACTTAATGGGGGGTCCGGGGGGCTTGCCCCCCGGCTGGACGTGGAGGCGAGCGTAGCGAGCCGGAGCGGCTAGTAGATACATAAAATCAAGTAGTCAATCCCTCAGTACAAGAAACTTATTCAGATTAGTTCATACCTATAAATTAGTATCCTGTTTGACATGTCAAAACTAGTTTAGACGAGTTCGGGTTTTTTATTAAATAAATAAATATATAAATAAATAAATATATATATATATATATATATATATATATATATATATATATATCATTCTAGGCAATACCTCTCCATAGAATTGAGATTTAAAAAAAAAATCCGTTCTATAACTGAAAAATTAATCTTTCTGAAAAGAAGGTTGAGGTCGTTGGATAGCACATTTTAATCACAGTAAATTGGTGATATTCCAAAAAATATGCCTTAAAAGAAAAAAAAAAAAAAAAAACAGAAAACAAATCAGTGAAAATGACAAAAAACAGCCCTAATTCGTTCAATTTTTAATTAATAGAAAGCATATTACTAAAAACACAGAGGCAATCAATCTTGAACCAGAACACTCAAAAAATGCAAGTTGTATACAAACTAACGCTGAAAAATTTACCAATTTAAAATTCACTATGAACTGATCGATAGAAACAGAATCTATGGTAACAATTCAACACGTATGTTAAATTAACATAATATTATTTAGAACAAGTTTTTTTTTTTTTTTTTAACTTAACGCTTAACATTTATTTTAACTATTTCCTTGCACTCAAAGTGCTAAAATTCTGTAATAGGAAAGGTAGCGTAACTCGTTAACTTGGTGATTTCCGCGTTAACCAAGGTAGCGACATCGTTGTGATCACTTTTAAAAGTCGAAAATTAAGTTAGCTATCCTTGAGTTCGATAATGTGCACTATTCTTCTATCATGTCCACAATCTCGTAGCTAAGTTTTATGTAAAAATTTGAAAGTAAAATAAATACAAGTTTTAGAGCTCTGGGGGAAAAAAGTGGCATATTACTGAATTGAATCGTTCCAATGCCGAACTATGTGGCCCATTACTATAATTTACCATTTGCTCACCTTTAAATGAACAATATTATACATATTTAATCATATAAAGGAAAAATAATAGCTCAGTAAAAGTTCAGATTAAAAGAAACATAATGCAGCGTTTTTCCTGTTTCGTAGGGTGATTAACTATGCCGTACGACTCAAGTTCCTGAATAACCGTTTGTACGGCTTACCTTATTTCACCCTCTAAAAATTATGAATATCTCGTCAATTGTTAAGAATTCAGCCGCATCATAAACATGACTGTCCGTAACAAATTTACTTTCAAAACCCGTTACAGGGGGGACTATTTCCTATCTTGTCTGGTAAGATTGTCATCAAACCTGAGCCATTAGGAGACATTAGAATCGTTCTTTTCTGAAAATGGCGCTCAAAATTGTAATCCCATTTATCGTGAAATATTTCCAAAATTAGCTTGATTTCCACTTCTTACACCGATCAAGGGAGACGATAACAGCTACGATCTCAGCTTTCGTCGTTGGCTTCAATCAGCCCTTTTCGCCTTCTTCGTTTCTTTTTCCAATGAAAATCTCGGTGAAAGTAGCAAAACCTTTGATCATATCGTGACTGATAATTTGAAGAAGCGATCAAGCGGCGTTTTACTGCGTCATTCTTGACCTTTGGGCCCTGGATTTGCCTTGATGATTTTTTACTTGACGTTTGACACAGGTCTAATTACCTTCTTTGACCAAACTGTGTCGCCGTATTTTTCTATGATTAACCTCCAGTCCTCTTTATCGCCATACCAACGTCAAAATACATTTAAAAAATCCCAGGATACATCCACACGAATCGGGATAAAGTTCGTGAATTTGCTGGGGTTCAAAATCAGGGTCTGCCCCGTCGTCAAAATGGTTGTCTCTGTCGTGTGTCTTCTTGTTCTTCAGCTGCCTCCATTCCCTCCAGGATTTGACGAACGAATAAGGATGAAAATTAAGAGAAACAATATCGCAAGACAACCATTGTGTGTACCTCTCAGGTACACTCAGCGTTCATAGCCCACTCGTCACATCGCGGCATGCCGCCTGGTGGCTGCTGTAGGGTTGCCAACCCCCCCCCCCCCCCTATTTTTAAGGTAAATCTACATTCTGCTTGAGTGGCTACCCCATTAGACTGGACTCTGGACTTGTAGCTTTGACATGGTCTGTTTAGAACTCAACTAGATCCGTATTTACAAACTCTATTGTAATGTTATTTTGTTTACTTTTGTAAAGATTGTAAAAGTTGTATAGATATTTTGGTTAACATGCTTTCCAGATTTGCAGATTGACTGAGATTCTAAGATGCATCTAGTGAAAGGCAATTCAGTCATGCAGTGGGTCCTTTAGGTGTTGGCGCGCTTTTTCAAACGAGCCTAAGATACTTTATTCTTCTTGTTCAATGATGGAAGGTTTAAATACATGGAGGATTTGTATATTTATTAATTTTCATACAACAGGCAAAGTCCAGATCATCAAGATAAAATAGGTACTTATAATTATTACGTTGCAAATATACATGTAGTACAAAAAAGTGATAAATTAATATTAGGAATAATAGCAATAAGATTATTAGAATAAATTATAGTGAAATTTGATAACAACAAAGTTAACACAGGCAACAATTTGGCCAATAACTATGTAAATGGTAAAACGAAGAACTGAGATAACCTCTATTAATTCAGATAATCTACGTGGCGAGGTTGACATATTTAATGAGATCAGCGAGGTCGAAAAAATACCCAGAACCTGCAGTCTGTTACAGAACCAGCCAGTCTGTTGAACTACTCCTGCATTCGGTAAGCCGGATTATTATGGAGATAATTTGTAAATGACCGCGGTATTTAGAATGGCTGATCAAGTCTAGTGGGATATGGAAGGGCGTGTATATTCAATTTAGACAGCAGACAAGGGCTGTCAACTTTGCCTGACACGAAACCATGCAGCAACATAGCATTAGCCTCTCCGCCTTCGCTCTAGAGAAGATAAGCTACTTGACTTCAATGCCATACTGTGATGAATATTGCAGGGTATGCAGGGCTACCCCCACAGGACCAGAACCTACGCCCCTGGACTCGACATTGCGCACATTCTTTGATTGAAATCAACCTAAAATTGCAACACGTTAAATTTGATTGGAATGAACCGTCGCTTCGAGCTCCGTTGTTGGCCGTGGTTTTTGTCTCATTTTATTTTTTCATTGCTATATTTTTAATATTATTATTTTGATTGTTTTTGAGGGAGCTTGGTGGCCGGGTTGCGATTCACTCGGTCCCCAGCTGTGACCGATCTTTTCGTCTTGATGCCATAATTTCTTGTAAATATGGGTTATTTTGAGAATATTTGATTTTAGCAGAGTTAATTATTTTATACGTGAAATTAGAACGACTATCTTTGATAGATTTTAGAGGCGAAGTAACTTTATTCGTTGACGACACAACATAATTACTAACATGTGAATATAACACTAAAACAATTAATATTGGAGTGTCAGTTTGCATGATACAACATAATTTCTAGTGAAAATTATTTCAGTTATAAGGTTCTATATTGAATCCTGTTAACGCGAGATGATGCTGAAATTGCCTGGTAATAAACCCAATGAAGTCATATGATATAGCACTAACTAATTTCGGCCTAACATTATTATTACTCCCTTCAGTAAATAAACAGTACTGTTCTCAGTATCCAGCTGAGGTGAACAGATTGTTGATTATTGCAATAAGCCATAATTAAGTTCTACTTACCGGGAAATTACTCAAGGGTACTTAGTCTCCCATTGCTCCGGTTATTGGAGAAGCTTTACCTGTAAAATAAATTTATAGCATTATTATGGCAAAGGAAGAGACTTTGGAATGTTATTAATGCCGGCTTGTTATTCAAGGAGATTCGAGTTAATTAGAGGAAAAAGGCAAAAGGTAAGAAGAGGGGATTGATCGTAATCTGAGGCGGTAAATCTCGTAAACCGTTTGCCCTTCTCTACCCCTCTTTTCTGTCCCTCTCTGCCACCTCTCCATCCGTTCCTTTCCACCCCTCCACACCACCCCTCCTCGCAACCCCTCTCCGCAACACTAACCATCATTTCCTTCTTGTTTCTTCATTGCCTCACGATTCTCCCTACCTTCTTCTTCTCTCTCAGTCCGTCCGTCGCTCCTCCTGTCCTTCTTAATCTCGTGGAACGTAATCTGTACCAAAGACAATGACTCGGGAAGTGGATTAAATTCCCCCCACAGGTAAAAGTAAGTCGATTTAGATCGGAGTTCTAGTCCCATCTCGTGATTCATTCTTTGGGTGCGGCAGGAAATACTCTACCAAAACTCTTAAACTACCTAAATCATCGCTCAGCATTTGTAATATTTCATAATTTAAAATAAAGGAGTAGATATTCAATAGTCTTTCAACACTACTGAATAGATATTCAAGTAGACTTTCTCAACAACCCGATAGGTCAGAGAAAAATCTTAATGTCGGTATGAAATACGAACTCTTTTGTATGTGTCAGTAACATAAACTATGTTTATATACTAAACTATGTACATGCGTTAATATTGTTAACTATGGTTATTCCACTGGGAGAAATGTGTCGAGTTCATGTGGCGAGTTTGTGAAGAGAATAGTAGTGACCAGCCAGAGAAACATTCATGAAATGCTTCAAAATCAGTTAGTCAATGATAGTGTCATGAGTTAAAAATAGATTTAGGTAGTCTCAAGATGAGACAGAAGAGAAAATGACGAACACCTTCAAAAAAGCTCTAAAATGCAAAATGCGAATGGAAATCTATTATTGGATAACTAGTGGTTATATTGGAAGAAGTTTGCCTCTGAATTAAATCCGAATGTTCTTCTTGACGGTTTGAATGTTATTGCATATGATATTATAACGCCCATGACTACACCAAAATAATCCAACGCAAAGTTGTTTTTATGGACAACGACTTTTGGAATTCATCTGTTAAGACATAACGTAAAGTCAGACGTCCAGCGATACGTTCGGTATTGTGGTGGGGAAATGATGAATTGATGGCCGATGAGGAAATGATGCCGAGATTGAGAGGGGTTTACTAGCGATGATAGGGGCGGGTCAGATGTATTCGAGAGGCCCAAGATAAGGGTGGTCCCATCGTATCAATAACCTCATCAAATATTAACCTCCAGTTCATCTTTCTTGAATGACGTGACGATGAATAACAACTGTCCACCCTCGTGACACCATAACTCTTCAAACAGCCCCCGCCGAGTGACGGGGACGACGGATGTGCCGCTCGGCCGATGCAGCTCAAGCCGACAAAGTCGATTACACCGTTACTTTCCCTACACCTGAGGGATCATAGGAAAGTTTAGCAATTAACCTAAAAATGTTTTTCGGGACGATAGAAAGTATAGCAATTGACTTGAAAATGATTTCGGAACACCTCCTGCAAAGCATTTAGGTTTTTCTTCGCCTTTTTTCAGATTTCTTCAGTCATAAACCTTTCAGTTTCCCATTGATAGAATTTAATACCAACCCAATTTGCCCACCCAACATACCTCCCCTATATGTTTTATTTATAACTTCATGTAAATAGAAATTATTAGAGATAGAAGAAATTAACTTCTTGTGAGTGTAGATCGAGCTAGGTAGGTACCAACCTACATTATTTCCCATGAACGATTCATAGAAGTAGAGTTTAGTGACATCTTGCAATGGGTTTGATAATCCATTACATACGTCAAAAGTATTGATTATTAACAAATAACTTAGGTAGCTAATTTTCTGAAACTGCAAAGGGGCGATCTGCAGCACTTAGAAGCTGCGCACTTCATCATCGTTCCGCATGTCTAAAAGGCAGGCATTGGGAATCTTAGATGGTGATATTGTGCCTATCTATTGATATCGATTCACGGATATCTACAATTTATCAGTAGAAACTAGAATCGTAAAGAAAAGTTACGAAAAGAGACGCGAAGGTTAATAAACTACGTAACATAAGATATCTACTGTTATAACAGATAAATAGGGGAAACCTTTGAGTAGTAATAATGAAAAGAGAGCGAACATATTTCGAATTCTAGCGGAGATCTTTACAAGTTTGCAACTACATTGGAGTATCGTTAAGGTAGAGCTTCTGTCAAAAGCTGCACGCTCATTCTTAACAAGTGAGCCTTCCTGTTTTCTTCTTCCATGGTACAGCATCGGAAGCGTCATTATCAAGTAACGGGAAGGGAGAACTATCTTCATTCTTCAAAGTCCCCTTCAAAAATCAGGGTTGGTCTGAGTGGGGAGCATGGACTCCCATTAGGCAAGGCATAGTAATGGTTCAAATCGAATAAAATAATTTTTTATTGTGTACGAAAATTGGTAATATAACAAGAGTCAATTATAAGTTCCTGCTGTTCAAAACAAGTAAATTGAAATGAACAAAAATCAATAAAATCAACAAAATAGAGTGGAATAGTCAATGTAGGCTGAACTCACGCCGATAAGCTGCTCCGGGTCTTAACCGCCCCAGTCCCCGGACTCAACCACCATGGTGGCTGCCGAAACCCCCTACTCACTGCTGGGTAAGTGGCGTGACAGGCGCGAGATGAATCGTAGGAACTGCGACATATGCGCCCACACCGAGGCCTACCGTGTGAGCTGCCACCCCTGGCCAACCTTGTCTAAGCCCTAACCAGGTGACTGACACCCATCGCACGAATACGCTCATAATAAGTTACATTCATACCATCACAAAATCTACTTTATACCATATAATCAATAACAAAGTATACTAACTAACATATCAATATCACAACATAACAAACGTTACACACTTAAGAAAAAGGTATATATATATAGTGAACAACATTCCCATGCTATATGAAATTGGGTGCCAAAACTAAGGTAATACACTAAGCATGCTCGAGTACGGGGGCTCATCTTGGCCTGCTGTGAGTTATGGAGCCCGTTTCTGAAACTCCCCATAATTCTTTGTTAATGAAGAGGAATATGTAAGTTCAGCTGATATACAGAATATTCCGGAATAAGAGATTCAGTAATGGATTTTGCAATTAATTCTTGGCAAAAAGTGCCTCATAGAAAATATTGTTCAATTACATTTTTGTTTTCACGCTTCAAGATTTCCTACATTTCGCCTACCTTGAATTATACCTAAATTCAAACAAATTGATTTTAGATACTAAATTAATTAAACCTAAACCTTAAATCTAAAGTAGTACTAGTAAAATTATCATTTACATACCATTCGGAGGAGTCCGTTGTCACTAGAAAGTCGAGTTCCGGGGGCAGCGCTATCGAAGTAAAGACATCATCATCAGACCGTCGAAACAGGCCTGATGATGATGTCTTTACATCAGAAACGCTTGCCCCCCGGTACTCGACTTGCTAATGACGACTGATTCCTCCGAAAGGTAGGTATGTAAATGATAATTTCGCCGACCTTGTTTCAGTAAAATGAACAGCTCTCCATCATGGTACTTCATAAACTCAAATTTATTAGAAAGAGTATCAAATGTCATATATCCGAGATGCAACTTAAAAAAATAAAATAATAATAATAAAAAATGAACAAATAAAAAAAATAAAATAAAATAAATAAATAAATGAAAAAATAAACAAATGAAGCCCGAATGAAGAAATGGGTAAGAAATGTGTTACTATGTCCTTCAGCCCTGCACCTAGAACGCTTGACAGCCAGTACGTTCACATAGGTCACACTCCCATGACCTCCTAGATCTCCCACTCACTCCTCTCCTGTCCCACTCTCTCCCACTCTCCCTGGCTCTCACCCTGTCTCTCTCTTCTCTCATGTAGTTAAAACCATAGAATTACTACAAAAATTTTGATATCATGATTTAATCTATTGTAATATTGTACTATTTCATCCAGGGAAGGTGGAAGAGAGGGCCTAATGGCACTAACCTTCCCTGGTTTTGTAAATAAACCATTCAATCTCTCTCTCTCTCTCTCTCTCTCTCTCTCTCTCTCTCTCTCTCTCTCTCTCTCTCTCTCCCCCCCTCTCTCTCTCTCTCTCTCTCTCTCTCTCTCTCTCTCTCTCTCTCTCTCTCTCTCTCTCTCTCTCTCTCTCTCTCTCTCTCTCTCTCTCTCTCTCTCTCTCTCTCTCTCTCTCTCAGTCTGCGTCTAGCTCTCGACCCGCTAACATGTCTGAGAAACCTGATAAGCATGCTACGTGTTTGAAATCATTTTCCTATAATGCCTATCGGTTAATCTGTGCAAAATTTGATAAACCGTTCCATTGACCGTGCGTGAACTTTTCCGCGGAACTGTATAAGTCGATGGAATCCGAAAAAAACGAGTTTCATGGGTAAACCATGTGTAGATTGGTGTTGATATTCCTGAGACTGAGATTGACAAATGTTATCGTACAAGAGGTCAGCCCGGAACGTCTGCCCCACTTGTCGTCGTTGTTGATCTCTCTCCCGCTATCGCCTTAAACAGCTAATTTTAGCCAAGGTCAAGGCCAGGAATTCCCCTTTGTCAACTCGAGATTCAGAGTTCATGGATGGTGAACGAACGTCCATCTACATGAACAACGGGCTTACATACCATCACTGCAAGCTTCTCCACGATGCCAAGGAACTAAAGCAGCAGAAAAATTACAAGTACCCTTATAATTTTTCAATTAGAAGTACGATAAAACTAGACCAACTGTCTTGAAAAATGCAAATGACATTAGAAACCTTATGCAATCATTCAGGCATTCGAATCACTAAATCTGCAATATATTACATTATCTTTTTGTTACAATATTACTAGTTTTTTCTTCTTGAAAATTTATGACAAGAAATTTAAATATTTTCCATGATTTTTCGCAAAAAAATTTCAATGAATGTATAAGACATATTAAAATTTCAAATACTAATGTAGATTCCTTAGTTGCCCATAAAAATGATTTCTTTTCCTGTAACGATAACGATGTATTCGAAGTTATAGCCGTCTCAGAGACCTTTTTAAAGCCAGAGCGACGTAATTACAATATATTGCGTAATGATCGACTGGGGAAGGAAGGGGGTTTGTTCATGATAGCCTCAATTGTAAAATAATCAAATAATCAAATGGAAAATACTCAAAAAGCATTAGGTATATCATAGCTGAAATTTCTAACAAATTTAACCGAATATTAGTAGCTGCGGTCTATCGACCTCCCAAAGCAATAGGTCTAGATGACTTCTTTTAAGAAGTTGATAAATCAGTGACATCTAGCGAAGATATACTTCTAAATGAGGATTTTAATGTTAATTTAAACCCATCGGCTCATTCACAATATAAAGTTCAACTGTTGAATCAAGTTAATAATATCAATTTGGAAATATTACGTTTAGGCCCCACATTCTACAGAAATCACATCCATTCAAATCTTGATTTAATAATTACAAAGCATGTGAGCAGTGTCCACCATTGTGGGCAGTTTCCATCAACTGGAATGTCTGATCATGACAGTATATACGGATGTCTTCCTTTCTGTTCTCGCCAAAAAATAAATAAAATACCTAATAAAAATTCGTAATTTTAAAAAGTATGACATTAAAGTAATTGAAAGAGATGTCCGTGATCTTGATTTATCATGTATTCATCAATCTGATGACCTGAATGAAAAAGTATCTCTTCTCACTGGTTTTTTACAAAAGCTAATGAACGAGCACTTTCCTCTGGTTGAAGTTCGGGTAACGAAAAAACCTCTATGGCTAACTCCCAAAATTAAAAACCAAAAGAAAATTCGTAATACTCTTCACCTTTTTTCTAGGCCTCATCCCAACGATGAGGGTGCTCGTTCAACATATAGAAAAATGAGGAACAAGATAAAGAATGCAGTTGGAAACGCCATTTTTCAATCGGATAAAACAAAGATGAAAAATGCCAAAAACCCTACAGAATTGTTTAAAATATTCAAAGAACAAGGTATTGGCGATTTCGAAAATTCTAACAACCATGAATCGAATGTTGATATAGATGAGTTGAATGGTTATTTCTGTCAACTAAGAACTGATCACAACATTGACCCTCAGCTCATTGACAGCTATAATCAACATTATGTAAGTGGTAGGGGAGTCCAGTTTGAATTCTCACCAGTGACATCTGATGAAGTCATGATAGCCATAAAAAGTATTTCTTCTAAAGCAATGGGTCCGGGCAATATGTCTTGCATACTAATTAAATTGATAGCAGAACAAATTGTTGGCATTTGTGTTCACATTTTTAATTTCTCTATAACAAAAGGTATTTACCCAAATGATTGGAAAAATGCCCATGTCCTACCTCTCATCAAGGAAATTACCGCTTTGAATTGTGTGATTTTAGACCAATAACCTTGATTAGCATATTTGCCAAAATTTTTGATAAAGTGGTGTATTCTAAATTTCCAATTTTCAAAGAAAATAACTGTATTAGATGAATTGCAGTCTGGCTATAAAAAACATTTCAGCACTCAAACCGCCTTAATTAACATAACTGATGATATCAGGAAGAATATGGATAATAGTGAGCTTACCATATTTGTAAGCCTAGATCTAAGTCATGCCTTCAATAGTCTAGAAGATTCAATTTTCCTGTCTATTTTAAATTCTATAGGCTTTGGTACCTCAGTTATATCATAGTTTAAGTTGTATTTGTCAAATCGTAAGCAATGTATCGAACTGCATAAGGGAACATGTCATCATGGTCCCCTCTAATCAGAGTTACGCCTCGAGGCACTACATTGTCAAGTATTACATTTGCACTTCATTTAAATCGTATTTCAGATGCTATTTTAACATGCAAGAGGAGCCTTTATGCAGATGACTTACATTTATATACATCAAGAAACATTGATCAAATTAATTCGAAGGTAACTTGTGTAAACAAGGACCTTGAAAATTTGAATGATTGGTTCACAAGACATGGTTTGGTTGTGAATCCACGAAAGAGTTCTAGTATTATATCTGGTCATTCCCCGCTGCTGTCCAATCTATCAATTTCGGATGTTCCCAAAGTGAAAATAAATAATGTATATTTAGAATACCAAGATGAAATAAAATGCCTCGGCCTCATTCTGCAAAACAATCTTTCGTGGATTAATCAGTCAAATGTCATTTGTAGAAAAACGCGGCCCCTACTATATGCATTTAATAAGCTGCTAACATATAGATCTCTCAATGTAAAAAAATGTATTTTTCAGGCTATGATTATGCCACACCTTCTCTATAGTCTTTCTACTATGTGCGAAATGGATTATGAGTGCAAACTAAAAATTCAACGACTGTTGAACTCAGTGGTAAGATTCATACTAAATCTGAAATTTGACGATAGGGTTGACAAATTTAAACGTTTAAAAATATTCAAAATAAAAAATTTAATTCAGTTTAGTATTTTAACGACTATGCATCGTATCGTGTCTTCGCAAAAGCCATCATTTTTAGCAGTGAAATTCTCTAAATTTGTAAAAGTGTACGATGTAAATACTAGAAACCGAGATTTTAATTTTTGCTTGCCTTCATGTAGAACTACAGTCTTCCATGACTCATCTCGGTGTAAATGTATTTTGTATTAAAATGGATTATTACTAGAATTAAAAGAAATGAAAAAAATATGGTACTTTCAAAGATAAATTGAAAAAAATATTTAGTTTCGTAATATTAGCACAGTTCTGTATAAGATTCACTAGTTCATCCTGTTTATTTTTCATTTTTTATATTATAAATTGCCTTCTCAGTTACAAGCCCAAATTGTATGTTTAAACTCCAAGTCATGATTGTTATAATCGTCATTGTAATACGCAGACGTCTATGTTATTTCTACTAATTAAGTAATTCTGGTTAGATGTAAGAGTGGTCGTGTGCGACCAAATCTTGTCAGATTTTATAAATAAAAGATAATCTCTCTCCTCTCTCTTTCTCTCTTCTCTCCTCCCCCTCCAACTCGACAAGTCGTTTTCAACCTTTTACAGTTGATACACTCTCTCTAATTTAGCTTTATCCTCTTTCTGTTCAAATCTCCATTTTCAACACCACGTGGTGAATTTCCTTTCTCTCATATTCACTTCAATTAGTCTTCTTTTTTTTATCTCGCTCTCTTCCGGGATTTCAACAGATCCTCCGACAAAAGATACAAATTAAAAGGTGGAACTCTATTCAATATTTTTCCCATTTATTCTTTTGATTTCGCACATGCGTATTTTCCGGGCATCATTTTTCTTTTTTGGCAATGACAGTACGAAGGTCCTACAGTTATTTTATTATATACTTTAAATACTAATCTATATATCTCCTTCTCTTATCTTTCCTACATCACTTCAATATCCATAATATAATATAATATTTATTTTCTGCGCTTTGTAAAACTCAGTGCTTGCTCAACCCGCGATAGCTTTTTGGTATATTTCCCCTTCTCATTCTAGCGTTTTGAGGGGTTAACTAGACTAGATAGTTGAGTCAACTCTTTTCATGATAGCAGTAGCTTAGAATAAGGGGTACTCTTTACAAAAATTACATAAAACCATGAAGTTTATAAAGTTGGGAAATCATTTTTTTAGCTTAGCGAAAGTCATCTTGCAGGTTTCGCGCCCACTTTTCACAAACAAATAGCATTGAAATCTGATCTCAATAGCGGTATAATCCAATTAATTTCAACACCAATGATTTTGAGTGGAAATCACGTTCAATGATTAAAAATCGTGTGTTTTTCCAGGAAAAATGTTCCATCAGAACCGACTAGTTTGGGATTGATTTCCATGAAATTTTCTACGCTGAATCGAAAGGTAATACTTTCAGATTTCCCCGACAGGGCAATAATCGAGGTTTACACCTAAAACAATATACAATCACGCGTAGATAATAAACAAATAACAGTTACTTAGCATGAAATTCGGTTATTACGGAATCTGGGAGATATGAAATGAGTTTTGTACTACTCGATTTAGTGAGGCTAATAACACGGATATCGACACCTAACTCGACAATTAACAGAAAGGCATCAGGGAGATAGGAAATTTAACGCTCCTTTCAACAGTGTAATCAAATTTTAATTAACTCATCAAAGTAATGGAGTTATGACCATTTTAATGACATAAGGTAGAAAACACGAACAAAATCAGTGAAATTACTTGGAAACGAAACCTTTAAAAACAGTCTAGGAGGCACTTTTTGTTGCAAATTTGTTGTAGAATCGATCTCTGAACTTTGGCGAGTCGTGTCTGATACACCCTGTGTATTAATACTGTAGCAATATAAATAATGAGATTTTAAATGTTGAATATTTAGTCGACCCGTCGTCGTTATTTTAGCGTATATTTTGTTCAATGTCGTTCCTGTTTGTATATAGACCGCAAAACAATAAAGGCTATAATATTATCATGTTCAATAGGCACCCAGGTACCAAAGTTGTAGGTAGGTAAAAAAAAAACAACATAAAAATCAGCCTTCACTTCCTACTTCAGTATATCCGAGATGAGACTTATTACATTGATCGGAGTTGGAGGCTTATTTGCTGGAGATTTTCCATAAAAAAAAAAAAAAAAAAAATATATATATATATATATATATATATATATATATATATTTTTTTCTCTGTACAGCATGGCAATGTTGTTCATCATCTTGACCTTCTTCTGCTTCCATTGATCATGGTTGATTTAGCGTGTTTGGCTTCTACTCGTATTTTTTTTAATTTTTTTATTTAGTGGTTTAAGCCACACCTCAATCATTAGGGTCATTAGTGGCATTGAAAAGGTGTCCAAAGGGACACTGCAAGTGGCACGATCCCAAGGGGGGCCATGCTACCCTCCACCACCAAACGGAGTGCCATAACGGACTCCACTGGCAAATCGGAGGAGGATAAAATAAAGGGTACAGTGATGACCACTGTTAAGCCCCCAAAGTGGATTTAAAAAAAGTAATACAACTAAGACCTAAGATAACTAAGATCTAGAATAGGCGAATAACGAAATATATGTTACTATATATAATCGCCAAAGTGAAATAAAACTATGACTAGATTGTACAAAAATGTATCACAGATCAGATGTCACAGTGCGTAGTATAGCTCAGCGGCTCTCAGATACGACAACAGGGACTGAACCTTGTCTAGTCCAGATAAAACATCAACCCACTGAGGTGGCAGATACTGGACACGGAGGTCTATAAGGTATGGGCAGTTCTCCAGGAAGTGGCGGATGGACAGATCACCCCCACATCTTCTGCACACAACATCTTGAGCTACTGCACCAAGCAGGTGTCTGTGAGTAAGACGGGTATGGTCATTGGCAACCCGGTTGACCACTATTCGGTCCCTCCTTGGAAGTTGGGTTACCACCCGGCACAAGTCCTGAAGGACACCACGCAGACCAGTGACCTCACCCTTCTACTTGTATTAATTTGTTTTTTGATAGTGTTCGAGGGAGAAAAGTGAGAGGATTCCGCCATAGTCAGTTTTTCAATAGTTCAAAAATCGGTCAATAGAGTGCATCACATGATGGAGTATACCAGAAGGAACGTTTTTGCATAGAACGCTCACTTTTAGTTTTTGATGTCGTTAGGAATCTTTTTACTTCCATCGTTCATTTCGTGGGGTTGGTGGTAAAAGTGATCAAGTGCATTTTTTTTAGAAAATGAGGTTTTGGTCTCTCCGGATACTATAAAACAGTATCTACAGCTGATAATTGAAAAGCAAAAGAATTTATGACGACAAATGTCAAAAACCAAAAAAATTTATTTTGACCAATGGCATCACATTGACCAAATGGCATTTAACTAGATTTACATATACAGCAACTGATTGTAAGTACCAACACATTACAAGTAAAAAATGTCTACTGTCATTTGATCGTCTTTACTCCTACATAATGTGGTTGCAGAAATACTTTAGCTTACAAGTAAAGTCAGTCAAATGACAGTTGTAAGGGATAATCTAATGAAAATTTGTTATTTCTTGATTGTTAGTATCCCGAGGGATTGATATTGAAGGGTTGAACACCTGAAAATGATGATACTGGTAAAATTTACTGTGAATTTGAAGTTTTATTATAGTGATCATGTCCAAGTCTAACAGTTTTTATTCAGGTAAAAGTATTCAACTTACAATTTTCACTAAAAATCGGAGGGAATTAAAAGTAAGTTTATTTTGTATAAGGTTCGGTACTACTTTCACATAACAAAGGTATTACTGAGCTCACATAACATGAAATTATTTGGTTTGACCTGATTTTAAGCTCACAATTCGGATTTTTCCATCAGTCCGTGTGTTGGAGAACTTTAACAGGCTCTCCTGAACACTTTTGCCAAATGGACTTGATCACTTTTACCACCAACCCCACGATTTATTGTTTATTCATTGTTGTGATTAAGATACACACTGACATCTTGTGAAACCCGAGTACGTAGCAAAAGACTAGAGTTACGCCGAAACCCGTTAAATCGATGCGTCGTAATGCGGTTTAACGCGTCAAAGGGGCTGACAGGAAGCGAGGGCATTACGCGGAAAGTAGGTAACGTACGTGCGGGTCCTAAAGGGCCTTGTGACGTGAGGGGTCTTTAGAGTCATATCAGGGGGTCATATGAGGGGTCATACGGACAACTTTCCCGGGAAAGGGCGCCCATTTGAAGGACCTCCCGAGCGGAATTGTATATCCCAAAAGTGCGGGACATATGACGACTCCCCTGATGTAAATTTAAATGGAGAAGTCCCTCCCCCGAATATAAATATACGCGCAGCCTAGCAACTCCCAGCTTCTGTCTTGCAAAGTCCCGCTTGATGCATTCAGAACCACATGAATGTTTCATCTCAGTAGCCATTAATATACATCATTTCAAATAATTTTCACTCGTATGAAAGACCATGGGACCGGAATAAAAACCAATAATCGTTGATTAACATAAATCGACCTAAGAGCCATTTCCTACATAAAAGGCTAAAAGGGAGTTAACCCAGAGTCGGGAGTTATCCAATGAAAATCGACTAGAGATAACTGGATTAAGTATTAATCCGTAAGTACAAGTCATTAACGTACCAGTAAATTTTGAATATGTCAGTGAATGTATTCGAAAATTCTGAATGGTTCAAACTAATTCTCGAAGAAAATCAAGCTACTGCAGATACACTAAAATTTCAGCATATCAGATTTAAAAAAATAAAAAAATAAATAAAATAATTAAAATAAAATAAAATAGAAAAAATTCTGCCAAGTCGGGTGTGGCACATCGCTTCTTCGTGTCCGGAACATGAATGTATAGATTTAAATAATCTTGAAATATTTCAAAGCGGGTTCCTATGGTTGGTGGAAAGAGTAAATCAAGATGTAGCGTAAAACGTCAAAATCCAAGTAATTGAAGTATTGATTAGAGAACAATGAAACTGAAAGGGGACTATCTACAGTCTAACCCGCTCATTCCCTGAAAATGTCTTCAAAATCGATTGATAACTGTGAAAATTAGGCTTGTTACAATAGTTCCATATCCGTGCATACGCAGCAGCTACCAATCATACTGTCACTTTGAAATTTATGTAGAATGATCAAATTGTATCCTCCCAACTATCCTTTAAATTTGAGCGAGATCGGACGACTAGGGCGTGAGAAAATGATGCTTGATGGAATTTACGTTTGTAGGTGCGCAGAGGGAAGTATTGGTCTGGAAACAAAGGAACTATTAGGGGACCATTAGTATAATAACCCGCATATTCCCTGAAAATATCATCAAAATCAGACTAAAGCTGTTAGAATGGTTTGCGGACAAACGGACCGACAGACAGACGGACACAGAACGAAATTTATATTATTGTGCTTACAAAAACTTTAAAGAAAATACCAGCACTCAGTTAAAGACAAAAAGGATTCCTTCGTTAGCCCACATCTCAACCAGTAATATACATCAAATCGTAGTATTTCTTCAGCTCCTATCTAAAAACATTAGGGATGAGATTGAGCGTGAGCAATGCGGCAAACCACTAAATAGCTTTACCCCTCTGTAGTCGAAAAAGTTCCAGTCGTGCAATAAGATCGCATGAGCAAATTTTCGTAAATATTCTAAAACATATTGTTTTAGAATACATTGTTTTGAAATTTGTTGAACTGATTAAAAATTCGAGCATTTTGAGTGCATATAACAACGTTAACATAGCATAATATAGTTAACTAGTAATTTTATGGCAGCACAACTCTTTAAAAATGATATTTTGCAATTCAAAGAAGATTTAGAAATTTTAGCTCTTTTTGAGAGTTTTTAATAGGTTTTTCTGCAAATATTATTGAAATTCTAGAACAATTTTCTACATAATTTTGTGCGTAAATTTCATAACGTTCAATTTCGTTGTCAATCAACTTTTTTTTTTTTTTAAACCATTTCCAGTGATTTTTTTAGTACATTCTTTGAATTTTGACCAATTTAATGTGCTCAAAAAGAGTTGGCCAACGAACTCATCCTTCGTTTGGGAAGCTTGATTTTTTTTTTTTTTTTTTTTGGCGCAAGAACGGAATTTTTATCTCAATTTTAAGGAGTGTTATCATCTGGTATCACACTCACACGCACGCACGCACGTACTCACACACGCACGCGCGAACAAAAACACACACACACACACTTATTTTTCAACACCATTGAGTTGAAAAATAAACAAATAAATACAAAAGTTGGGAGGATGCCCAGGTTTACCCGATGCCGGCTCTGAAATGATGTGTTCCTATAAAATGACCACCAGTTTAAGTAAGATCCCCCCGGGTGGTGATAACACGGAGCACTCCAGCCCAACTCGAGTAACTTCTTGGAACTTTTCCCACACCACACGCCACGCCATGACACAGTCGTCGCCATGACCTTGATGTTATTAGCTGCCACTCCTTTTAGCTTACCAAATTAGGTTTGGGAAAAGTTTAATTTGGTTTGGAAAAAGTTTATTTTGGTCTGGAAATGGTACAATATAAATTTTATTCATCGACGAATGAAACAGAAGAACTTGGATTATTTTAAACAACTCAGTGGTAGAAAACCTCATATTGGTGAAGTGGTTAAGGGTGAAGAATATGCTAACATGGCTTCTTCAATATTATAGGAGTCGTATTTCCTACTAGTTTCGCCTACATAATATAGGCGTCTTCCGGTCGTGACTTGAGGGTGAAGCTGGTTTTAAATAAATAAATGAATTTTTTCTATAATAAGTTTGAATGCCTATTGATATTTGCGCCATTCCCTCGTAATTGTGGGAAGGCTGATTTAGACTTGGAAAAGGTTGAATTTGGTTAGGAAAATCTTGAATTTAGTATGGAAAAGGTTGATTTTGACTTTGAAAAGGTTAAATTTTTCTTGGGAAAGGTTGAATTTGACTTGGCAATGCTATACACTAGTAGGTATTTATTTTATCGCTTTCCCAGTTTCTGACCTCAGCGATTCTATAAATACATTATTTGTTAAAATATTCCTTTAGTACGTTTTTTTCATTTATAAAAACACTAATTAAGCCCATGAATGACCAACTTTTGGATTCAGTCGTAAGTCATTAGATAGAGTGAGTTTTTTCTTCTCAATTTTATTCAGAAGTTTTATATACCAACCCTATCGAGTTTGTTAGCCCACGTATTTCAGGTTGTAATTCGTCGAATCTATAGAAAACCAGGGGAAAGCGGAATTGGGAAAAGGAACAGAGGGGCTGATCGGGAAATTCGCCCTGGCGTGTTGGGGCGGGTAGTTGTGGGGGGTTAGAGGAGGGATGGTAGGAGTGGAGGGGATGTTGATTTGACCCCTGGACCTTTCGGACTGACCCCAAGGAACACGGCCGGAACGGCGGAGAGTTCGGGAGTTTGAACAACTCCCGAGGCGCAAAGGGTTTCGTGAAGCTGTTGTCGAACCTTCAGGGTGGGAGGGGAAGTGAGTTCTCTAATAGCGGGGCCGCTCCCACTTCCTCCCGTACTCCCTCTACGTCCCTCCGCGCCGCAGTTCTCCACTGTCCTCCTCCCGACCGCCCCACGCCCGTATCAGCGCTCCCCCGCGTCCACCCGCCTCCCACGCTCCCCTTCGGCCGCATCCACCGCACACAACTGCCGCCGGGGGATCTGGGGGCAAACGGAGCCTCTTTCCGCCGCCCTTGATTGTTCTAATTTATCACTTTGCCGGAGGACGCGCTCCCAACCCGCCACCAACACACTGCCCCCCCCCCCACCCCCCCACACTGCCACCCCCACACTGCCCCCCCCCTCCCACATCACCAGGACGACTTATTGTTCCAACATTCACTTCCGTAATCTCAAATCAAATAATCAAAAGGCTAATTCTACGGATATTTCTAGGAAGTTAAGCTCGGTGCGAGACAGAAGAGCCGTTTAAATAGCTAACAGGGCTTATCACCATTTACATGGACAGAAGAGCCATGGTGGAAGTTGGTAAAACTGGTCAAAAGAGCCAAGGTGGAAGTTTGAAAAAAGGGATCTGAAGAGCCGTAGCAGGTAAGTAAAAAGGTAGTAGTGAAATATTAATGTAGGTTTATTATAGGTAGGTACTGTAAGACTCGTTTTTGAGGTGAAATCACTATTAGTGTTCACCTCTCAAAATCGCCTACTTTGTTCCTGATTCCCCCCTTTAACTCGCCCCTGACCTATGTGTAGGTATTTTCAAGGAATATCAGAAATAATTTAAGGCAGCTGTTAACCTTTCTGAAATAAAACACATTTATTCAAATAGATTGCAAAATAAGTAACCCATCCTAATACCAGGACCTTACACGGTAATTATTAAGCAACTGACCTTAACTACTCCGATTGATGTCGAGTTCCGGTTGGAATCAGGTGTCCCTGCCGCAGAATTCTTGACTGGAAGTTTGGCTAGGTCCTTCCCAAAATCTTTGGCGGTTACTTCCGGTGTGTGGGACAGTCACGCAGAAGTATTCAAAACCAGAGAGCGATTCTTCTTCATTCCGTTTACCACTATCGCGAATGTCTTTCCCGATGGTATAACACGTAAACAATAGAAGTTGAAACGGTCCCGACCCCAAGCAAACAAGCTGCTTTCTTGGGCAGGTAATTGTTGTCCGGAGTCACATGGTTGAATGAATTCCAATTCTTCATTCCTAAATCTTCTCTTCGCTTCCCTGCGCATACTCCAGCGACAGGGGGCGTTAGTTGGAGACCACAAGATCCATTATATTTCGGTTGCTATGACGCCGGCGAATCGCGATCTCCCAAAGTCAAAGTACCGCCTTCTGAGACGAGTTTTCTCGATTTAGGGGAGCCAATGAAAAGGCTCTCCGCGTCGATCAAGATGGAGTTGAAAATCGCTGCGTCGTTTCTTCCCGCTGGCGCGTGTGGATCGAATTCAGCATATTTCTTTTTCGTGGATTTAGGTAACCCGAGCGTGATCCGCGACCGTGGGACTGACGTAACTTGAGGCATTCCCAGGCTTCGAAAGGGAATCCGATCTGACGAATGTCCTTCACTATTGTGAGCGAATTTGCGTCTCACAGGTACCTACTTCGTCTACTCACAAAAAATAGGTAGGTTAGTTGACACATGAAAAAAATATACATAATGTAGGTTTATTACGTACCTACTTCGTTAAGTCGTCCGAAATTGTTTCATTAGCCCGACTTTGCGGCAATACTCCACATTGCCAGTGGAAGGCCTTCTGTGCCATAACTCCATCAAGCGCTGATCTCTCTCGCGTTGCTTCTCCCCCTTTTTACGGCTCCAGAAAATGTTGTTTATATTGAAATACGTTTCTGCTTGTCGCATGAATTTAATACGGATGGCTTCATGAACAGATGGATAGGCTGAAGTGATGTCATTTCTAATAACATCGGGCAGTGGCTCTTTTGGGATGGACTACTCATACTAACCGTGGCTCTTTTGGGTATGATTAAAAGCTCTTCTGGGTCTACTTTTAACAATAAACGGCTGTTATGGGCGCTTGCCGTTAAGCTACTGCGGTTCGTCCTCAAATTCTAGTATATACCTGCCGACTTAAAAAAAGAATGTGCACACAATTTGGAAACGAACCCTAGAATGGAAGACATATTCCATATGCTTGAAACCGAAGTGCTGAGTAAATTTAACTGACTACCTACCTATTTAGGTCAAAGAAACCATAGTTTCATTATACTCACCTGAACAAAGAATAATGGGATTTTTATTTTCGTATGTCTAAATCAATATTGCAATTAAAGAAAGAATTTTATTTTAATTTAATTTTTTTATTTGTTAGCCATCGGGAAAAAATTATCAGGGACTCTTGAGATGGTCAGGGATAGCTGGGGGCGGTTCATGCAACAGGCATTCAATTTCCCGTAATGACAGCAAGTACCTAGGGACTGTCTATACTTAATTTCTGGTTTGAGGAGCTCTATTACTCATGTCTCTTGCCTTTAGTAAAAACTGTAGCAAAAAAGGCTAATTAGTCGACATAATCTGTCTCTTTCTCCATATCTGTGAGAGAGAGCCGTTGTCATTTGTATGAAGCGTCCTTGGATGAAAACATAAGGCATGGTAGACCCCCCTCACCCTTTCAGATCAGCTTTAACTTCTCACTGTCAATATACATCGAACAACAAATATTGCTGACTCAACCACGATTCACTGATTCAATAATGAAATCTGCTACGATGATCGATGACTTTCTTCGTCAACAATTGGTGTGAGCGATGAGATCAGCAGAGCCTTCAACTCTTCGATCTGAACCTAAGTATCAAAGTTACAATCTCACGTTAATAACACGTTTTAAGAATAGGTACTCATTATTCAATCAGGTATCTTTTCCACCATCATTCTACCTAATTTAGCGGTGCTTCAGATTCCTCTGACAGCTTGTTAGTGAATCTGTAGCCCTGATATATGCATTTGGGGGAGTTCCAAGAAATGTTATCCTTGCAGACTGCATTAGTAACCGAAAGTTTTTTGAGCCCTCGGGTCAAAAAACTCGGTCTAAAACATCTGCTCACTAAACTTCTGGTTCTCCGAGCTGCTATCTGTGAGTTGGCTTCATCATCACTTAACTGATCGGATCCCCGAACTACTACTAGCTAAGAAGGACTTTGGCATTTCTTCTATGTTGAACAGCTTGTGAAAATTCTAAAAAAATTCTGAAGAAAAGGGAAAGGAAGGCGTACCCATTATAGGTAAAGTTACCTCTGTATACTGTATACCTCTGTATCACTGAAAGTTCCATCTCCAGTGCAATAAGGTTAGGCAATGACCCGCACGACAGACTTGTCTTGCTGGTAGGGTCGTTCTCGGCGCCGTCCACGTCCCTAACTTGGGCCCGATCACACAGGACGCGTTATAACTCGACGTTAGGCGTTCCAGTAACGCCGTGTTACCGCGATACGGTAGTATGACGCAACATTGCATCACCCCCGTCACACACACGGCGGTACTCCTCAGCAATACTTTCAGTAGGTAACGCGATGTCAGCCAAGCGGGTTGTACAAAATTACAAAATATCGCGCGCTGCGGGCGTTCTCCTCGGTCCTTCTGCCATTGTTATTCAAGATGAATGTGGAAACTGAGGCTCTTATAGAAGAAGTGCGCTCCCGACATAGACGTAGACTCCCGACATAGACAGTGGTATTCCCCAAGCTCTTCCCTCCTTTGATTGATTGGGTGCACCCAATACCGTCTATTCCGGCGGTCTACTAGCACTAGAAGAAGTAGAGCTTCTTCCTCATCAGAATCATTGTCAGAAATCATTATAGATAAGATAAATTATAGACGCTGGGAACCGCGAACCCCTTGAGTAGCATAGACAAGACTGGGTCTCGCGCCCTGATAACGCCCAATAATAACGCGGTGTCTGTGATGTTGCTATATCACCGAACGTCGGGGCACAAAGTCATTCCTGCTGGTGGTGGTGAAGGGGGGGTTGGTCTTTGGCCGATCACATGATGTACCCTGAACACCATTTGCATTATGTAAAAGTTGAAGAAAACAAATCCCGATCCCAACCTTACGAGGAAATTAAATTATTTTCATAAAACCTTATCAAGATTAAAAAAAAAAAAAAAAAATTATTCAGATTATTTTATTGTTTACTCTGGTGATTTTGATCACTTATCGCGAGAAAAAAAAAATCAGTTCATGATGACATATTTAAAGTTGATATGGAGCAATAAGGAAGTTTTTGGATTTCAAAACAATCTACATAACGATGATGGATGATGGACTTATATGCCCGTATGGTGCATTTATACAGGGTGCTTAGCACTTCGTGTTACAAAAAAAAAAAAAAAAAAAAAAAAAGGAATGCCGCCAACCGCACCTTTCTATATCAATCCGATCCCGAGATATGATTTTTAAATGGTCTTTTAAAGAAAACCGTTTTTTTCCTATTAAACTTGAATAATTAATATTGAATAGTTAATTCATTTCATTTCAACTTTTGACTACATTTTTGGAATCAATGTTAAATTTTTCATGGGCAAGGTCCTCTTGATTCAGGAAAATCTCCATCATCAACAGACCACAAAAGCAGATGAAACATGGACAAATTTGGAAAAATAAAATTTTTGAAAATCTTGAAAACGTCTCTTTCAAAATAATTCCCGGAGACTGGCAATTCTCATGAAAACTGCTTCATTTAACACTCAATTCTTCAACACTTCATTTACAACGGCATGGTAAATTTTACTTTTAGTTTGCTATTTAGGGGAGAGACTTTTGTTTAAATGTTGACAAAACTAGATTTTAGTCTATGAAATTTTCGTAAAAAGTTTTCGTAAAAAATGACCCCCTAAGAAAATACGAGTTTGAGGCCGGTTTATGTATTTTTTCACGCTGAATTAAATAGCAACACTTGCAGATATCTCCAACTCTGATATAACCGAGTTTACACCTAGACTCACGAATTTTTAGTTAGTTTATTGTGTTAAATTGTATGTGTGTTTAGTGGGAAAACTAGTTAAATAAAGTTGACAAACTCGGTTATAACGGAGTTGGAGCGACCCGGAGAGGTTTTTCCCAGGTAGTTAAAAAATCCTTTGCATTCATGTTTCAAAATAATATAACATAGTTAATATTATTAGCGAATAATAATAGCGAATAATAGAAAATTCGCTTACATGATCGTGCTCCATGACTGGAACTTTTTTATAAAGTCGTTTCGGCTAGATAGTAGGTTTATTTGTCTAAATTATTGATTATTTGGTGAGAATAATGAAATCTACATTTAATAAACGTAAACATATTTACTCTTTGAAAAATAGGCGCTAATTTCTACAATAATGAGCAACGGTTTCGTTCGTTTCTGAAGTTGTAGTCCGTACTAATCGAATCGTGAAATTTATGGGGTAACCAACGAGTAAATACCTGAATAAGGTTATGGAAAGAATGATAAATTATACGGAGTTGGTAAGCTTGTATATTCTGTACCTGCTGTGGAAGAGATTATTTCCATCTCATCACGCATTACACGTTGTATTGTTTTGTGGTACAAGCGAGACGGGATTGTGAAGCGAATGGTGAATTTGAATGAGTAGGATGGCTAGGTTATCTTCCCTCGGATTTCAATTCCGGTATAGCGGTCGAGGCAAACTACGGGATATTTTTGGTTTAGTGCGTGCGGCATAAACGTTCAAACTACCGCAGAGGCCGTCGAGCGTAAAGCGAAATGGGGGAAAAGCTACGAGGTAGTGAATTTCGGAGCTGAGCGCCCGAGGGGGTTTTGCGAGAGGTGAAGCAGGACGGGATATGAAGGTAGAAGTAGAGGCGAAGGTGGATGTGGAACTGGAAGTGCCGGGAGAGAAGAGTGCGGTTCTGCGGTGTTTTGTCGGTGGAGGAGTTCAGGGCGTCTGACGGGGGTGAGAACGCAAGGGCTGGCGGGCGAGTGATGGCCGCGGTCTGTGGTGCGGGGGTCGGGCCTCGGGAAATCCCTCGAGAACAGTTTTCGGGTTTGTTCTCCTCCGTCAAAGCGCGGACTGTTGGAGCTCGCAAGAAGAAATATTGGAGACGCCGAAATTTCCGATGCTTGGAGTTTCAATTATTCAAAATGGTTCGAGAAAATGGAAATACAAAACTGCTATGCTCAGAAGAGCGGAATGGAGGAGAAAAAAGTCAACATTAAATTACTTGATGTTTTGAATCTTTGAGATCCAGAACGTGTCAGAAAATAACATCTACCGCAACGTACGGTCTGTTCAGAATGAAGTCACTTTACCAGAGTGCTATCATGTTTTCTTCTGAAAAACATGCATCTCTAAAACTTTTTAGGGTCCATTCGAGCAATATACCTTATCACAGGTATAGGATCAGAGGTATAGGTATAGGTTAATTAAAAATATCATGTTTATCCATCGGAAATAGCATCCGAACATTTCATCAAACTGAAGCCAAGCCCGTTTAGAGCCGTTTATAACCAGTCATGTAGCATGATCGTATGAGCGAATTTTCTTAAATTAATTATCGAATTATATGTTAAATCGTATTGAAATTTGGGGAATTTCAGTAGAAAGAAATTGTTGACTAAAAATTTTATGGCAAAAAACATGTTATAAATAAAATTTACTGATTCAAAAAGATTTTGGATTTTTAGTTTTAGCGAAGTTTTCTAAAAAATGAAGCTATTTCATGGCTCCAAAAATTTTAAGATGAAAATTGTCGAAAAATGTTTTAATTGAAATCCGGATTGGGGCATTCTTAAACGAATCCTAGAGTTTAACGCTTTTTCATATGTATGATATATGTGTCATTCCAGACGATAACTCTCCTTAGGATTGAGATAAAAATCGTTCTTGCGCCAAAAAAATCGAGCTTTTCAAACGAAAGGATGTTCTTGAGTCTGGAATTTTTGAGCACAATAAAATGGTCAAATTAAAAAAAGTACTCATAATATCACTAAAAATGGCTAAAAACTGCATCAAACGTTAAAGTTATTTTTATTAGCTGAATATTGCTGAAATAATGTTTATTAACTATAAAATAGAACATTCAAAAATTTATGTACAAAATTATGCTGAAAAATGTATTTAAATATTAATATTTGCTAACGAATCGATAAAACTGAAAAAAAAAGCTAAAAATCCAAAACCACTTTTTGAATAGCAGATTATTATTTACAATATTTTTTTTTAACATACAATTATTACTTATAATTGTAATAATAATTAATTATTTTTTTATTTTTAATTAAATCTAATCATAATTATAATTATTATTAATTGGTTATTGTATTGTATGGTATCCATGCACTAAAAAAGCTCAAATTCTAAAAAAATTTACCTTTATACGATACGATAATTTACGAAAATTCGCTCATACGATCATGCTGCATGACTGGATTTTTCGCAGTTTTTATAGATTTTTCAGAAAATATAAATGAAATTTAAGTACGTTTTTCAGCATAATTTTCTGCGAAAAATTTCGAATGTCCTAGTTAATCGTTGATCATTTTTTTTTACTAAGACTGCTAAAAATTATAAATTTAACGATTTTTGGCAATTTTTAGGGATTTTTTTTAGGAGTTTTTGCAATTTGGCCAATTTGATGAGCTCGAAAATTGTTTGCCAACAAACTTATCCTTTCGTTTGGGAAGCTTGATTGTTGTCGCGAGAACGGAATTTTTATCTCGATCCTATGGAGAGTGATCGCCTGGAAATACATATATACATATATATATATATGTGTGTGAAAAAGCGCAAATTCCAGGAATCGTTTTAGAATGCCTCGAACGGAATTCAATGAAGATATTTTTCCAAATTTTGGATATTCCGAGCCATTCCAATAGCTTCATTTTCTACGAAAATTCGCTATAACGACTCAAAACATTATTAGTTTTTTCCGAAAATACTATGTTTACGAGAGTTATATTCCATAATCAATTATCATTTTAGGATGTGAATTACAATTAATAAGTTTATTTCATCAAGATAAGTCGAGATTGGTAGAAAAACAAGGTTTAGTGAAGCTGGTATGAAGAGATTTTGACATTTAAGACGCTATGGTCATCACTACGTACAATTGTGGATGTAAGCAGTGGGTCCCCCCATTAGAGATAGGCGCCAGAAATATCAAGGATAAGGACTAGACGTGGACACATACGATGTACAATGAGCCCCCATGACCAACTAATGTGTATGGAATATGGAGATATTTTGAACACGTTCTAGTACACAATAGAAAATTCATGGGAAAACCAAAGTCAATACCTTTCTACGTATCCCCCCCCCCTCTCCCAAAAATACAGAAAATCGAATATCCCTCTATTACATCCCGTTTTCTGTGATTATGATACATCTCATAGTGTGGTAGTGCTAGCGGTCCCATAAGTTGTGGGGGCACTGGTTCGTGTTGCTGTGGAGGCACTGGGAATTAACAAGTTTTACCTCCTCTCCGGGGATTTGTGAAATATTGAAAGTCATTTTGTCGCATTGATCGTACCCCCAGCTCTTACCACGGATCCTTCACACAGCATTATGTGAGCACCATGACGAGTCTCTTAGGTTTCGTGTCATGAACATCACTTCTTTTAGCCCTGGCGGTATTGCTGCCATGAGTTCAATTCAGTTTGAACATTTTGATAAAACTGCACTCTACTATAGTAAGTAGGTTTTTAAATAATTTTCTAAAATTATGACGCACTAATGGCTTCCTTCCAACCATCTCAACTGCATAAGAGCCCCGAGTTTATAACAAGTTTATAACCCATTGCTCCAATTTAAGATCGATTTAAACACCAGCGCATACATTGTATTATTTGCTGGAATATATTCCCTGCTTGGATCTAGGATCATTCGTTCGTAAAGTTTTAGACAAATATTTTCAAGCCAATTGCATTCGTTTTTTCACCCTTTGGTGTTGAAAAAGTAGAAAAAAAGGAGGAAAAAACTCGGAGACCGTCGAAAGAAGCTGAAGTGATGGGCGGTGAGGGGGGATTTCGCAATTACATTCGTCGGAAAAGGGTTCAAGGAAGGACCGAGGGGGTTAAATAAAGATATTTTACTGACAGGGTTCCACGGATGCGAGAAAGGTCGAACAAAAGGTGACAACCTGTAGGTAGGAGGGGTTGCGAGGGAGGGGGGAGTGGGGAAGAGGACCATTGTGCTGTTCCATTTACCCGTTTCCCCTCCCCTCCACGTTCACTATAATGAAAACAGGGCATTCCTCCGGTGAAGGCCGAGGTTTCAGACCCTTATAGAATCCACTACAACCACAGGTTACCGGACATGACAATTCTCCCTCCATACAATGAAATTCGTTTTAATAACAAGTCGGTTCATTCGAGATTTTTTTTTCTCTTTTTTTGTATTATCTTTCGGGCTCAACCCATTGGGCTCTGACTCAATGGGAGGGATTTTTTCCTTCTCTCATTTTTACCTCGCTATTGGTGCGAATGAAGATCTGCAGGAGTATCTCTACCTTTGTGAGCGGGAACAAACAAAAGAAACAAGACCGCGACCGGAAAAATTTGGTTGGGTAATCCGAGAATTGGATATTCTGTCTAATTCTTTTTTTCTTCTCAACCGCTGGATGTCAGTATCCAAGAATACGATTTGAAGGGAAGTTTTTTACGGATATACATTTCGTAATATTCTCACCAACCAAATGCCTAACATTAAGATAGTCATTCAATCCTTCATGCATAATCATGGTTATTGTGCTCTTTATAACTTTCTTTTAATACATTTTTGCAGTTTTTTATTTTCAATACTCACATTTTTCAACAAGACCTCTTAATAAAATTGAAATTTATGGAAAAATAGTAGTCGTATTTTTATCAGTTAGGTGAAAATAAATGTTGATCTTCATGCGGTTTAAATCATGATATTAGAATCCCTGGTTACTACGTTTACAGATCAGTAACAGAATTATTGTGCAAAGCAAATTCAAATAGCGCTATTGATTGCGAAAGCTCTGCTAAATGCATGTTTTCTGAATAGGTTTCTGTCCCTGCTGAGCGATTCGCCCTGCCTTATCAGAGAAGACCTCGAATTCTGGCAGAAAATATTCCTCCTTCTGGATCGAAACTACGTAACTTCAAGCTAGCTGAAGCCATCTTGAAGAAGGATTATTTGTGCCAACAGCGAACGTAGGTTCAATTTCATCTCTTGTTTATTACGAACTGCCCCGTGTACATACAGAATATCTAAAAATCTATGTCGATCAGTTTCATCGGCATTCCATTGACACAACAAAAAATTAGTCCTCGTATCATATCGACAGAAAATCCTTCAGGATACGCAATGCCATCAGGTGATTTTCAGCTTCAGTAATATGCTACAATCCTTGATTGATCCGTACGTTTTCTCTTCTTTTAACATGGAATCATGTTTTAGCGATGGATCCCCCGCCGAAAAGTGAGACTATAAAGTGACATGAAAGTAGCGCCAATAATTGTGATGATTTCCGCTTACAACCGAGTCGTTGCTAGGGATATGATACTTCGTCGTTTTTCATACCACAAAATTCGTTGACCATTCGTTCGAAAGCTCTCGATTTATCCAACCATACTATATTAACTACTGCGAAGTGCGTGGCCAACAAGCTGAGTTATGAGCATGGTTATATGAATAATTGTTTACACACAGGTGATCATTCTCAATTATTGATATTGTGAACATGATTGCGAGGAGCTAAAACATGATTCCATGTTTTTTACATTTTAGCAGTCGGGCTCAAAGTAATAACATCCGGGGGGGTCCAGGGGGGCGAAGCCCCCCTGGCGGGGTCAAGGGGCGGAGCCCCTTGCGAGGCCCGAAGGGCCGAGTTCAAATTCATTATTTGCATTCATTTTGAATTTAGAGATGTGTCGTATGTCATCGGGATTTAAAAATTTCACTTTAATAGTGAAGTGTTAGTAGTTTAGTCGGCCGTAAGTACTTGTGTCTTAGGAATTAGTCGGGATGCGGCCCAGGGGACGCTTTTTTTTTTTTTTTTTTTTTTTTCCCCTGGGCCGCATCCCGACTAATTCCTAAGACACTTTAATAGTGAAGGTAATTGATGTAATGCAGGGGACTAATGCAACGAGTTATCCCTTTTATTTATTCATGATTTCTGGAATCGAATGTTGCCAAGTGTATGAGCTTACGTCACAGTATCCTCTTGTGAACCGTTCTGTATCGCCTACATCACCGTGCCATTTGATTATGTCCGACAAGAATGTCAGGTCGATGACCACATTATCACATAATATGAGCTCCGAGCTGATTTTATAATCAACGGCATTTCAATTCTCTAATAAGCGAAGAGTAGAATCCAGTTTCAGAGGAAAGGACAAAGGCTCATATATCGCCCGTCACCGTGTCCAGCACCATATTTTGTTAAGTTGACCGAACAATCACCTAAAACCGGGAGGGCAGCCATTGTGTACGCAGGAAGAGGAAACTGATCCGTTGCCCTTTTCAATGCCCTTTCACTTTTTAAATCGCCATATCGACGCTTTCAGCGCTTCTCGTGCATTTGCACTTGACACTGCTGGAGTGATCCGGCTGCCCGAAGGATTGCTATACTAGTCTGTCGTTTTTCGACTTTTGTTATCTGCTCATTGTTCTCGCACCATTCGGAGGCGCGTGGGATCACTATTAGCGATTGATGTACACGTCAATTGTATGGCACGCAAAAAAGCAGGACGGAGGGTGTGAAATGGTTTCAGGAAAGAGTCAATAAAAACAAAAATGCGAGCTATAAAAGAGTCGGAACAAGTTCATTCAGCTGGAGTTGGGTCAAAGTGAGAATGCAATCTATGATCGACGTCCGTTGGTGAATGATGGTTAGGATGTAGTGGAGGAACCACATCATATACCCATCAACGTTATTACTTTCCTGAACGATAAAGAAAATAGTAATTATTTGTGTTATAGCTGTACTGGTGTAAAGCATCGACGAGAAGGTTACGAATGACAGGGAAATACGAGTATTTGATTCTGATGGAATATAACACACAATCCCTGACAGCCCCGGTTTTACCTTGCCAACGGGTTAAAGCTGTGATTATTGCTGAACTTATCTCGATGAATTCAATAAGGTACACTCTCAGAAAACTCATTTTCTGAGAACAAGTGGGTTAGGCTGAGAATGGTCCCCTATAAATTTCATCATTCAGATCTATCAAGGATCTAGGTAGCCCCCCCCCCCCCCCCCCCCGAGGTGCAATGGGGTCCTAAATCCTCGAAAAAGAGGTAGGGGAGAATGACACTATCCCGTCAGAGAATTACCACTCCTACTAATAGCATTAATGAGCTATGTTCAGAGTAGATTGGATTTCCAGGACCTGGATCACCCATCCTACGCCAAACTCAGCCTCTCAAGAACACGAGAAGTGGCGTGCGACGCCCGTTGTTTTCCAACGGAGCGACGGCAGCGCTTTCTCTGGGATTCTGACGGGAACTCTGTCACACTCCCCCACTCAAAGAAATACTTGATTGAAGAGCAAGTATGTTAACCAGGTGGAATAGTTTACTGGCTGAGAGCTGATGCTCATTAATAAATAGCTGCATTGGCAATTGAGGATGGGAAAAGAGAAATTAAAACAGGATGGATTGTCAATGAATCTTCATATGAAGTATTCATTAGGTAATTAACCCCCAATCAAAGATTGGAACAATCAGGAATAAACGGTGGCTCAACTATGGAGACTTATACCTTTAGGAAAATAAAATAGATATAAATTAATATGCCCACATTGGGGACTTAAATTGGGAACCAAGCCCTGGAAATTGGGAACAATGCCCTTGAATAATTGGGAACCAAGCCCGGGTATAAAGAATAATAATAAAAATGGCAAAGGCCAGGTATACCATAGGTATGATATTGAAAATATAAAAAGGGGAATAAAAGAGAAATTATAAGTCAAAGACCAATGAAATTATTTATATACCAAAGGGTGATAATGGGAATTCCTTCTGGAACCCCGGGCCATGTTTCTTCTGAAACATTAACGCCCCAAAAATAGTAGATTGGATTACTAGGAGTTAGCCATCCATAATCCTAACCACGCTCACTCTACCGAGGAGGGTGTGACAGACCCAAAAAGGATCCCCTTACTAATAGCACGTAATGTGCTATGTTCAGGAAGATTTCAATCCCGGAACGTAATGTGCAATTTTCCGGGAGTAGATTAGATTTCCAGGACCTGGATCACCCATCCAACGCCAAACTCAGCCTCTGAAGAACACGAGAAGAGGCATGCGACGCCCGTTGTTTTCCAACGGAGTGACGGCACCGCTTCCTCTGGGATTCTGACGGGAACTCTGTCACAGATTTGATAGTTTTTCACTGCACATGCGCAAACTTACAATCCATTTAGTGTAATTTTTTCAAGTTCTGGTTATTTGAAAGGTAGGTACTTCGGGGAAGGCGGATCGATTACATCACATGAGTTCCGTCACGATCGTATCATTAGTAACTGTAACACTTTCGCGAACCTCAAATCCTTGTAGCAAGCATGAAATATTTAGTTTCCATCCGATTTCAATGAAATTTTCAGTCATTGAATGGTTTAGACTGTAGATGGTGTAAGGGGTCTGTAGTAATTAAGGTTCACTTGTGTATGCTTCGTATTAGAGTAGTGGTCCGTTCCAATAGGGAAGGTTGTTATTAGCTTGGAGTCGAGAGACAGAAGTTTTATCGACAAAAGTGAGGTCAGCACGCGTCCCTGATTTGAAGGTCGTTGAGTATTATGAAAGTTCGATGAGAAAGATAGAGGGGATCAATCAATCAGTTAAAGCAGTCGTATCAGTTGTATCAGAGATAACAGTTGTGACAGTTGTGATCACTTGTTCGGACCTTGGGGGCCACCTTTGTAGGGCTTGGTAATGGTCAGGAAACCTCCTCTCGCTCGCCAAACAAAGAGGCTAAGCTCGTGCAATGGTCCCCAGTGAACTCTATCGCTTCCGCATCACTGGTGGTTTCCACGCACGAAAATATATCATTTATATATATCGAGGATCATTTTCCTATTATCTGATTGATGATGTTGGTCAAACTCCAAAATAACCTCCATGTTTTTTTTTTTTTTTTGCTTTCTTACTACCAAATTTAGGGAAGATTTTTAGTCCGAAAAGTCAAAATTGAGGGCAAATGTTTGCCATCCAAAATCAAAATTCCATAAAAAGGGCTTTCCAATATCAATCTTTGTTCCGTATATCTCTGTCTGTACATCTGTCTCGATTACATTTTCCGCCCGAAAATATACGAAGCTCTTAGTCCGATTTTGATGAAATTTTTAGAGATCGTACGGGTAGCTTCTAAATGGTTGTTCCCTACAATTTCATAGACCTTGAATCAATGGTTGAGTGTCTCTATGCGCAAACGTGAATTTCTTGGAACATCAATTTTTCACATCTCTTATCGGTTTTATTTCGTTCAATTCGTGGAGTCATTGGGTACGTCTGTTGATGGCATCTTATGAATTTCATCGCACAACTTACGCATTATCACTTCTGAATTAGGCCTGACCATTTCTGGAATGATCAGTGATTACGCAGGTTGGCTGTTAGTTGGTCTCCTTTACCGGATGGACCACGAGATAGCCCCCCCCCCCCCCTCATTTTCTCTAATTGTCGGGGTAGAAAATTCGGACAAACAATTTGTTTTGTAGACTTCAAAAACCAGCTTCGCTGTTTTAAATGATAACCCCCATTTTTTATTGCAGATTTTATATCCCCGTCAAATTTCATGAAGAAATGACCCATCATTCGATTTTTTAGTGTAAACGAACGAGCGCAACTCTGCTGTAAAATTGCCCAATACCACTTTAAAAGTTCAAAAATAGTGAAATACTGAGTTTTTGAATAAATTCAATTGCCCCGTGTAATACTCAATTTTAGAGTATTTTTTCATGCTGAAACACGTAATAATGTTCATTTATTGATATTTACAACACCATCCTAGAAAAAAACCGAAAAAACTATTTTAGTACGCTTTTTGCTGTGTGATGTGAAAATGACTAAGTAAAGTGCAATTCTGGTCGGTTTTTCGGTGTTTTCCCAAGTTGTTGTTGCAAATATCAATAAATGAACACCAGACCGAAAAAGAGCCCAAATCATGTAGTACATGACGTTGAGTTGATAGTAGGGTGTACATATGCGTAATTATGAATTACCTACCATATTATATTTTGCATCTAATCATTACGACTCGGCCCGTACCGTGTTCTTCAACTAGGTAATATGTATGTACATACATGCTACAATAAGCGAGGAAGCTACGAGTATACTGCCCACCCAACTTAGTTGACTTTTTTCTACTCTCCATAACTTTACACACATTTATCATGGCAACCATGGAGCCCTGACGAAGGCAATATATTTGTTAAAGCTTAGCGGAAATGACAGTGCTTTCGTCCCGATAATTGATGACAACCGTACTATCTCATCAGCGGACCGTAATAAGATAAATTTAGTAAAAGCGGGAGAAGCAAAAGAAAAACGCTGATATCAGTTGCTATAAAGGTAGAGACCAGGTAAAATTATTAGAAAGGTCGTTGTGCAACTGTGTCCGATTTGGATACAAATGGAGAAATTTCGAGCGGTCCTGAGTGCTGGCCACTCTTCTCAACTCTCCTCGCCCTATTATTCCGTCGACGTAACTTTTTCCTGGCCTTTCCGCCTGATATCCGTCATTTCCATTTTTGCAAACGATGTTTATCCTTACTCGTCCTCGTAACATTTCTCCATTCTCTCCGGTCATTTCATCTCCTTGGAAAACAACCCAGAAACTTTATTCAGCTACGAAAATGAATGTTAAAGCCATCGTCTTAAGAAATATTGACTTTTATCTAATTTTTATAATTTATTTTTGCGAATTTTTTTCTTTCAATTTATTAGAAAAAAACTCTAAAGCTTGGGCTTATATAGGAAACACCTCATTTCCATTTCCAAGGGCAAAATTGTGTACCTTTTCAATTGACAAAGTACATGTTTATAAAGAAAACTTCTTTTTGCCACATCTAGGGACGAAATTATGGGCATTTTCAATTGGAGCGCCATTTATACGATTCATGTTACGCCGGAGTTCCCGACATTGCCGGTTCCTATTGTCTCAATGCCTTGGATTGGGACGAGGGTTCGCAGAGATTGAAGTAAGAACTCAGAAGAAACGAGTGAAAGATTCTTTTATTTCTACCCGAAGAAGAAGACGACCAGTTTCATGTTGTCATTAACGACGTTATATCTGCTTCTTAATTTGAAATAAAGCACTAAGTAATGTTTAGCAAGTATGGTTTCGAAAAGATTTCAGTATTCAAAAGTCTTGAGTAAATGGTAGTGTAGTAGTAATCAAATTACTATTGAATTTTAAATGTCCCAACCACCAGACTTTTCAAATGTAATCTCGTTGGAATGATTGCCCAAATCTAATAACGATTGACAATCCTCAGGATGGGTGCCAACTTCACCAGGGAATACGTCTAAGCCACAACCTGGAAAATTCAAATTACTTCAAATTTATATTTTACGTTTTTCAATATTTATTTGTGAGACTTCATATCAATTGATACCTGAAAGATTGCCAAAAATATAAAAACTGATAGATTGACATTGATATGCACTCCATATTAATTGGCACCTGATAGGTTGAGTAGAGGATTGTTTCAACTATAACACTACAAGCTCGTCGATATCAGTAATCCGAAGTGAATAATATGGCCCACTACACAGTTTTTAGGAAGTCCTTTTGAAGCTAGGTCATGCAGACAAGGCTTCAGGTATAAGAGGGATGACCTATTGGAATTGATCCAGAGTAATGGGGTACAACCCCATGAGAAAAAATTGCCAAATACAAATCCGTTTCAGACCATTCTAAGACCGAATCCGTAAAAAATGGTGTGTGTGGGAAAGATTTTGTCGACGCTATCCAGGCCCCGATTTTGATCCAATTTTCGAGACTCTTTCTTAGTTCGATCCCAATTTTATTCTGGTTCTGCAACCAATCCTGGAAATTTCAAATTTCATGATGGAAGGGAGGGAATAGAAGGGGTAAAGCAAAAAACGAGTTTTTTGACAACTAGAGATCTTCACCCCTTCTCATCTCTCTAATGACCAAGAAGTTAGTGATGATGGCTCTTGGACAACCTAAACATAAGCCCGGACTCAACAAAACTTTCTTTGTGAGAGGAGCTTTGATTAAACGGGAAATCCCCCAAATAAATGAAGACATCGCCTGGGTACATTTTCGGATAAGGGGCCCGGGGGGTGGAACATGTCGAGGAACGGGGAGTGGAAGGATTTGTGACTGTGCTTCTCTCGGGAAGATAACGCCTGGGAAGACCGTTCCAGTCAGTAATCACCCTTGCTGGAATAGGAGTTCATACCATTGTCGGATCCATCTGGAGTCAACGGAGGCACAAACTCTTGGAACTATAACCATTACGGCCACCCTCTTTCTCCAGGCGGATCTGATGATCCATAATGAAATTATACGCTCCAACTTTTCTCCAACACCTTCCACCCGTTTTCTGGAGTGTCAGTTTTATTGCTCCTTTGGAATCGGTTTAATGGACGAATTTCCGAGATACGGACGACTCGAGGATTTTAAGCGTCACGTTGGGGGTATCACGATCACCTGTACTATCATCTTATTTAATGAACTTTTATAACATTTCGGTGCCGAATAAAACTACTGATCTCATACAAAAATTTGGGAACTTGATATTTTTAATAGTTTTTCCATAGGAACCTTTATGTCGAAGCACCTTTGTGTGTGTTTGAGTTTATGTGGAACTTTTGAGCGGGGAAAATTGAAACACTGGGGCACAGAGGTTGGATATGGCCTGAAGAATCCCAGGCACGCTATATTGTACTTTTAAAAAAATCTTTCACTACAATTTATGAAACGCTGAATCCAACTAGTCATATTTTGAAGGCCTGATCTTCGTTCTGCGATATTAATGGAAAAGAAAAGTTGATTAAATCCGCCATCCGAGATAAAGTTCATTTCTAATACCTTTTTTTCCTGTTTATTCCAAATTCATCAAACTGAAATAATGAAATGCAAATACAATTTCAATTGTTACCTGTATAAGAAATTATATAAACATATTTTTATAATTATATAAACATATTTTCTTTCTTTTCATCATCTCTAGGAAAGATAAATAACTGAAAAATGTATGGTTAATAATAAAAACAATAACGATAAGTTATAATTAATTACGTTGAGTATGTTCTCGGTTCCTCCAGTTGTCGTGAGATCTGCGTACCTTCGGGCAAAGAGACATGTAACGAGAGATTTGAGATTTTAAACCGAACGCATCACCAATAATTCAAGTTTGAAGCCTACTAGAGGTAGGAAGTTACTAGTCACATGGAAATTATTCTCCGATTTGGACGTAGCCAATGGGGCGCTGCTCGTAATACAAGGTGCGTTGAAACTATTGAGACTTTTTAGGATCCTACCCGCACAACCCTGAACTCTTCTCATGGTTATGTGGAATAATTCTGGTGCTTTGTCTGATACCACGTATTTTAGATGATGTTAACACAACACCTTCATAAAGTTAATAAACTAATCTCCAATTTTTGGAGAATCAGTGCAGTTAAGTTGTCTGAAAAAATCTTTCATGTATCGAATGTTTTAGCATGCTTACTACATGCTCACGCTATACCTTGTTCAAAACGGGATGGTAGTTTGAAAGTTACCTGATCCAATACTACACTCCTACAACCTTCCTTGGTTGTACTATTTATTAGTCATCATTCTAGACTCCACTACCATAAACCCATTTTTAATGTTTTTGTTTTTATTTCCGTAATAAAAGAATTAAGCTACAGTAATTGGATTTCGAACGAAAATGAGATCAAACCGAAGTCAACAGAATGAGTAAGTCTTTCCGAAAGTACATACCTACCCTCGCAGTACAGTCCCCTCCTTTAAAATTTATTATGGCCAAGTAGAGCTTGTTTACAATCATTATTTTCATCGAATCATTGAGATAATAAAAATACCTATCACTTTGAAGCGATAGCAACAGTCAAGAATTTCATATGACGAAGACAGCACTTCAAAGGTGATACGTGGGAAGATACTCACCTACGAATATTTCAAAACGGAAGTTAGTGAAAAAATGTTATCTGTTTCCACGAAAAATAAAAACTTACAATGTTAAATCGATTTCGACAGTGTGGCCATCATCAGTAATAAACAAAAACTGAACACACATTAGAAAGGACACAGCTTATACATGGTGTCTACAGAAACTATGGGACAAACACGAGGAGTCGATTTTACAGCTCATCTCTGATCGAAAATTGCGCCTAGAGATTTCTTTCTAAGCGCTTTATTTTCAAGTTATTTAATTTTAAGATTTTTTTTTTCGTGTTTTGTACCTTATGAGATGAAAACGGCCATAATTCCCACTAGAATCAAAGTAAACTCAAAACTAAGAACACCTATGGGAAGACCGTTAAATTTCCTATAAGCCTGATATAAAGTAAAGTTGTTTTAGTTAGTTTTAGTTGGTTAAAAAAGGCCACAGTACTAAATTATAAAATATATTTAAAATCGACGTTTTTCCTCCCTTTTTTTTGCCATCGTATGGTTAATGTTACTGCTACTTTCCTGATTGGGGGGGGGGGGGGAGTATGCTCGTATGTTAAAAAACATGGTTTTTCCCACAAAATTGAGTGTTTTAGTGAAACATGACCCCCTATGAAAATGCGAGTTTTGGGCCGGTTTCTACGTATTTCATCAGGATGAATCAGATGGTAACACTTGCTAATCTCCCGAACTCTGAAGTAACCGAGTTTTACACTTTAACTCACGAATTTGTAGTTTATTTTTTATACTCAATTTAATGTGTTTTTAAGAGTAAAACTAGTCAATTAATGTGTAAAAATTGATTATAAAGGAGTTACGGAGATTTCCAAGTGTTACCATTCGATTCAGTGTGAAAAAATACGAGGAAACCGGCCCCAAACTCGCATTTTCATAGAGGATAATTTTTCTTTAAAACCCTCGATTTCTTGGAAAAAACCATGTTTTTCAAGGTGCGAACATAATTTTCTCCCCCAATTAGCAAAGTAAACGTAAAATTGACCATACCGTTTAAAAGCTGACAGTTTGCGAAAATTTTGTGGAAGAGCGCAAGTTGAAAAATTTCCAAATCGATAGCAGAAAAACGGGAGGAAACCGTCGACTTTGAATATTTTTTCTAAATTTATACTTTGACCTTTTTTTAAACCAATTAAAACGCCATAAAACTACTTTAGATCAGGGTTTTAGGAAATTTGACGGTATTTCCAAAGATGCTCTTAGTTTTGAGTTTACTGTGGTTCTAGGAGGAGTTATGGCCGTTCTAATGTCATAAGGTAGAAAACTCGAAAAAAAAAAAAAAAAAAAAAAATCTTAAAAATTAAATAACTTGGAAACGAAGCGTTCAAAAAGAAATCTGTTCGAGTAATTTTCGATCAGAAATGAGCTCTAAAATTGATTCCTTGAGTTTGTTCCATAATTTCTGTAGGCACCCTGTATAGTCACAGGCGAAGGGAGATTAAATCTCATTGGTCAAGAGAAAGGAAAAGGGGCGGGAAGTACAACTAATTATGTGCAAGCAATGTGAAGGGGGATTATAGCTTATCAGATGAAGTGAAAAGAGGGGAAGAATTACTCAATATGGTTTCAACAATGTGAAGGGATAATTCCAAGCTTTATAGAAATGGAATGATCAGTGGATATGCTCATTTAAACATTTACTAGATCTGTAACTTTTCATAGTTTCGAATTTTTCAAGAACATTCAACATACTTCCCTTTAGACAGAAATGAAGAAATTTCACAAACTGCCTACATGTCAAATCACAATTGTAACCATGATTGGATTTCTCAAGATGTTTCGCAAATGCAGACTTACCCTTATTTTCCCTGAAAATTTTCTGATGCTCATCTATTCTTTCTCTAAATTTCCTACCAGTTTGACCGAAATATTCGTAACCGAACCACAAGAAAATTTTCAATGTTCTTTGTTCATAATGAGGTTTATAAACCTCACTTTCAACCTGAACATTGATTTTGTCTTTAACAGAACCTAGTATTGCCCTAAGACCATTTCTAGTTTTAAAACCCACTTTGTAACCCCTCGATGATAGAATTTTGCCATTTTTATCAGAAAAATTTGAAGAAATTTCTTCTAAAGTTACATCTTCCCAAACCAGATTGGAAACTTAACTCTTTTTCCTAAGAACCTACCACCATACCCAACTACCTACCAGAGGCCGCTCATTGAGCTCTCATAATCTCGTTGATGTGTTCTTTGCAATAGTGAACTCGAACTGCCACCTTGATTTTAACAAGGAATAGTAAAGACGGTATTGTAGCATAGAGGGAGATCTTCAGAACTTATTAAGCTATATACCAATTTTCAGGGTTTTAAATAGGAAAGTACTCATGCTAGTGATTACGAGCAGGAGAAACCATGTGGGAAAACTAGCGCTAACGGTTCATTATTTGGTAGTTAGTTTAGTACTAAGTAGCACCATTTTCTTTCAGGAAGATTTCAATAAATTAAAATTAATTCATCACTTCAAATCAATCTAAGAAATATGATGTATCAGCCTTTCAGTGTATCGTACTATTCTGGTAGCTGCATAATCGATCGCAGTACCTATAGATAGTTATTTTTTCAAAATCTATAAATCTTTAAGCTTGATACTAAATATAAATAAATTTATCATACACGTTTGTTATTGCTAAATTACGCTAGTCCACATTACTATTGTCATAAAAAAAAGAAATACATATAGCAAATTGGAAAAAACTTCCTGCTTTCTTATAAATAGGAAAAACTCATCTCAGCTCGGCTGCAGAGACATAGGGATAACCGAAGTGGATAACGTGAATTGTACGATCGTAACTCCGGATACCTTCAGTTATACGACTGCTTTTATTGGGGGCATTTTTTCTTATCTTCCTTAAAGTTAATATGGATGAAGGATGATTGGCTGGGTAGAGTATTATGTTATTCCAGGTGCTTTATTTCGTTTTCCACTATCTGTGCCTTCTCGCTTCGCTCCCTCTCTCAAGTAATACGAATTACAGGTAATATTGGTAATGATTATAATGATGGTACGAAATTCACCGCAGCATATTCATTACGTAGGTATTGAAATATTGTTACTCATTGGGACGCTACTCGATGCAATGCCCGCACATACTAATACTGAAATTTCACAAATGATCTGTTGGCAGAGTCTTTGGAGCCATTTTAAAGATAAAGGTTGCGCCACTTGTTTTTATATATATAAAAGCTGATTGATTCTACGGCCGACAATCATTTGTAACTTGCAAATTTTCGAGTAAACATTCAATGTTTAAGTAACCAATTCGGTAGGGAATGTTTGGATTGACAATGTTAATACAGATATTTGTAACTGAAAGAACCATCTAAAACTTGCTAATCGAACTTCAACAGCTCAATCGGTCCGCGTTTGTTCGTACAGATGGGACTGATGTAGGTACTTCCATCCTTATGGATATAGATTTAGTGATATTGGAGGTATTAAAAATTATTTGCTACATGACAGAGATGTGTAGGTTTACAACAAATTGTTAGGGACTATATAAGAGATATGTGTTTGATGATTCTTATTTATTTGTCACTGGCAGAGCTGTTACGGGCATGAGTAGCTCCTCCTTTTCCCGATTCTTGAAGACGCTGCAACTGGGATTAATCCTGACGCTGTTCAACATTCAGGATATCCTCTGGGTGTAGCAAGTTAATCGCCTCTCCCCTTTGAAGGAGGAACTACTACATTTCCATCACCTACATTGAAATAGAGCTCAATTCACAGAAAGCTACACTTTTTGATGGCAATATACATACTATACGCGTAAATGCTATGCAATTCGTAGTGAAATATGTAAATATCGATCCCCCTGATCCCAAGACATTCACTGCCAGATGAATCCAGAGGTCAAAAGGGAATTTATAACATTGGACGGTTTTTTAAGGTCTGGTTAGTGCTCTGAAAGGTAGATATTTAATATTTGCGTATGATCGTACAATAGTACAAGATTGGAAGCGAAGATCTGAATCGAGTCACCAAGTTGAGGGATTTGGTGGTGATGCTCAACAGCAGGCTCCTGCTATCAAACCAGATATCTCTAGTCGGGCTATGCGCATCTCGAGTTTTTGGTTTATTATTTTCGACAATAAACCTTTGTAATCGACCAAGAAATTTTGTTTAACCCCCACCCCTCTCAAAATTTGTTGGTTTACGTTTGTAGATACGTAGATTTAAAAAAAAAAAAAAAAAAAAAGTAATAATAATAAATAAATAAAAAACAAATAAATAAAAAATCCGCCGTACGCCGCAGTGGGATAAATGCCTCACATTCCTGGTCAAAACCTCAAAAATCGAAGTTCACCGGGAAGAGTGATCATCAAAATAAACCCCTTTTATAGCTCTTGAATAAACACGATCTCACTCAGCGGGCTCCTTCTATATCGGTAGGTTGTCTCATTCCAAAGTTGCAGTTGGTGCATACGTTTCCGCCTACACAAGCAAGAACACGTGTTACTAATTTTACCCAAGGTTGTTTTTCCAAAAAAATATCGCTAGCTGATTTCAGCTCTATTTTCAACTACATGCTTTGTTTTTACGTGACTGTTAGTTCCGACTTGAACGCGATCGAATCAAGATTTTACTGGTGAAGGTTAGTGTAACTACGAGGCAAACATATTGCGAAAGGAAAGTTTGCCCGAATCTGCCCCAAATTGAGTTATATCAAGCTATAATATTAATACCTAGAATGGAGCAGTGGTCATTAATTTTTTTCTTTCCTCAACCAACACTTCAAGATTAACTTTTCCAATCATCATAGATATTGTCCTGTAAAATTTGTCGTCCGATTGAGGATGATTGGCACAGTCATTCGCAATTATCACGAATCTTAATCGAATTAGGAAAAAAATAAATTGCGCTAAGCGAACCAAATTTTGTTTTGGTGAGAAAAAAAAAACACGAAATATGGATTTAAATAACATTTGCGAAAGTCTTCTCGAATAGAAACTAATTTGGATGAATTCAACCATTTGTCTATTCCTTTTTACCCTTTACTATCTTGAACTTGCATTTACCTCAGCGTAAAATATTACACATCCCAGAAAACACTGTTTACATGCTGGAGACAGTCAATGAAGAAAATACAGGTGAGCCGAATGTGTCTCCACCTGATTGTGATTCAACATCTTCCGGCGACTCTGAGTAAATTGGTCTAACGTCCCATTTGTGTTACTTTTGTTTTTGCAGCATCTAGAACTACTCATTTTTTCTTTTGAGTTTTTTTCCATACCTACATATTAATTCGAAAACGATTTATTTCAAGAGAAACTACAGATTACGTTACTAATTTCTCTTCTGTTGGATTTATGAATGTAATATACATCAAATCAACTTTAGTCTTCCGATTTTTCCCCAGATTTTCGATATTTTTAATAAATAGGTGATCGATTACCATTCCAGACTAAACTGAGCGTGTTTTAAATCGAAATATTCAGAGGTCTTGACCAAGCATATGGGACATTTGCCCTACTGTGCGCCGACCAAAGCTTTCCTCCAAAACCACTGGACCGAAATGATGAAATTTAGCCGGGAATGTACCAGCAATAATTGACAGCGTTTTTTAAAGTGTAATACGAAGTATTTCAACTACATACCTGCTTTAACCACTTTATACAAATCACACGTTTTTCCCTGTCATAGAGTTGCTATGCCACTATGGTTAGGAGCCCTCATTACATGTGCTACGTTAAATTGGACGAGCTTATTGTTGGTTTTTGGGTTATGGGATTTTCAAATCACCTGCATCTCTTCGCATCACATATCGTATTTAAATGTGTGTATTTTTTGTAGGTATTTCCATACAATTGTGTATGGATCAGGTTTAATTTCTTTTTGAACGCGGACATTGCATTTTATTATTTCTTGCAAAATTACTTTTTTAATTTGTAGTTAGTTTTATGGCTTGCCGTTACTATAGAATAAATAGACAAATCATTGAACTAGTTTCCGCCTAACTCTCAAATTTGGTAAAAGTCTGATGAAAATTGAAGGGAGTGGTCAGTAGAGTTGTGACATGGATGTCATGATTCCGTGTCAATATTGAACTCACGGTTCTCTATAATCTATAGTTTAGAGTCAACTCATAGATTAAAATTTCAAGGGATAATCAACATGAATATTTAATGCATTCTTATAGAGTCAGGGGTTATTATTAGAACATTGTTCATGTAGTAAACTATGCTGTAAACAGTCTCTCCCACCATCTACGAAGAAAATGAGTTTCTTCAATCCTTACTGATTGTTTCGTAAGGAATAAGAGACTGCTGGGTTGATTACAGCGCCAACCCCGTCAACTAAATGTTGTTAAGCTATTTGATAGAGTATTTGCACCGTGATGTCCTAAGCAATGATAATGCACATTAATTAGCACGCCCTATACTGCTAAGCTAGTTAATATTGCGTGGAATGTATTTTTCAATGGATGAATAAGAATGTACTATCATAATCATTGAGTAGATTGGTGATATTTGTGACTAGAAATTACAAATAAAAGGAAGATAACCTAGTTAGGATAAGTTCACCTAGTTCATACTTAACTGAGTTGATAGATATGTGTGGGTACATGTATCAGAAGTTTTCCTACCTATATTGCCACTTTGTGTACGAGGGAAGATATAGGTAGGTACATTTATGTGAACTGACTAGGAGTAAAGCAGTTACATAATGATAAAAGGATAACCCCCTTTCTCCAAAGTTCAGTTCCAAAAATAAATGTCGATGGTGGAGGCCGACACCAGGTAGGAATAATGATGAAAACAGCCAGAATGAGCACAGAAGATAAAGATGAAAATAATAATGTAAGTAGAAAGTGGTAAAAATCTCTCTACGATTATCCAGAGCTGATGATTAAGCAGCAAGAATAAGGTTGGGAAACATGCTACCAACCAAATGCGAAATCGCCAATTGACGGTGACCCAGACGGTTTTCCGGAAAGAAAAACCCAATTCCAGTGCCTTTGGAAACAGTTATAGAATGGTTGAAACACCTGCGGATATATGGGATGCCATGTTGGCACCACTGGAAATTCTGAATCTAGAGAGCAGTGATGCGTGATGGCTGCCAAATGTTTACATTGCGGAAGCGAAGTATTCATTATTAATTATAAATGGTATTGAAGTGAGATGAAGTTAATAGGAGGTGCAATTATGATAGGTAACGGGAGAATAAAAAGTATGTGGTAAAAGTGCTCAATGCAAGGAATGAGATAATGCTTCCTCGGCGATGTTGTCAACAGGTGAGTTTGAGTTCAGCAGGTCATAGTTGCTGATTTAAATCCGTTTTCTAAACACTGTATATATATATATATATATATATATATATATATATATATATATATATATATATATATATATATATATATATATATATATATATAAATATATAATTATAATGATGAATCTGGAAATGTTAAAATAATCAATTCAATTTAAAGTGAACAAAAATATCATTGAAAGCACTTAGAAAAGTGTATAGTTATTTTTGAATTGAAGGTGGAAAATTTTCAACGTTTTCAGCACGCCACTGCACTCTCCGATCCAGTGGGTGAGTCCAAAGCCTATCAAAGTTCATTGTGCTGCCTAACTTCAAATTTACATAACAGTAACGCCTTCATTTCCTTAAGAGCATTAGATAGCTGGAGCACCGAGTTTTCTCGCGCAGAAACTGAACATGGAATTTGTTGGGGTGCGGCCCGAAGGAGATTCGGCACTTATCCTGAGCACCAATTTATATACTTTCATTTTTACTGAGCGTAGGGGGTTATTCGTGTTTGTCAGGAAGCGGTGCAGGATAAAATAAATGAAATTATTTCATTCCTTTAATGGTTAACGTTTCGTCCACTTGCTGTGGAAATCTTCAGATACCCACATTGACATACAGATAATATTATATTTGGAAGAACTAATCTTAGCAGTAAAAAAACTGGTACATCCTATATATAGTTATTTTTCACCTTAGGCAATTGGTTATATAGATATATATATATATATATATATATATATATATTTTTTTTTGTTAATGTGCCAAATTAAGTGGTATCTTATGAGAGAACAGCAGGGAACAGAGTGGCTAATGAAAAATACTGGTTTGAAAAACCAGCTTTATTCACAAAACCCCGATGTTTGTACAAAAATAACAAAACGTTATTTTGCGCAATTTTCGCATTAAAACAAAAGTGGAAAATGAATTTTTTTTTGAAAAATAAATTTTTTTAATATCGTGTGGTACCTCTCCTTGCTTGTATCACCGCCTGCATTCTTCTCGGCATGCTGTTGATCAAATTTGAAACCCTTTCTTGTCCGATGAGGTCCCATTGATGTTGTATGGAATTGAGGTTGGGGCTGCGTGCTACATGCGGCCGCTCGTTGTTGAGCATAAAAATAAAATTATCGCCGATGTAAGGGGCGAATGGTACTACATAATCTTCCAGGAAGTCGGAAATGTACCTCAGTGCGGTCAGACTCCCTCGGATTTCCGTTTCGCCTCGGAAGTGATTTCACCACAAACCATCATTGACGCACCCCCGTAAGGCACCCTTTCAGAAATATTGCACTGAGCAAAACGCTGCCCACGTCTCCTCCATCCTAACACTTTCAGCGAATTTTCGTAATAATTTTCGATAATAATATTAGTTCCCAATTTTGTGTATTTTTCTAAAACTACCTAGCGAGTGACTTGATATAGTTAGTACCTAATATTAACTCTAAATGTTTAGACGTCCTTGATGTAGCAGAATTGACGCTCATAAAAATTACGACCAAAGTTAATTTGGTGGTCTGTTGGGAGAAATGAATTCAATCTGAGTTGATATGTACTTTGTAAAGTTTTATTTTACACTTTAGAGGTTTAGAGATCTATTTAGTCCCAAAATCATCCTTTCTAAGTCTGCTGTGACCTAAACAATATCTTCATTACTTCAGATGTAACCTGCTCCGCTGCTTTCTGATCAATCTAGTCTTTTTCATATTCTTCTAGTTCTAGTTCTAGTCTTTAGTCATTTTGCCTGAAAATGACAGCCCAACGTCAGTTCAGTTCCAATGAATTTAACCTGAACTTGCTTAGTCTACTATGAATTTGACATTTTCAGTGAGTTTCCTAGGAAAATTAATGCAAATGGCTTCAAAATTAAGGAATTTGGAGGCTATGGATTCAAACAGCTTTCCAGGGACAAATATTTCAAAACAGCTCGTTTCAAAATGTTTGGACCCACTGTAATCACTTCTTTTTCAATAAAAATTAGCAAAATAAAGTAGAAAATTCGCTCATGAGGTCTTGCAGTGAGCAGGGCTTTTTCACATTTATTGATCAGCTAAATATACGATCTAAACATTGCAAATAACAGAGAACAATAGACCATCGCTAAATACCGAGTAAAATGCAACACTGCAAATGTAAATAAATTCGATGTGATTTACTGGGAATCGAGTGTCGACGCACACTAGGGGGTTGTAGAACACAGAACGGACGGGGGTTGAAGTCCACTGAAATACTTCCACAACCTCACCACCCGCCTGCCCTTCCTTCCTATTTTGTCCGCCTTAAATAAAATAGTTACCATAAGAGTTACAGTCATTCAGCATGATCGTGTGAGCGAATTTTGTAAGTTATTGCTATTAAATAGTAGTTAACACTATTAAATAGTAGTTAGCACAATTAAATTTCTATACTCACCATAGTGTTGGTTTGTAGACATCTTCCTCCGAAGTTCCACTTCTTTCCGATCGTAGAACCTTCTTCCATTCTTTTGTGCGCACAGACCTCATATTCTGTATTCTCGTTTTTACCATATTTACATCCACAGTAGGAAAATCAGCGGGCGATGCTTCCCCAATGTCGGCTAGCATCTTATTTTTAATGTTTTTATTTGTATATTCTCGCGGTTTAGTTACCATAAGCATGGTCGGTTCCGGTACAGCTCGATCAGTTTTTCGACATGTTCGTTACTTCACTCCAATTTATTTGACATTGTATTAACTATTGATATTGTATGAACAACAACGATGCACAAAAATAGCCGAATAAAAGCACTAAAACGATCTCACAGGTAGATCCGCTCGTGTGTGTTGAATACGGCAGATTGAGTTGACGGAAAGAATCGGCCGATCTCATCCGTTAGTAGATGCTCACACACACACACACACACACACACGAGTGGATTTCGTCGGTCGGTTCTTGCTCACTAAAGATTGGACCGAACTGACGGATTTCCCTAACCCTTCGAGAAAATCCGTGATCCACTTAAAAAATCAGCTCATGTATGCCTAGATAATGAGTAGCTTTAAGCGAAATCATCAGAACGAATCCTCCTGGCGGACAGCTGATGCCAGCTGAAGCCGAGGCAGACGGACGAAAAGCATAACCCTGGAATGGTTGTTTACATTACTTTAATGTTTTCTAAAAATAAAATTATTTTTGTGATACGACCTCGAACTGCATGTTCGTATTCAATATTAGGTTGGCGCCTAATATTGGAGGACGACCTGTAGAATGCATGTAAGTTTGGTATATATTTCCAAAATTTTTTCCCCCAAAGTCCAACTCTTTCTTACACTCTCCCCACTATCATATTCCATACCATTGGATGCAGAATTCTACTGTATCAATTGTGTTGACAAAAATTAGAACGGGGAAATTTAAAATCCAAGATCCCGCATAACTGAGCAACGTTAGAGGATTATTATACTGTTCCACAACTATATTCAGGGATATGTGTGTGTCATAATTTGTACATAACTGGTATATGAGTCAAAATGTACAGATAACTCAATTTATTCCATATAGATCACCAAGCTATTGATTACTGATATATGTTCGATGTTTCTGTAAAGATTACTATAACAAATTCTTTTGGATCCCTGCTGTGTTGTGGATGATAAAACTACCAATAGCACGGCTCTACGTCCATCCAATAAATATTTCCAGGGCATATTTCTTTCTTGTGGCACATCCCGACCAATTTATCCTTGAATTTCAGATTATTACAGGGTATAGTTATGATACATACCAAAACCCTACCAAAAACTTGAAAAAGAATTTTGCATCTTCAGAGAAATATTTTATCCGACCTGTTAAAAACTTCTAGATTGGTTCAGTGTCCCTGACAAGGTTCAATTTTAGAGACTTTTTAGTATAAATTAATGATCAATAGATCGATAAATGATTTGCTCTATTAGTATGAAACCAACCATGGTTTACAATAACTGTGAACAACTTAATATTTTATTGAAGATCATTGATTCAAAAAGGTTCGAAAAAATAAATGCTGTTACGGAAAACTAGTTATTTGTGTTAAATAATAATATCAAGTCCATCATTTGGCCACCACAAGAACTCCTGCATTGTGAGGAAGCTGCCAATGTAGATAAGCGAGATTTCGGTAACCTCAATAACATATAAGTGTGTTGTTTCTCTATTTAAATGTCTAATACCTACTTTAAAAAAAAGTTCAGTCATGCAGCATGACCCCATGAGCGAATTTTTGAAGAAATCTTCGACATTTCAGTCGCTATTGATCGTGTTGAGAAATTTTAGTTTATGATTTTGATAGACAAACATGGAATCAAATTATTAAACAAGCACCTACTACCTACGTTTCAAACAGCATGGTTCTAGGATTGGTTATACAGGGATACTTCCATAAGAGTAGTTCAATCTGAATTTGGACAATGTTTCATGCAAATATTACCGATTTTTACAACTAGCGAACGGCATTATTTCGATTTTTGACCGATTTTTCAACTTAATAATTTTTGAAAACTTGATACATATTCTTATAGGAAATTTTACGCTGATTCCGAATAAACCACATGTTAGTATGCTGACAAAATTATTTCGCACAACAAATCGCAAAAAACAGGCTATTTTGACATTTTTGAAAATTTCAACCCGAAGATGTAATCCGATCATGCTGGCCAACGAACTTGAACTTTCGTTTTGTGTCCTTAACATTATAAAATTTGTTTGAAGTTTCTAGCACAATTCTACGGACAGTTATCGTCTGGAATGACACATACATATATACATACATACATATCTACATACATACATACATACATAAAAAAAGTCCAGTCATGCAGAATGACCCCATGAGCGAATTTTTGAAGAAATCTTCGACATTTCAGTCGCTATTGATCGTGTAGAGAAACTTTAGTTTATGATTTTTATAGACAAACATGGAATCAAATTATTAAAAAAATTAAGAGGTACTCATACTTTATTATTATTAAACTAATCTTGTAGATTTAAAGACAAATGTTGGTAAATATTCATAGATTTCGATAACCAATGTGATCAGTATTGAAGGCATTTGAAATCTTAACAGTATCCTATCATAACATCATCAAATCTTGACATAAAATAAAATGACATACCGACGTCATATGAAAGAAACGTATTTCCACAGCCAATCGATGATGACGAGATAATACAAAGTCAGTTGCATTCGAATCTAGCATCCTACGGCAAGAAATTGACAGGGGTACTTCCATAAGAGTAGTTCAATCTGAATTTGGACAATGTTTCATGCAAATATTACCGATTTTTACAACTAGCGAACGGCATTATTTCGATTTTTGACTGATTTTTCAACTTAATAATTTTTGAAAACTTGATACATATTCTTATAGGAAATTTTACGCTGATTCCGAATATACCACATGTTAGTATGCTGACAAAATTATTTCGCACAACAAATCGCAAAAAACAGGCTGTTTTGAAATTTTTGACTACATTTTTGAAAATTTCAACCCGAAGATGTAATCCGATCATGCTGGCCAACGAACTTGAACTTTCGTTTTGTGTCCTTAACATTATAAAATTTGTTTGAAGTTTCTAGCACAATTCTACGGACAGTTATCGTCTGGAATGACACATACATATATACATACATACATATCTACATACATACATACATACATAAAAAAATACGTTAAACTTCAGAATATGATTCAGAATAGCCTGAAACGGATTTTTTCAAAAATTCACATTCTACAAATTTTGAGGCGAGAGCAATAGCTTAATTTTCTTCAAAAATTCGCTAAAAGGTACCCATTCTTTGTTTTCTTTTCAATTCAACACTGACCTGCTTATTGGTGATTTCCCAGTATAAAACTAGGATGTATTGATTGAATATGGATAAACAAATAGTAGAGAAAAGTTGTGCAGTAGAAAGCCATCGTTGGCCCGTATGGGTGCTCGAGCCTCAATCAATATACCTAAATGACATAAAAGAGACTTCGCTGAAGTTAACAACAGCCTACCCCACCGAAAGTCTCATCGCGCTCACCTCCATTTTTCGGATGGGAAAATGTTTCCAGAGAGGTTTTTTCCTTATTTTAACTCACATCCCAGGACTCAACCAATCTCACGGATAGGCGCTATATGCCGTCGACAGTCAATCCAAGAGAAAGGAAGGGAACGGCCGAAAAAGGTTGGTATCGTTCTGAATGGCATGTAACAAGCGAAAAAAAGGAGAAGAAAAATTGGTATGAAGAATCGGAGCGATGCTGCCTACGTATGGCGTAAAATGCGAACACAAACACATAATTTCCGGCTTCTGTCCGATGCAGTAGACTCCCCTCATCCCTTCGCTTCCTTCAACACACCTTGTCGATACTGCTGGTCTTTGACACATTGTTACGAACGTTAGTAGAGACGAGTCTGACAGGTAGAGAGTGTAAGGTCCGATGAAGACGATAGAATTCACGTTCTCATGTCACGGACATTTCACAAACCTTCACGAAGTAGTTTGTAGTATAGCGAAGGACTCTATTCATGGTAGCATACCTGTTAATTGAAATCGTGAACGAGACTAAGGATTCGGCAATGTAAAGAGATTGGGAAGTTGATTGTTAACCAACTTCAACTAATGACGATGTTAGCTGTTTCACATGTAGTAGTAGTAGTAAGTTGTTTATTGTATTAAATCAATGATTATTACAAAAAGTTCACGTCCACTTACACATCATCATTAGAAAAGTATATAATAGGTAAGAAATAAGTCAAATATCTTCTTCCTAATCTAGTTAACAGGGCATTACAGCTTTATGAAGTACATGCAAAATAAACGAGGTCATCGATACGAAATTAATATAAAGAATAATAATCCGTTATGAATCCATAACATCGACGCTATACCTGTGGTACTCGTACAATATCCACAACAAGCCTATCCTGTTGTACACTATACAATGCTAAAGCTGTACATATCAGACACCTATTCAGTGAGCGCAATTGATCGAAGTGCTAGTGCACTAGTAACAAAATGAAATAAATTTAACATTTTCTCCCTATCATCACCAAAATTGAGCAAATTAGCCAGACGATCCTCATCCTCAACCACTGGGAGCCCACAGATGTATTTCGCAATGAATTGCCTTCGGTACTGTTGTAAGATCGGGCAACGTAGACAAAAATGGCTGAGGGTGTCAGCTTCTTTCATATTGCATATATTGCATAAGCTCTCGCTTCTAAACTTATGAGAAGTACCTCTATAATAAACAGTTACGAAAAACTTTGAAGACAGACGCAACTGGCACAACAACCTCTCAATCTGGACATTTTGAATGAGTCCCAAGTACTTCTGCCTACCTGAATAGTCCGCTATCCTCCTATAGAACATATTAAATCTGGCAACGTAAACCAGATTGATGTCCTGGCCCCAAAAATGGTTGTAGAGTTTTTCGATTAGTGACGGTAGGATCGATTTCAAATTTCGAGGGTCCTCAGCTGTTAGGATATCGTGGGAGCCAAGGACAGCAAGCATGTTAAAAGTGCAGGTATACCAGTTGTTTTGATCAGTTGAACTGGTTGAAGAATTATGCATATTCTCCAATACCCTAAAACAAATCTTGGGCCACCTACTCTCATCCATCATAGAAATCCTGACCCAGTAATTAATTGCTCTTTCATAAACAATGACCTTAAGTGCAGGGAACCCAGTCTCAATTCGTAAAAAGTGATTCGGTGTATTACGTGGGAGATAGAGGAGACATTTCAGAAATTGGGATTGCACTGGCTCAAGCTCGTCGCCATACCATACCCCCCAGACCTCAGCCGAGTACAAAAGCACTGACTCCACCAGTGATCGAAAAAGTGCTCGTTTGGTATCCCATGACGTGACCAGCTGTTTCACAAGTGTTAGAACGACGAAATTGCTTGAGAGACCTATTACTTCAAGAATTCCAATGAATTTTGAATTTAACCATTATTATTTAGTAGACCTAGACGTTCAGGGGGACTTCAAACCCCATCTGTTCAATGTTGTGTGGATCCTTCATTTGCGTCGACACTGGATTTCCGGAAGTCAAATCGTACTTTTAGTACTTACTCGTGATGGTCATGAACGTCTATCATTATTTGCAGCGTTCCATTTTACTCGACATTTTAACGATGGTCTATTCTTTTCTGTCACTTAAAATTTATAGTTCGTCTATGAGCAACACATTAGGAAAAGTCCTGGTCGCAACAATACCTCATGAACAAAATTTTTGTTGAAAAATGAAGATCAATACAATGGGTCTAAACTTTTTCAAAAGAACTTTTTTGAATTGTTTGTCTACGGGATTGCGTTTTGACCCACTGCAATAAATTCATTTTCATTGGAAATTCGTATAAAATGTCAAATCCTGGGAAGAATAAGGAAGTGCACTAACGTTGGGTGTTTTCAAACAACATTTCAAAAATTTTAGACAAAACTGAAATTCAGCGCATCTCGGAGGAACTAAAAAAATAATAAAAAATAATGAATTGAACAAGAAGCGGAGGAAAAGCTTGATTCTGAAATAAAGACGAAATTATATAGGTTGCAACAGACTTGAATGGATAATTTTGAGACTGAACCGATCTCTAAACTTCTAGATTGCGTAATAAATCTTTACAAAGTACGTAACAACTCAGATAGAATTCATTTTTCCCAACATTACCAAAATTACCATAGTCCTAATTTTTACGAGCGTCTGGTTTTTCTCGTTAAACCAAAGACGTCTAAGCATCTAGGGTAGATTTAATGTAGTTTATCTAGTATCCTGTTGGTGATCTTTAAACCAAAAGATTATTATAACCCAAAAATCATCTCGTTTGAATCAAGCTTTGTAATCAAGAGTTGAAACCAAGCTGAATGAACCCCAAGTGTAGAAATTTAGTTGAATCATCCTCGGCGCAACGGCCTTTCATAATACCGGTACTCCTTTGGCTTTCGTGAAGTAGAGTTTTGCAGAACAGGGTTGTTGGTCCTGCGATCAACCCTGACTTGGATTCTGAGAAATGTATTCAGCACTCTTCCTTAGGCAATAAGAGGCATCCTTCCTTCCTATTTTGAAGTCACGATCTTGCCACAATCAGTCCTTTTCTCAAGTGTGTTGCTTTTATCTGTAAATCCTTTTCCCGAGACCAGGATATTGCGCAATTAACCATAAAATCGGCAATCTATTAGCAATAAGTGGACACACAAGCAGATTGCGCAGATCGCATGAGTCTGTGAAGATCATCTAATCGTTTAAGGAAAGTATTCTAACTCAAAACTTTGCGAACCATTCGGCCTGAAAACCTCGGCCGCTAATAAGGCTACGTTTAGTGTTTATGAGCCCTTGGCTACAACAGCTGCTAGTGGAGCCCTCGCCGCTTTCAATCTCATGCATTTTTTCAGGGCTGCCGCATTGTCGCCTTCGGGATGATTTTCGGAAGGTTTTTCTCATAACCATCATAGCAGGGAAGATCCATCAAATTCGGCATGCTCGGGTAATTGCTTATTTGTACTCATAATATGGATATAAACACTAAAAGATATGAATTGGTTGAGCCAGTTAGCATACTGGTGAATAGTTATGCGGTTGCATATCACGAGAGTTGTGGAGATACGATTCTATATATAATTTTATAGAAATTAATATTCTGACTATTTTTTGGAGACTACTATATTGATCATCGAGAGATGTTTTCCATAGACTACTACCGAAGGCCTAACCATCATAGTTTCTGAAAATTTTATAACAACTAGATATCAATGACTTAGGGTTTCAAGTTTAAACAAGTGCAGAAGCTACTAATGATCTGATGGGGACAAAAATCTTGAATTAATAGACGTTTAATCCTCAACTATCCCTGATTTTAGAAAAATGGACCTCTACGTCTAGAAAAACTGACATTATGTGGATTTCTCTCATTCAGCCCATGGATCCGTGAGCGAAAAGTTTAAAAGGATACCATCGTCACTTAGATAATTCTCGAAAATGTAATAACAATTCCATGAAAATCGTGTTATTCATGCTTGTGATAAGAATGTGTGGTGACACGACCCGACAAGCTGACAGACATTGAAACTGCAAGTGCGAGTAGAATTTTTTTTTAAGCTAGAAAATATCATCCACCAATGCTTTGGAAACCTTGAAAAACTGAAAAAATCAGCTTTCTTTCATTAACGTCTTTATCAAAACACATGTAGTTCACACATCACGGCTTTGTACATCTGCACCTACTTATACCTTCTAAGTCAATGCTAACTTATTTTAACGCAACGTTCATAACAAATGACCGGATATCGCTCACATAGATTAGTAGCTCTTCACCAATGTTTAATTCATCATATAGTTGGAGATTTAACGAGAGGAACATATAGAAAATATTTGCAGAGAAGAAACGTGTTGCTGTTGAAGTGGTTGTGGTTTTCCAAATTATGGGACATCGTATGCCAATCCGCCATAACAGCAAGTGAGGGGGCTTGCACGGTATTTCTTCAGAACCGCCTCCTCTCTTTAAGTGAGCTTATTCCAAATTGTAGTTTTTTCCTGCCTCTCTTTTTCCCAACGTTTCCGAGCCGAAATCCCGAATGGAAAATGTCTTGAGAGCAAATACCTCATGATTGCCATTCACATTTCAATCGGGAGCCCCTCCTCTCAGACGGCAGGCAAATTGAATCCAACAGCCCTGAAGAGCGAGAGAAAGCGCCCTTAGAGGAAATAGTCCATTGTATGGAGGCGATAGAAGGACGACGGCGTGATAGGCGAAAGAAGGGGGGTGATAGGGTGGTGTGAGGGGGTAGTAGGGAAGGGGTGGATCTGGCATGCAAATGCTCCCTATTTGCTACACTGCCCGAATGTCAAATCGATTTTCTCTCATCGGCTCTCTTCTCTAGTGCCACTCGTGAATTATCCTCCCATATTTTTCTTGGCTCTTCCACACTCGGACCTCCCTTTGGAAATTTGATAATGGCGTTTCCTTGCAGATTATCGAAGCGATCATTCTCTTCCATCTCCACGCCCTTTTTTGATTCCTCCACCGTTGACATTGGAATCTTTTTGGCCTCACTCTCATCGACGGTCCCCGGGTTTCGTTGGGATACAAACCAATGCATGAATAAATGAATAAATAATGGATTTGCGAGCATGCGTTCACATACGTGGGGTTAATTTTTGTTTCGGAGTCGACAAAGGTAGTGAAAACATTGCCATTACTTCGGATGGATGAACATTTGCTCCTAAATTGAAATTCCCTGTCGCTATTTTAATGCGTCAGACAACCACTAGGTAAAACTAAATCAATCGTGACGATGTTGTAGAAAACCATTTCAATGAAGAAAATGGAAGTTGATGAAGTACGTTCTCTGTTCCCACAAAAAATGAAGAGTTACAATGCTAAATAACATTATAATTATTAGATGAGTAACATGAAGTCTTTCATTCCTTACATCGCATATATATATATATATATATATATATATATATATATATATATATATATATATATATATATATATATAGTTCACTCCACATATTTTCCCTATTTGAATTGTGTACGCTATGCTGTTCTGAAAATTGTTTGTAGTTTATCTGCTACGTTAACCCGCAACTAGTTATAAATTATTGCTTGTTACAGATTTGTTATATATATAATTATAATATAATTTATAATTTTATATATTTATATATAATGTATAGTTATAATTTTTTGTAATTGATATATTCTTCTGTCTACATTTAACATGTTCTATCAAATTGGGCTTTGCTCGTATTATATTGATATAGATAAATAAATTGATTTCAACGGCTTGGTCATTATCTGTAATAACTTACAACTTTATAACATTTATCGTATGTTACTGACGATGAACATCCCAACCGATTTAAAAATGTAACTCTTGATTTTTCATGGAAAAACAATGTTCTTCATTAGCTTCTGTTTTCTTTATAACCTATTCCGAAGTCGCACTAGTTCTAGTTTGTCTGTGCGTCCGTGAAACCTTGCAATTCACTAGATTTTCGAAAACGTCTATCTAAGTTAGATGAAATGTCCATAGAATAAGCGGAACAGGCATTGTACGATATTCCATTAATTTCATGATCAACTTAACCGTAGCAGGCGCTAAAATCTGAAATCCTTGCCACGCGCTTAATTCTGACACTTGAAGCGCGATTTTTATGAACAATTCAAGAATTTTGAGGGCCAGTAAAACTGTTGAGGTTTTGATTGTTACTAACATATAACGTTTACCAAAGCTACGAGTAACATTAATCTGACTGTTATGAAATACATGGGGGATCCATCTAAGGTCCCATCTCCACCATGTTGTACCGTGAATACATTTTAAATCTCCCGACACGTTTGAATTTGCGCGGTAACCCGTATGTCCCGCAATTTAGACTTGATCAGAAGATGCTATTTTTCTCAATACCAAAAATTACTGTCAAGCATTCCTTTTCAGTAACGCTATAATTGCGTTCAGCGGATGACAGTTTTCGTGAACTGTAACTAATAACTCGTTCATTGCCATCATGCAATTGAACAAGTGTGGCACCAATACCACAGTGGCTGGCATCAGTTTGCAAAATGAAGGGTAACTCAAAATTCGGCCTTGCCAAAACAGGAGCTGAAGTGAGAGCAGCCTTGAGAGAATTAAATGCGGTGGACTGCTCCTCAGACCATAACCAAGTTTTCCTCTTGGCCAATAAAGAGGTCAGTGGGGCCACTATTGACGAAAAATCAGGTATAAATCGGCCGTACCAACCAGACATACCTAGGAATCTACGGAGCTCGGTGACATTTGTTGGGGCTGGGTATAAAGTGACCGCTTCAACCTTTTCGGGATCCACGCTGATTCCATCAAAGTTTACCCTGTAACCCAAATAGCGAACTTCCTTACAGCCGAACTCACATTTTTCCGGATTAAGGCGAAGTCCTGACTCCTTGAGTAGACGGAAAACTTCCTTCAGAAGAGTACATCTAACTTTCAGGAACATTGTAGTACAATGTTACCCTTCATTTTGCCAGCCACTGTGGTATTGGTGCCACACTTGTTCAATTGCATGATGGCAATGAACGAGTTATTAGTTACAGTTCACGAACACTGTCATCCGCTGAACGCAAATATAGCGTTACTGAAAAGGAATGCTAGGCAGTAATTTTTGGTATAGAGAAAAATAGCATCGTCTGATCAAGTCTAAATTGCGGGACATACCGGTATGTGACATACCGGTATGTGGATATTCTATCATATACGTTACACTAGGCTGTAGGTAAGAAAGAATAAGCATATTTCGTTTATTTTAACAGTTTTAGAATGTCTCTGTTTTTAGCCCAATAAAAGGGTTAGTGGACGCACAGACTGATTCCTAAGCATCTAATGACTTCGTATTTTTTGTGAAGTTGCTGAAGAAAAAACTTAGTCCATTTGTTTGAACGGCTGAAGGAATGTGACTCATATGCTGTCTACAGTTGCTTATATGAGCCAGTTTTCACGTAGCAGTTTACTTCTGCTCGACATTGCGATCCTTATTACTCCAACACCTATTTTTCCTGAAGGGACTCGAGCGTGTGAAAGTCGGCGGTTAAGCGCCGCAAATCTGCGGCCTGGGTTAACGCGTTTCGAATACTTAGCCAACTCCTGCCTCAATCCCCGCTCTCGGGTCTTTTCACATTCTACCTCATTATACGACGTATGCTCCTATTTCATCTCAACTCTACTGTCCTTCAATCGGTTGAACCACTCAGTCGCTGCTATGAACACACAAGAATACTATACTTTAAGGCAAACAACGGCAGAAATTATTGAATTTAAAACTCTTGGCTTGAATATTTTCTGAATATGAATTCAACTAACATGTGGTATACTAAATAATAATAATAAACTATGTAAATGAATGAATACAATCAACTGATAACAGTAAAGAAGAGAAAAATTAAACAATCCACAGTAATTTTTTTCCGCGGGAATTGTCATTACCCATAATAATAATAATGTGTGTAATTAATCGCCTATATATTTCATTTAATCTCGACCTATTTATATTCTATGTAGGTAAAAATATATGCTCCCCACACCTGCCCCGAGCTTCAATCTGAGGAAATTTTCGGATCTGTATTTCATGTGTTGAATAAAATTCGGATCAAAAACAGTCAATAAAAACTGCGTGTATAGGTTTTTTATAAAACAATGCATGTATCTATGATTATAAGTGAATGAGTGAATGATATATACTTACTAGATAGTATTTATCACCAAAACGGTTATACGAGGTCTTCAAATGGATAATATACATTGTGGTTATGTGGTGTTGAAATTATTGAATTTAAAACTCTTGGCTTGAATAATTTCTGAATATGAATTCAACTAACATGTGCTATAGTAAATAGTAATAATAAACTAGGTAAATGAATGAATACAATCAACTGATAACAGTAAAGAAGAGAAAAGTTAAACAATCCACAGTAATTTTTTTCCGCGGGAATTTTCATTACCCATAATAATAATGTGTGTAATTAATCGCCTATAGGTATATTTCATTCAATCTCGACCTATTTATAAGTTATTTAGGTAAAAATATATGCTCCCCACACCTGCCCCGAGCTTCAATCTGAGGAAATTTTCGAATCTGTGTTTTATGTGTTGAATAAAATTCGGATCAAAAACAGTCAATAAAAACAGCGTGTATAGGTTTTTTTTATAAAACAATGCATGTATCTATGATTATAAGTGAATGAGTGAGTGGTATATACTTACTAGATAGTCTTTATCACCAAGATGGTTATACGAGGTCTTCAAATTGATAATATACATTGTGGTTATGTGGTCTTAATGAGATATCCAAAATATGTGGCTTGCCATTCGTTTCAATCTATTCGCGTTTTTTTTGGAATAGTTATAAAACTGCTCCTCGTTCAATGACCTTACTCCATTGGTCCAACAATAAGTACTTTTCTCGGAGATCGTTTGAGGAGCTAATATAAGTTAACTTTCTCTGTCCATTGTATTTCTTTTTCAAGGCGATTGGATTCTAATGACAAGTTTTCAAATTACCCTAATGAGATATCCAAAGTAACTGCTTCCAAACTTCAAAACGGGTGTCGGTTTCCGGCTTTATCCCGAAAAGCCGTTTGTAGAACCTTTTCGTGTCGAAGCTCAGCTCGGGGATAAGGGAAGACCGGCAAAGTATTGGCAACTTAAAAGGAAAATCCAGGGCCTTGAAGTTCACGCTTCACTACGTCCGGTTAATTTCCTCCCGGCCAATTCAATACAGAAATAGCTGAAGCAAGGAATGCTCGGCTACTCATCCCTAACTTTTCCCATCTTGGTGCTCCTCGCCCTTATATGAGCACACGCACCACCACCTCCACACGAGCATCGTATTTCAGGCAATCACTATACCTAACACACGGACTTCTTTGACTCGGCAACCCGATAGGGGGAAAAGAGTTACGTCGACGGAGATGAAACCAATTTCCTCGTCTAAGATAAATTAACATATTATGGCCGGGCTGTTTTATTTATTTGTCCTTTGTAACAGAGTTACCTCCATCGAGGTCCCGTCAGGGCTTCAGAGATAGCGCTGTCGACGTCCCGTTGATGAAACAACGGGCGTCGCTGCCTGTCCTCGTGTTTTCTAGCAGCTGGGTTTGGCGTTGGATGGGCTTTCCAGATCCCTGGAAACCAATCAACTCCGAACATGGCTCATTAAAAGCTATTAGTAGGAGTGGTATCTCTCTGACGGGATGCTCTTTACTCTCCTCTACCTTTTTATGAGGATTTAGGTCCCCATTGCACCTCGTGGGGGGGGGGGGGGGGGGGGGTACCTAAATTCCTTATACCTTTTGTCAATATAACTGTATTTCGTGATGGGTTATGGCCATGAGGCAGAATAGAGATTCTCGATTTTCCTATATCAAGATGAAATCCTTGATTATGAATATTCAGAGCAAAGGAATCCCAGTAAAATGTTAGGACTTTAAAGTTACCGTTCAAACGTATGTCAAAGTAAGTTAATCTAGATATTTTGTTGTTACATAACGAAGTTAAGAATTTTTAACGCCTTGCTTCCGAGTAGCACCTATGTATTAGCATCGCGGTAACCTTGGGGAGGTAAATTAAATTTCTTGCAGAACCAAAACTCTCACTTAAAGACTTTTCTGAACAATTTGGGGTCTTTCCCAGTCTCTGGGTCCGTTAATTCTTATAGTGGACAAATTTCTACTAAATTACTCTCCCATTCCGATCAAAATTTCAGCGGTTGTGCAGGTTTCGCTCTTCAATGTGAATTTTGAATTTAGTCCAATAATACCCTCTGCGATTGCGTGATTGTAGCTGCTACAGTTATAACCGCTACAGTTCTCAACCGAATTTTAAGAATTCTAAACGGTTGAGCCCTTTATGGTGCCCCATGAATTTCTACACAACCGCTTTAAAAGTAGCCATTGGCATCATACGAAGCAGGTACTTCTGTTTGTAAAATTTGTTTCTTAATTAGCGAATTATTGAAGAAAATTAAGCTATTTCTCTCGCCTCAAAATTTGTTGAATGTGAATTTTTGAAAACATTTTATGCAGAAATCCGTTTCAGGCTATTCTGAATCATATTCTGAAGTTTAACGCATTTTTTTATGTATGTATGTATGTATGTATATATGTATGTATGTATGTGTCATTCCAGACGATAACTGTCCGTAGAATTGTGCTAGAAACTTCAAACAAATTTTAAAATGTTAAGGACACAAAACGAAAGTTCAAGTTCGTTGGCCAGCATGATCGGATTACATCTTTGGGTTGAAATTTTCAGAAATAAAGTCAAAAATTTCAAAATAGCCTGTTTTTTGCGATTTGTTGTGCGAAATAATTTTTTCAGCATACTAACATGTGGTATATTCGGAATCAGCGTAAAATTTCCTATAAGAATATGTATCAAATTTTCACAAATTTCAAAGTTGAAAAATCAGTCAAAAATCGAAATAATGCCGTTCGCTAGTTTACTAAAAGTGCTGAATTTTCAAAACAATTTCACGTAAAGTACGAAAAATTACGAAAATTCGCTCATACGACCGTGCTGCACGATTGGAACTTTTTTATCCCATACCCCAAAAATGTTTTTGCAGTTTATATCATGTTGGTCTCTTAAAGTGCGAGAGTTCACTAAATTCGGATTGAAACAGTAGAGCGGCCTGTTACAAGAATTTCACATTTTCTCAATCCTAAAGACTACGTTCTTTCAGGGAACAATGAAAACGGTAGAGAATGGTCTAGACCCTAACCCGAACAATCCCTCAAAATATAACAGAAGTTAAGAGAAAACTGTGAGCGTTAGGTAAGTTACAGGAACCCTTCGTTTGACTGTGCGCAGAAGCTCCCATAGATCCGGCAGTATTATAGGGCAATAGGGAGATCTTGACTGCGATCAGAACAACCCTAGAGCATTGGCCGGGATAAGTTGAAATTGAACTAGTGCATGCCCTCTCATTATTAAATGAAATAATAAATTAAAAAAAAAAAAAAAAAAAACTTTACTGCTTTTAGTATTGCTACAACTTCTGCAGAGAAGGAGGATTACATTGCTGGTAACTTGAATTTTATCACTTTTACATCAGCAGATAATTATGTAGCATGCACTTATACATCTAACTAAATTATCAATATTAGATCCATCTATGGAAATCCGTGTGTGTTTTCCGATGAACTTAGTAATGTGCTCGCCTTTGAATCATTCTACCAATGTAGAAATAACTTTTCTTTCCAACCGTTCATGTGCTAAGAATTCCAACAATAGTGATGCATTAGAATCACGTTACGATCGGATAACATTAATCTTCTATCCTATAGGGACAGTTCTCCCAGATACTGCTAATACAATGTTAGTACGGGTTGTAGTCAAAAATCCTAATCGCCGTCGATTACATTTAAATTGTAGTCCGCACGATTTTTCCAGATTTGTTTAGCACGATTGACCATAAGCAATGCTAACCAACCCATGGTTGCTCCAATAGTAGATCTATAGAAAATCTGAGATATTTCTGGATCTGAACCCTATGTTAGGCTTGTTATTGACTTCAGTATATTGAAGTACCTTGCATTTTTTTTCAATATTTGGTCGATATGTTTTTTCCAAATCAGTTTTTCGCCTAAAATGACGCCCGAAAACTTCATTTCTGACTCGATAAGGATATTCCGTTTTAATGTGAAAGATACAACTAGAGACTTTGAAATTGACAGAGATGACTTTTTCTATTCACCAGTGCCCTAATATGGATTCAAAAGTTCCTAACAGTTGAGTACCAAACTCCAGCGTATCACATTCCACATACGCGCATATATAAATTGCATACTGGACTAGTTAAACTCCATTCGGTAATCTATCTTCCATGCCTCCAACAATATTGCATATATTAACGGCCTCATAATATCCAGCTGCCGCAGATCTTGATAAGCCACTCTGGATACCATAAATTCATTGTGTATTCCCTGAACATAATCGGTGATGCAATATGTTATACTGGATATAATCCTACGCTTGAGCTATATTTAAAAGTAGACATAGCGTTATTTTTCTGTTTGCCAATGATAGATGTATACATGGAACGAGCTGTGTTATACCTTCATATCCAGTCCAAGATTTTTTAAAACCACATTGAGACTCGGGGAGTTTGTATTAAGCTCTGGATACCATTCCAATCGAGTTTTTACCATACGTTACAAGGTTTTTAGGAAGCATGACGATGATAAAATAGCCTGTAGGCTGTCCAAGTTTTCGTTCGTTTCCCTGGTTTAATTACACAGGGGAACAAAAAACAGTGATATCGAGTAACAAAGAAAATAACTGTGGTTTGGGGGGGTTCTAGACGTCGCTGAATAAGAAAACGAGAGCTGTTTTTCAATATTGATTTAAATTTTAATGTTACAGTCCATACGCCTGTTTTTCTCATGTTCGGTAATCTGAAAAATCAAAGCTAAAAGTTTTGCATCGTATTTTCAGGTTTAACCACCTTACATTATGTTGTTTAAGGTGGTGAACCCGAATATGAAGCCGGATTTTAATCATCTAGCTTTGTTCAGGCGCGAATCCTGTTTAAACCCAGTAAAAATCGCCAAAAACAACGATTTTTAACAAAGTTAAAGTTATTTTTCTCTGAAACGAACGAAAACTCATTTATTTTATCGAATTATTTCCCTTATTGTGCTCATGTGACGGTGCCCTTCACAAAGAATTTGCTGTTTTTCTGAAACGGGAAGCAAAGCATACGTCCAGGCTGAAAAATGGAACCGTCCCTGCCCACAACTCTCAGGATGGGTGAAAGTGAAGGTCCAGTTCGCCATAATTCGAGCTGTTTCTGTTCGTATAAGAGGGATTCGAAGAAAGGTTCGACCGTTGGGGCTAAAAGATGGAGCAGCTGTACCTCCGATGGTCGACAATTAATTGAGATACTTATTGCCCCCCCCACCCACAGTCACTACCTACCTTCCATTTATCAAATTGATACACCCCTTGTTACCGTCTTGTTAAAATAAAAAATTACAAATTCTTTCTCATAGATTCAGAAGATGAGATTATGTAGGTTGGATTCAAAGTCAGATATATACATAGGTATTGCTAAATGATTTGGAAGTTACTTGTTTATTATTTAACCTTCAATAGTGTTAAAAACATACCTATTTTATAGGATTTTTGATGTAGAATTCAAATTTGTGACCGGATTTTTTCTATCGTTAGCCTCTTCAGACAAAAATAACTGTTAATAAGTTGCAAAACGATGTTTTTGGCGATTTTTCCGATTTTTACTAGGTTTAAACGAGATTTATGCCAGAACGAAGCCAGATTATTAAAATCCGGTTTCATATTTGAATTCAGCACCCCATAAAACCTAAAGTAATGTGGTTAAACCAGGAAATACGTTGCAAAACTTTTAGTTCTTATTTTTTAGATTACTGAACATGAGAAAAACAATTGTATTAGCTGTAACTTTAATTCGAGCCAATCTGGAAAAACAGCTTTCATTTTCTGATTCAGCGACCTCAAAAACTCCCGAATCCAGTGTTACTTTCTTTGTACTCGACATAACTTTTTTTTTGTTCCCCGGTGACAATATTTATTTTATTTATTATTAATATTTATTATTATTATTGATTGATTTATTCATTGACTGATTATCAATTGACCGTATTTATTATCAATACCATGACAATATTTATTGGAGGATAATTTGAGATGGTAATATAGTTTACGTATTGTATCGAACCATATACCCGTAATTAGAAAATAATAAATTCGAAATTTTCGGAAATACGAAGTTCTTGTTTAGGAGAATAATGGTAATGGGGTTCTTCCACAATTCCATGTCATAGTTATTCATCGTTTCAACCTTAAATGAAATACCATCACCAGCCCCTTCATCAGCATAATTTTGTGATTAGCATGTGACAGGGAAGACACTCAAACATTTCGGCAGTTATGGATTTATTCCTGAATCATAGATTCTGGTTTCGTTATTTATGAAGACAGGTTGTCTTGAACCACGTAGCTCCACAAAAAACAAGTATCCCCTCCCTTACATTCTTCCATTCAGAAAAGGGTTTTATTTACATATTTCCAATTATCGGTTCAATTGACAGCGTCTTCTCCCTTTCCGTCAATCAAGTTTATTTCCCTCCTCTCTGACGACAGGGCCCTTTGCTTGATCCTCTCGCCAGACTACCGCTCACATCTTTTGATTTATTCATGACCGAACGTTCTCCCTATGGATTTTATATATATATATATATATATATATATATATATATATATATATATATATATATATAGGGCGGTGTAGGTGGAAGCCATGGAGTTATTTATGCCAGTGGGGAATGAGGGAGGGGGAACTTCGACTTCGTCACGATTCGTGCAGTGATGACTCCTATCATGTAGGTGATGATATGTGTCCTTGCCACCTCGAGGGAACGAGTTATACGGGTACAGGAATAGCTCTATTATAGTTGAACTGAAGGGCTTGAAATTATGTAAGAAGTCTATAACGAGCTCATTTTTGCACACAAATTAATAGCGCTTAGGATGGGAACACGTAAATATATTGAAATTCGAACAAATTTTTGTGCATAAAATCTTTCCAAAAGAGTTCCTTTTATGGGAATGCTTAAGTATTCACTAAAATATAGCCACGTAACGTGGATTTTTGTAAAAGACAAGTTAGGATTCCAGCCATTTTATGAGTCATACTTATTTTTTAGTGAATCAGTTCCTTGATTTTTAAATGTTAGCTGATTTGAGCGCGCATAAATTTAAATTATTCTAAATAGAATATATGATGCTGAAGAATAATACCATCTATTTTTTATTGAATATCAGAAGCACCTGAATAACTCATATCAAATTGGGAATTGATATTGGCCATTCTTCCCATCTCTTCGGAACTTCATTTCAAAGCTAATTTGAGGTACCAAGCAAGACCCTCAAATACGCTGTAGGTTCCTAATTTACAATTATGTAATCATTTGGCGGTCAATGATTTTCTTGCATGCATCTCTCACAGGGCTGTTACGTAATGGAACGGCTGTTCATTCGAATGTTGAGTGCCTAGAGTCCAGTGGCCTTCTGCGGATTTTCATCCTCCTGTCCATTTCGTATGATCAATACCTGCATTTGCCCAGTTACATTTGCATATGAATTATGCTAATGGAAGATAAACCGGAATTCGGGGCTCGCCACAGGGGATGTGAGAGGCCCGTCAGATACCCAGACGGTTTCCCGTGAGCGAATTATGAATCCCAGTTTAGTGCGCGATCCTAATAACTATTCAACCCTATGAAGGTGTGGCCGGTCATGGATGCAACGAAAAACTCAAGTCTGACTCAATAGTTTGAAGATTGAAACTTTCATGATTGATAGCTCTGGTAAATAAAGTGAATTTCCCTATTCAATAGGTTCATCTAGCAAATTTTCGATGAAAAAATGACCTATTTATATGGTTTCAAAATGTTTATAGTGGGAGGAAGGGGCGGGGACCCCCAACAAATCCGTGTCATGTCATACCTACTTCAAAGAACTCAATCCTAGATTTCAACGGCCATATATATATATATAAGGGTGGAGTGTCAGAATTTAAGGTTACGTTGGTCTGGTCAGAAAATGTTCTATTCACTGTCAATAATGAAGTTAAAAGGATTTTTTTTGTCAGGATTTTAGGGTGGCATTTTTGCTTTTGTCCATAAAAAAAGCCGTACTTCTACTACTTGACGCCGAGATGGTATACATCACGAGATGGAAATATGGTTTTTTGAGGTTGTACAGGCATGAATATGATTTTTTCCCCCCATACTCCTGGTGGGTTATTGCTTCTTATGACCAACCGACCCAAGTGAGGCAAATAGTTTGACGAGGAATTAGCGAAAATACCGTAGTAGAGTCAGTTCTTGGTCGCTTCTGTAAGAGATAAGGAAATTTTGGGGCTAGGTCTCTTGAAGAAATGTAAAGCCTCATTAGATCTTCCCGAAGTATGTAGGTAAAATAGGTAGGGCCTAGGTAAAATACACCCTGCACCTCTACAACAATTTCATATGGGTAGTCCTTTTCAACGACTAGGAATGGACATCTTGGGCCCATTTCCACGAACAAAGCGTGGAAATCCGTTCATATCGGTCAAGGATGGCTGACTACTTCACCAAATGGCCGGAAATAGCCATCCCAAACCAGGAAGCCCAGACTGTTGCATCTGCTCTGGTTGAAAACTGTATCAGTAGGCACGGAATGCCCTATGAGATACACACTGACCAGGGCACAAACTTCATCCACAGTCTGGATGGCTGGTGGAAAGGTTAAACCGAACTATCACAAAATACCTGTCAATGTTTCTATCAGACAGCCAAGATGATTGGGATGAAAAACTTCCTCTATTCCTAATAGCATACAGGTCCGCACACCATGACTCTAGAAGAAAGACTCTTGCAGCCAGCCAGTACGAAGTCCAGTTATCACTCATCCTTATGCTTTCAAGTTACGAGAGAGGCTGGAAGAAGTCCATAGATTTGCATGGGAACAAGCCAGAATCAAGATTTCAAGATGAGGTCCCAAAAGGAGTATTATGACTGCCATGCCAGGAAACCTTGCTTCAAAGATGGAGATTGGGTATGGGAGCATGATCGTAAGCGAACAAAAGGAAAGTGTCCCAAACTCCAACCCCAATGGACAGGGCCATGGGTGGTCACTAAAAGGGAAAATGACGTGTTGTATCAAGTGGCCATGGGCCAATTGAGCCAATTGAGGCCAAATTGTTGGAGACACATTCGTTTCATGTTTAGAAGCTGAAATTTCGTTTCGTGGTTAGAAGCTTCGAAATGTTATCCTTTTCGAACCTATTGCCCAAAACCCTTTTCTTAATTTATGATTTCCTTTTATACATTGATTTTCTTTAAGAAGAACTTGCCTATCTCATACACAAAAATTCATCATTATTACAAAGAACGAACATTGTAATATTCGGGAAAATTCTACGATAATAAATTAGGTGCTTTTCCAATTACTACTACCCAAAAAGTCCACATGAAGTTCTATCAACTTAAATCCCCAATTTTTCTTTTTTCTATTTTCCCCCGAATTACCTGTTGCATAATTTATGATAAACTACGCTCCCAATGTCGGTTGATTAACGAGATGGAGCACTAACAAGATATACTCGTATCCAAAACATGAATATACAAATCAAGAACATAGCCTGCCTGCAACCTCATTCGTTACCACTTTCCACCCCTTTCAATTCCTCCAGCCAATAGGATCTGAGTTTCCATTGAATTGGAATTACATGATCTGGATTTTCTCTGGTCTCCCTTCAGTTATTGCTTGTTACTGATGGTGGCTGAACATTCTACATCAATCTAAATTTTAATGGGAACTTTTTCTTTGCCGATATAACCTACGATTTCCCGTTGTATCGATTTCGTTAGAATGCTGTTCGTTGAATAGGTTTCTAGCATTTCATCGCTAGCAATTTAGTTCGAATCGTATTGGTCATTGGTTTGCATGAATAATAACAATACAGAAACATCAATATTAGTACAGTATGCATATGTATGCCACATGGAGGGGTTGGTTAGGTCCCCTGTATGTGATTCCTTGGGAGCTGCTATCGATTCAAAGCCAATGAAATTCGTCAGTCTAGGTTACACCAGACTAGGAAATACACAGGTCTGTTTCGCACCGACATATACAGGGTGTCCCGCATCAGGTGTTCTATCAAGGCGTGATCCCAGAGATCATTTCAGATCGAAAATTCCACTTAGAGATTTTTTTTAACGCTAAGTTTTCGAGTGATTCAATTTTTGAGATTTTTTTCGTGTAAAAAGACCTTAAGTCGAACAGCAATAACTACAATAATTAAATCAGTAAGTTTAAATTTTAGAGTACCGTTGGAAAGAGCGTTAAATTTCCTCCATATCAAATGCCAAATCAAAATTTTTAAATAGGATTCATTTGGTGAAAAAACTGCTTGAACATGAAATTTCCACGAGGATGAGAAATTTCAATCTTTTAAACTGGCCCATCGGTCTTTAGTGTCCCATTTCTGTACTGTTTTTCGAGTACCTACTTCATCTGTAAAAACTGGCCAAAGATCTCAGCTTTCCAGCGGTGTAATACATTTTTATCTTACTTTACTAATTAGAGGATAAAAGTTTGTTTGAATGTTGAAAACATAGGGTTTTCTATGAAATCGAGGGTTTTCGGGAAAAATTACCCTCTAAAAAAATTCGAGTTGGGGGCCGGTTTCCAAGTATTTTTTCACGTTGAATCGAATGGTAACTCTTGCAGCTCTCCCCAACTCCGTTGTAACATAGTTTTACGCCTAAACTAACTAGCTTTATCCTCAATAACACATACAATTGAGCATAACAAATGAACAAACAATTCGTGAGTTGAAATGTAAAACTTTTCAAATTTAAAATTTTTCACGAAAATCCTTGATTTCATGGGAAAATGTTTTTCAACATACAAACATACTTTTTATTTATCCTTTGATTAGTAAAGTAAAATAAAAATTGATTATACCGCTAGAAAGCTGAGATCTTGGGCCAGTTTTTACAGACGAAGTACGCGAAAAACAGTAAAGAAATGGGACACCAACAGCCGGATTAAAAAATTGGAATTTCTCGTACTCGTGGACATTTCATGTTCAGGCAGTTTTTTCACCGAATGAATCCTATTAAAAAACTTTGATTTATCATTAGATAGGAAGAAAATTCAACGCTCTTCCCATCGGTATCCTCAAATTTAAACTTACTGTTTTAATTATTGTAGTTATTTTTGTTTCAATGACGTGTGGTTTAAAACACGAAAAAAACTCAAAAATAAATTATTCAAAAACTAAGCATTTAAAAAAAAAAAAAAAACGGTGCCAGATCGATTAAATGAAAGGACATCTTACTGTTCTATAATGCTGTATCCAGATTAGCAGTAAGATACTTCATGGACTTTATTTTGTGGAGCGCCATGCACCCAGACAGATTCTTCAGTTGACGGTTGTGGAATGGTATTAAAACAGGAGTGACGGACACATATCTGACAAGAGGACCAAGTCTTTGTCAAACCCTGCAGCCGGATTTCAAAATAATGAAGGAATTCAACTTGGCACTATCAGAAACCAAAGTTTATCATCCTCTCAGATCAAAGAAGAACTTGAAATACAGAGGATGAGGAAGAAAAAGAGCCAAAAAGGAAGAGTAGAGGCGATGCGGAATGAAACTGGAAATGATACAACTTCGTTAGAGACGGAGGCAAGCTGAACTATTGCTTCTAATGGGAAATAGAGAAAGATTCCATCAAGAGCAGTAATAAGGATACGTGCAACGGTACAAAGCAACATTAACTGAAACTAGAATATCGGAAAAGGTTGTATCTTCCCGATTTTCAGAAGATGGGAGCAAACGACTACCTGAAAACATTGCCAATGGTTCCCAAAAAAATCATTCCACATCAAAAAAGAACCACCACCTCATTCAAGCCAATGTCATAACAATGAAGAGTCAAGACGTGAAGAAGCTTGGGATGAGAAGATTATCAAGACCTGGAGATACTTAGAGACATGTTGTCTTAACAAATCAAGCGCTAGGTACTTCTTGCTCCAGCAGAGATGATAGAGAAAATCGCGAGATACAGATGAGAAGGCGACAAGCGCTCGTACAAGCCAAATATATGATATACTAGACTGGAGAACTAGTGTTGTGACCACATAGTTGAATAACTGTTCATGTCTTGTATAATTCGAGAATAAAAGTAATCCGGGATAGAAGTACAAAGGACGGGGAAAACCCAGGGACCAATTAGTGCAGTAGCCCTGCCACCTCCATACCTGCCCTAATGGGTTAGGGACGAGGAAGGGGTAGCTTATAAGAGCTGCCCGTGGCCACCCTTGGTTCACTCGTCCTGGGTACCTGTCATGGTATAACTCACTCTAAACGCAGTGTACTTATTTCCTTAAAATCTACATTTCCAAAAAGTCTTCTCATTTAATGGTTCTGGATAGGTCTTGCGACCTGGGGCTGTTCCATTAAATCGAGCAACTTAAAATTCAACCTTTTTCTCACTTAGTTCACTCTAAAAAATCTCTTACGATTTCAACCTATGTATCTGGATGGGCATTGAGACCCGGGGCTGTTACATAGCTTGAAATACGAAGATATTATATTTTAGCTCCCTTCTAACTTGTGATCTGGATGGGTTTACAACCCGGGGCTGTTCACAAGTTAGCAAAAGTTATATCCTGCAAAATTTATCAAATTCTGAATTCCTGACTGTCTCATACTCTGGATGGGCTTAGACCCGGGGCTGTTTATGAGACAACAAGTAATTCAGTAACAGTATAGGTATAAATATTATAGCGCCTAAAAATAATTACCTCACACCTATCTGAGGGAAAAATAGACGTTAGAAAAACTAGGTTCTAACAACTAGTATAACCCAACGGAGAAAAGGACAACTCCGAAAATTGCTCGGGAATAGGAAGGATCCTTGCACCAGTCCTGAAAGTTGTCTTTAGCGTCAGGCAAACACGGGGATGGCGGCAACTGGTACACCATACTCGATAGCTCTATGCAGAATACCACTTTCTCTCCATATTAACACTATTGTCCTTTTTCTCACACTAGAATATATTCCTGGTGTATATCGGAAGGATTTTATTTTAACCTTTTGTGAAAAAAAAAAAAAAATCACCAAACGCAATTCAGCAGTGACGGTAGCTGATATTGTAGCCTCCATGATTATTGAGATACTGAAGGCTGGCAAATTGTTGTTATAAAACGGAAAGGGGTTCAGTGTGACCCCTACACACGTGGCAACAAGTCTTCACACGATGAAGTACCTACCACAAATATTTCCCTGCTGTTTGCGACGCAGGGAATCTTATTTTTTGCACAATCCTCGTAACTAAATAAGGACCCTGTGCATCTACCATTCAACCTTTCGCAGAGTTGAACATGCTGTTCTCTATACATTGATTCGCGGTGATCGGAGATGTCTCAGCCTATTACAACGAAGGAATGAAATTCCTTACAGCTGCGTTCTGTACTCAACGGTTTAATGGAGCTTTCACACTCATCTGCCATTATTGATATAGAATTCGTCTTAACTTCTCCCGAAATCGTCCAAAGAGAAAGTAATGCAAATGGGTGTGCTTGCTCCAGTCTCCCCTAACACCAGCGAGCAGCAGAACGCTACCGTTATGCTAATTTCCCTATGTAAAGCCAAAACACATCCCCTCAGTATAAAGAGAATTATTGTGAGGTAGAGCTAAGAGGTCAGTTTGAGACGACGTGTCACCGAAAAAAGGAATGTTGGAGAGAAATGAACGTTGGCAGAGGTGGTTGATATCCCGTTCCATAATTTACCTGTCAAAACAAGAAGCACTTGGTCGTTATAACTGTCAATTCAATCCTCTTCTAACTAATTGAACCTAATAGGTAGATTTCCGTTCTCTCCCATCACCACAGGCATCGTTGCCATTAATCTGACGACCCTCCGGTGCCCCGCCCCGATTTCTCGTTTCTTGCTGAGCAAACCGCTCAATCAGTGTCATCTAACAAGCCGGATGCCGGCCCAACCGTCTACACAATCTTCCAGCCATCTTTTGCTTCTCATTTTCATTTCTAGTTGACCTGTAGGATTATATATATATATATATATATATATATATGATATAAGGACCTGTAGGATTATATATATATATATATATATATATAAATAAATAAATATATATATATATATATATATATATATATATATATATATATATATATATACATATATATATATATATATATATATATATATATATATATATATATGTATATATTAATTGCTATGCAATTCTTAGGCCGACCCCCAATAATTTTTTTTAAATGTCCACTTTTTTTGTGTCACGTTTTTTGTCCCGAGATGGGAAGCGAGAGGTCGTGGGTTCGAATCCCAGCCAGGCCTGAAAAAAAAAATTTTTTTTTCTTTTTTCTCGTGAGACGAAGGTTGTGGGTTCAAATCCCAGCCAGGCTTGATTTTTTTTTTTTTTTTTTTTTTTTTTTTTTCGTGAGACGAAGGTTGTGGGTTCAAATCTCAACCAGGCTTGATTTTTTTTTTCGTGAGACGAAGGTCGTGGGTTGAAATCCCAGCCAGGCTTGATTTTTTTTTTTTTTTTTTTTTTTTTTTTTTTTTTTTTTTTTCGTGAGACGAAGGTTGTGGGTTCGAATCCAGCCAGGCTTGAACATTTTTTTTTTTTTTTTTCTCGTGAGACGAATTGCATAGCAAATTATACTCGTTTTCTACGCAGTAGAAAAGAGAAAAGATCCGGCGAGGCGCGAAGCGCCGAGTATAGATTAGGGGGGTCCAGGGGGGCGAAGCCCCCCTGGCGGGGTCAAGGGGCGGAGCCCCTTGCGAGGCCCGAAGGGCCGAGTATATATATATATATATATATATATATATATATATATATATATATATATATATATATATATACATTTTTTATAATATTTATTGTTTTGGAAATTGAGTGTAATTCATCTTAGCGTGAAAAACTTTAAGCAGCTGGGGTGTATCAGTTTCGTCAGCAAACCTATACGCGAGCCTGGTTTGTTATTAATGTCAGTAGGGTCCTAACCACCAGTTTGGCATGAATTCCAATAAAACTATAATGTGGACTTATGTATAGCAAACAAGAATCTTATTCCTCGGCCGTTGGATCAGAGGGCATATTTATGTCTGACCCGAATTGTAATTTCTAGTGATTCCACTGACTAGGTCCTTCGCGAAGGTTGAGGTAATGTACACATTCCCGCCACTAAACTCGATTTTCGTTGATTTGACAGTGACTAACGTCGGTGATGACGATGTCGTGTTGTCGTCAAGGACAACATTTAAACCATTTACAGTGGTTTCAGTCTATTCTGTGTGGAGAAAACTATAGAAAACGTTACCGAACTTTGGCTTATTTGACAACGTAAATCATAAAACGCCTCAAAACGCACTTACCACACGCTTCAAAACTTTGCTTACAACATGGTTGAGTGATCTGTTACAAAAACTTCTTAATTACATCATATTACTTCAAAGCACTGCGTCGGGTGCAATGTCGATTTTTAATGGTACATATTTGGAGCAGATATTTCTTTCTGTCTACTTAACTTATGTAATGGAGCGTACTACTAATACTTTCGGAACAGGTTGCAGGACGGTATTATCACGATAATGATTCACAAATAATACAATAATAAACCATTTGAACATGTAATCACTGAGTGAAATGATAATTACAGTGGGATGCAGTTTCCTGATTTATGAATGAGGTTTGGCGATTTATAATACGTATATCATTCATTCGAGTTATTAGAGGAAACTGAGTCGCATCCAAGCGTGATCTGAAGGATGAGATCTGAACGGTCCAAGTGAGCTACGAACGTGATCTGAATGACGATAGCGCGTCAGGTGAGGGGCACGCTATGTCTGCAAGATGCTGAGCTAGAAATGTGCAGAGCCAATACATGGTAAACGTGAGTTAGAGTCTAACAGACAACAGCCTATATACCCGTTTGCGATGCGCAGGGGGTATTACGTTAAGGGGTCGTGTTTGTCCTAACGCCTAAATTAATCTACTAGAGCACGCAGGGTTGGTAATAATCACCAGCGGGGTATGGGTAATTACAAGGGATGTGAACTATGTATTGATAAATTGTGGTCCCGGCCATAAACCATTCGAGATATCCCATTCGGCAGATCGCTTCCGCATGTAGGGGAGCCTCAGATGGTCTTGATGCTTAACCCGATGCCTGATGGCGCATTGCCTGCCTGTTGCGGTTCCAACGTCACTTGCTATAATAACTACAAGCTCCATAATATACATGACAAAGTGTCAAACTCCAGGAAGCGTTCCAGAGTGCCTCAAGACTGGTTTCCATGAACAAAATGTTGCAACATTTATTTTCGAAACATTTGGAGTCACAGGAGTTCTCATTTCTTTCAGAACTTCGTACACAAAGATGTCAGGTAGCAGAAATACTTTTCTTTCACCAAAGGTTATTGAAAAAAAAATCGCTTGTCACACATTTGAACGAGAAACGTTTCTGTGTGAAACTATATGTTCGAATTTGAATGAAGTTTGTTGAATGAAATCTCTAGAAATATCATTTAAAAATCTCAAAATATCTTTAAAAACCTAATGTGACTGTAATGTCTGATAATGAAATATAATGAGCGATATTTTTTATATTAGGACTATAAAAAAATTGGTTTGCCATCGTATCAGTTTCTGACCAGAAAAAATTAATAAAACAATGTTGGACAAAAGTGCTCCAAGGGTTCAAGATCAATCTTTATCAACACAGTTTAGGAAAAAAGGATTTCGTCAAAGGATTCCCCCAGTGAAAATTTCGATCAGCTCATGGCAACAGGTCAAGCTCTTGGCGACTGTACTCCTGAGGATTGATTCGAATGGAGATAAATAATGATTGAGGTAAACACGGATGGGAAAAAGGATTTTCAATATCTGCAGTAGCTATCAAGATGTAAAACGGGGATAAGAATAACAATAAGAATGGAAGTGGGAGAGAAGACTGAGATGAAGGGGAGGATGAAGAAGAGCATAATCCCTGGATTTTATCGAGTCAAGGCAAGACGATAAAATAGTAGTCGCATTAATGGATTAGTTGAATGGATTAAGACCTTTGGGAAGTTCCCTGAGGAATGAAAGGATTGGCAATGGCTGGAGGAGAGGGGTTGACGCCGCTTTGTCTCACGTTACCGACCCCTCTCCCTCCTCTTTGGGACAACGCAATTCCCCTCGATCGCTATTCTCTCCCTCTCTCACTCACTCTCGCTCGTTTCCCAACAGACTACCCACTTGATCGCTCCCTCTTTTTTTCTCTCTGTCTGTCTGAGCTAAGCCCGCTGGGAGTAAAAAAGGGGAAAGCCGAGGAAAAAGCAAAACAATTCTATAAATAAACAAAAGGGGGCGCGAGAGGGGGTTCGCGGAAGAAAAAAGTAAATGGAGAGATAGAACAAATGGAGAGAAAGTGGTGTGAGACGATGGAGGGAAGAATGGGAGGGGGAAGAGAGGTTGAATGGATTGGAGAAAGGTTGGGGGTTAGTCATAGAAAGGGGGGGGGGGGTGAAAGTGGCCAAACGAGGTTTTCTAGAAACGGACGAGAACGGAGTTGGTGATGTAAGGGAAAGATGAAGAGTGGCAAGCAAGCATCCAGAGATTGACGTCCCTAACGGAGAGGTTAGCTTGAGCCGTAGGTAGAAACATTTGTTTTCCACTTATGTATTCCCATATATTCTGGAAGTCGAGTGGAAGACAGAAGCAAAGCAAGATTTCGGGTTGCGTGATGACGTGTTGGGTGGGAGGATGCGAGCAGAGAGAGGATTAAGGAGGCCTCGAGGATTTCTGCTTGAAATAAAAGGGAGCGTCAACAACTGCGAGATAAAATAACTCAATAAAATGTTTTCATCAAAATAACCTTAGCATTTTCAATGGGAAAAAAGTCACACACAGTTAAATACCTGTCAGCTCACATTTTAAATCAAATATTAAGTCTGGATAAATACACTTAATTGGAGAGTAGGCTAGGAGTTTATAGATACCATAAGATACTTATGGGAAGCAACACAAAGTTCCAGACAAAGCATCCAAGTGTCAAGACGATGGCAACTCCAAAGATGATTTGTTCTTCGATTGTACTGAAATAGGTATCATTTATTATTTTCCTACATTCCCAACTCTATGACATTTTCTGCGCATAGCTTCCGGAATTCCACCCACAACAGGAAACTGAATTCAAATGCAGAAAAAATAGGTTCCAGATGGGAATTGAACCCACATCATTAGGTTTTCCGTACCAATACCATCTCCGGAAAATCAAAGGATGTGGGTTCAATTCTCACCTGGGGCCCATTTTTCGTTCGTTCAAATTCAGTTTTCTGTTTTCCTATTTTCCTAACAAACCCCTGTCGGGCCCATTCGGCGACTATTTAAATTAAGGGGGAAAAAACCCCACAGCACGTTTTCATGATACGATTCACGGCTTCTCGTCAGCTTGCACAGCGTTCGTCTACGATTCTTGGGCGTATGTTGGGTCATGATACCACAGGCCAAGAGGAGATGTCATGTCCTTTGATATCATGTCTTTCGTCAGATGAGACTGTCTTTCGGAGTATGGGGATTACGCAAGATAGCACTCAATATAATAGTATTTATTTCCATATAATAGTTTCCAAAAGGAATGTACACTAGCACAATTAAGAATATTAAAACAGACACTACCTATTTAACACTGGGCATTCGGAAATATACTTCCTTCGTTTGGCCAACCATGAACAGAGGAAGGAGTCATATTATAAATTAATATAATAAACTAAAAAATATTTTAAGGAAGTAGAATCACCGAATGCAATGAGAAAATACATTAATCAATTCAATGAAACGAAGAATGAACAAAAAGATAATGCCAAAAGGAAATTATCTCCTCGAAACATAGACAAAATTTACCACAGAAAATTTAAAATATGCAAAAGGTTATTCATTGGATCAAAACACGACTAAAAAAAGAGAGAAGAGAGAGAGAGAGAGAGAGAGAGAGAGAGAGAGAGAGAGAGAGAGAGAGAGAGAGAGAGAGAGAGAGAGAGAGAAAAAGAGAGAGAGAGAGAGAGAGAGAGAGAGGGGGGAAGAGGAAGAGAGATGGGTGGGAGCTATCCCTAAGAAATTAAAACGCTCTCAAAATTTTTATTGTTTTGGAGAATTTTAATATTTAAAGGTGATTCATTAATGTATCGAAGGCCAATAAAAATAAAACAAATACGAAAAAAAAAATTATTTGAGTGTGAAGAATTCGCAACGTGGAGTAGGAATCCTCACCCTCTCATTAGAACGAGTGGAGATATCATGTGTAATTATATCTAGCTTGGACTCTTCATTAAGTGGTATTATAATATAGCTGACGGAGATAGCATATTTTCAAGTTTTTGAATAAAGGTATGATACGTTCACAATTTGGTTCCTCTTTCAATGGTGGGTTTTGGGTCTTAGAAACCGACGATAGAACGTATTGTGGTGCACTGCCCCAAGCTAGAATCCAAATTGCAGTAGCGATTTGACACTTCAGTAATAGGTAATAATGTCTTTTTGGAGACATAATTTCGAAGTCTAACAAATACATAAATGAACTTTCTAACCCGTCCCATTAACAGCTCGAGGGGAATATTCTTCTATCAAGGTATTTGATAACATCAACTTTAGTAACGGCAAGGTATGAAAGTACACTAATCCGTATCGCAAACATAACCATGCAGGACCAATTTGTCCTGAGCTGGCTGAGTTCGATTATACGATTGTTGAATTGTCTAATTCTACAATGATGGTAGAACGTGTTGACTACCTAAAGCATCAGTCGTGTAGAAGGTTGCACTGTTCAATTGGCTTTCAACTTGTCGGGCAAGTGTCCGCCAGATTGCGTGAGCAAAGTAATTACGGTATAGCGTTTGGCCAACTCGCTTTGAGTGCTTCCCTGAAGCGGAAAGCCTCCTACATCCCGACCGCGGTGTCAGGAACAGTGTGTGAGGACCTTCAGAATCCACGAACTTAACAACGCACGATGCAACGTTTGAAGAACGCATTCGGTTGCGTATCTAACGGGCGATTCACACCTCATAGGTGACAAGCGGACGCGCGGTGCAGGCGCGTCGTCACACCGGTGAGTTCAATTCACACATAAAGAGGTGGAGGTGTGGTGTTGGAACGGCAAATATAGGCAATTGGTGAAGAGCATAGGCCTAAAATGTTCACTGAAGACGAGAGTGATAAGGATTTTCACGGCCTTATGTAGTTAAAGAACGTTAATACTAAAAAAAAAAAAAAGTTTTGCCACCCTTTGTGGCCGGAAAAAAAGTAGGAATGGGATATTTCACGTCATGATAGAGCAAAACATGTATTCCGAAAGGAAACAGCACTTATCAATGATGTCACATATGCTTCTATGAAATACAATTGAATTCACAAAGTTTTAATAAAAATCTGGGTCGCTCTTCGTGATTATTCGCCTGCACCGCGAGTCCGCTTGTCACCTCTTAAAGCGGCCCCACACATGCGGCATTCGCCGAGCACCGAGCAACTCGGCTGCTCGCCTAGGAACTCGGCGGGTCACGAGCTCATTGCTCCACAAATTCGGTGATCGTCCCGCGCAGTGCTTGCTTCGGGAGAGAGACGAGTTGCTCGGAGTTGCTCGCGATGGACGACCAAATGGAAATTGCGGCAGCAGCTTTTGTAATGCTGACTGCGCTAATTTCTAGTTAATTGTTTATATTTTGCAGTTCGTAGAACATATTGAGCTTCCGGTGAATCGCAGTTCGTCGAATCTAGAGCCCTGGTTCAGTATTTTCATGCATGCACTCACTAGTAGACAGAAGAAGGGAAAACTTAAATATTTATTACGCAGGTATTATCTTGAAATACTTCTGCACTAAAATAATCTTGAATTTATATTATTACCTATGTTATATTCTCTTGAATAATATAGGTTTACAAAAGTTGGTCTAATGTTTTTTGGGTTGCTGACTGTTTTTGTCGTTGTCGTCTAATTTTCATGGTATAACTTAATTTTCGTTTTTTCAAGATTTTGGGATTTGTATATTTCCTGTAATCACTGGCTATTTCCAATTGACCCCAAAACTGCTTCAGCCATGCAGCGTGACCAAATCAGCTAATTTTCTGATTAGGTATATTTATATTCAATTTTTTGAAATTTCAGTACCTAATTGATGCATACAAATTTTTTCCAAATAATAATCTGCGTTTTTAGGACGTCCGTCAGAAGCTAGGTCATACAGGCAAAGGCTTTTTATTTAAGAGGGACGACCTATTGGAATTGATCCAGGGGGGTAAGGCACAACCCAAGCATGAGAAAAAAATAACCTCATACAAATTCGTTTCAGACCATTCTAAGACCATGGAAAAACCATAGGTCTGTGTGTATGTGTGTCTATATGTATGTGTGTGTGACAAATTTTGTCGACGCTGCCCAGGCCACAATTCTCAACCGATTTTAGAGATTCTTTCTTTGATCGATTCCAATTTCGGTCTAGTTGTGCAACAAACCTAGGGGATTCCAGATTTATTGTCGTGGTGGGGGTGGAGGGGATAGTTACCGATTGTTTCAGGCGCTGCCCAAGATTCAAATCCCGGCCGATTTTCGTGATTTTTATTCTTGTTCCATAAGGAATTCGATATAGTTTTGGAATGAATGTTAGGAGTTTTAAATTTCATAATGGGAAGGGGTAAATAAAGGGGTAATACTGATAAATTCTGGTGTTTTAATAATTCTCCTTCGATTTTAGTGATTTTTTTTTCTTCATTTATGAATTCGGTGTAGTTTTGTATGTAATATCAGGAAATTCAAATTTAATTATGAAGGGGATGGATGAAGGGGTTTTTAACTAATATCGTCAGATTTTCATGATTCTTTTTTTTTTTTTTTTTTTGTTCAACTAGGAATTCGGTCATGATGTTTCAACTATTTTCGTCAGATTTTCGTAATCATTTCTCCAATTCTTTTTTTTTCTTTTTTTTTTTTCTTTTCCACTTATTGTATGCCTAAAAGATAAGCTTGTGCTGGCATACATGAGCCAAATTCAGCAATCCGATCTAGAACTATTTAACTATTTAATATTACTCATGATATGGAGAGAAAAAACGTTCTTGTTTGTTTTGATTTTGTTTCAAGCTCCTCTATTGTAACAATAATCCACTTTATATTATTTGAGCGTATACTTGGCGTATCTTACTTCATTCAATTATAAATTCGGTCTAGTTTTGGAAATTATGTTAGGAGTTTCAAATTTCATACTGATGATAAGAATTCGCTTTCGGTGGATCGAGTTGGAGGGGGGGGGGGGGGGGGGTAGGAGAAGTCATGATATTTTTGTTTTTTCTCTTATTTTAACCCTCACCAAAATGATATAAAATCCATTCATAGGGACGTCCCTGTAATGCATGCATTACTTACCAATATGTTTCTTTCTTTTTATTTTAAACGTGTATACATAAAAGTGTTATCTACTTATATATTACGTATGTATCACTTGAAATACATACTTCCGTGGAGATGATCATGAATTTTGTTTTACTACTTTTGCATGACTGGAACTTTCTATTTCATTCCAGATTTCCTAAAGGCCCTAGAATTCGCCAAAGTGGGTGACCTTAACTTAAGATAAAAGACCCCCACAATTCCTGAAAGTAATCGATCGATTAGCTACAGAGTTTCATGTGTGTCAACAAATTTTTGTTTTGCAAATGCGCAATATTTATTACTCATAATATGACGATGAAATGCATACATGAAACCTTCACCCAACTACTCCCCAAGTGTGAACAAAATCGGACCGATAGATCGTAAGAAATCGGCGTTGAATGCGCACACTCTATTATTGATCCGACACCAAAGAAATTTATACGGGACAATCTAGAAGTTAACCCACATGAAACCTAAAAATTCCATCGAAATATGTCCATCAGTCTCGGAGTTTCACATGTGTCAACCAATTTTTGGTTTGCGCATGCAAAATAGTCATTACTCACTCAATCGCAATAAAACTAATAGGGCAACTTTCTGATATGCATGAATAACCAACCCACCCTCCGAGTTAGAACAAAATCGGACCAATAGATCGTAAGGAATCAAAGTTATAAGGAATTCACGTTTGCGCTTGCCCACACGTCATTATTGATTTGATTGCAATGAAATTTATAGGGGACCATCTAAAAGCCAACGCACACAATCCCTGAAAATGTCATCAAAATGGAACTAAAATTGAAAATTCCCAGAGAATTTGAATGGGAGAAGTTGTCCCGGTGACCTTTGGGTGGTGAATCCGAAAAGTACCCCGATGATCTGCCCCAAGCGACCCCGCATGTGTGGAGCGGGGCAGATTCTCATTACTTGGCGAATATGATGTCTCCTTTGAAGCGGGGGAAAAAACTGACACCGGCCGGGGCAACCCCGAGCACGTCTATTCGGAATTCGGCGATCACCGAAAGCCCCTCCACACCACTAGGAAATCGACAAGCAACTGCTCGGCGCTCGGCGAATGCCGCATGTGTGGAGCGGCCTTTATGGGTGAATCGGGCCTAACTTTTCGTGCATCCATGCAGCTGGATTTGACGAAAATTGATACCAACTCTCATAATCACTGATCAAATCAGCTACACGATGAGATTTGATGAGAACAGCACATTTCGGTTTGTCAGACTAAATCAATGAAAACGATTCGGACATTGAGGGAGCCGATTAGGGGAGACAACACACGCCACAGGGCTGTCTCATGAATGAGAAATGGAGACGGATAGTCGAGAGTAAAGCGCCAAGGGGATGGTGAAGGCCTCTTGGCCCTTGCAGTGCAGCTTGTGTCAACATCTCTTTATTCGGACTGTTCAGATTATAACAAGGTTTATAAAAAAAAGGCTCTATTTAGGCTTTATTTTAAATTTGATTTTCGAATAAACTCATAACTTTCAATTCGATTTTTAACAAAAAAAGAGAACTATCAGTTAGTAGATATTTTACACTTTTGAATATTAATCTCCCTGAAGAAGCCCCAGTTCCTGGGGAGAAACGTTGGAGTTTAATAAAAAAAAAAAAAAAAAAAAAAAAAAAAAAAAAAACAATTTAAGGACAGAAGGCCTCTTTTATAAAGCTTGTGTTAGCATCCACCCGGGAATACCGCAAGCGCAGGGTATGGTAAGCTGCTCTCCTATGAAATATTAGGCACTCGTCAACTTCACTGTCTTCAAGTAGACACGTCTCCCAACGGGACGTGCAAATATTTTAGGAAACACCGATGGTTCACAGATTCTTGGGAAGATCTGGAGAAGTAGGGAAATCCATCAAATGACATTGGAATAAATATCGTTCATACCGGAAAACGGAAAAGTGTGTTTGAAGGACGGACGGGGAGGAGGGGGGGGGGGGAGTGTTCGAAAAACTATTTAGAAAGTTTGAATATTGCTTATAGAGAATATCGAAAAAGAGCAGTGTCGCAAACGCGCAAGAGAGCAAATTTTCAAGAAAAGTTCGACGACTTGACATTTTCCACAGTAGGGGTCTAAGACTGTTTTGTCTTGCTCAAAATAGCTTGTTGCTTTTGGCGTTTCACAGCTTTTAAAACTATTTCAGGACTGTGTCCGTCAAATCGACTGTGGGCAAAACTTAAATCAAACTCCTATTTCGATAAACTTTCCAGGGATTGTGCGGATAAGCTCCGAGACGGTCGGTTCCATCATCGGCAGACCAATAAGAGTGCAAGTGCGCGTCCACAGGCGTGAATTTTCGTAAGCCCTCGAATAATATTCCGATCTAATGGTCGAAATTTGCTCTATTGCTACAATACGTGGGCTAAACTGCAAACCTAGCATGACAGATATTTTTCAGTCGTTTCACTCCGAACATGTGAACGTGCAATTGGTTTTTGCAAGGTGGCTAGAAGAGAAGGTAAGGGTAATCGAAGCAACGTCCACTTTTCGATTTAACGTCACGATAGTTGCCGAGAGCCTGACCTTTTACATACCCTAACACAGAAATGTATGTTTCTGAGGGATTTCCCACTATTCGATCATTGTACTCTAATTAGCCGTAACAAGTTCATGATACTTTTGAGTCTCAGATGCTCATAACAAGGAACATGTACTTACTCCACAAGTACAGAAATTCATTATTCTTATGGGGAAAAAGTGCTTATGCTACATTTTTCGCTCAATACTGCCCGAGGATTTTAGGGTGAGAAATAATTCAAAAAGCTCTTTGTGTTTCATAATTTATTTAATTTGCCAGTATTAAAAATATCCTACATTCTCTGAGGCATCGCACTTTTATGAAGGCTTATTAAACTAAAATCTCAGACCTTTTCTCGTTTTCTTGAATTTTGTCCATGTCTATTTATTCTTTGTTTTCTTTTTCTTTCTGATTTCTCTAAATGAAGATGTTTGGAGAGAATAAATGTGGTTGTTTGCATGAAGCGAACGATGAGAGTTTTTGTAGTTAGGTAGAGATGAAGTAGATATGTGCGATTGTGTTCCAATCATTATAACTCTTACAAAATCAATTCAAATGAAAAAATAAAATAAAATAAATAAATAATAATAATAATAAATGATAATAATTTAATTAATTAATAATTTTCACCCATTAGTACTTCAGAAATATTTTCTAAGACCACTAGAAAGCTGGAAATTTTAACGCTCTTTCTAACGGTACCCTCATTTTTTATTTTATTGTGCGTTTTGAGGGAGTTGTAGCCGTTTTAGTGTGATGAAGTCGTAAACACGAAAACATCTTAAAATTAAAATAACTCAGAAACAAAGCCTCAAAAAAAAAAAAAAAAAAAAAAAAAAAAAAAAGTCCACGATGCTCTTTTTGTTGCAAATTAGTTGCAGAAACGATTCCTGAAGTTGGGTCGTCCATAATGGGACACCTTGAATAGACGAGTGCTCTGCACAGAAGAGCTATCCGAAATAAAAACTTTTGTCTACTAATTAACAACGTTTTGTATAATCATGGTTTTATCTTGCTCGGAATGGAGACCGTTTTCACGAACGTGTTTTGTGGCGTACGAGGCGTTCTTCCATATGCCCATTCATTCGTCTGCAGTTCACTTCACCTGTCAACAAGTTCCATTGTGGTCCAATTCACCCGTCAAAATGGAAATGCATATAAGGCCTGATTTATGAGGGAACTTGAGTGATACCTGATTCGACTGGGATGTGTATAGAAAACCCTCGAACGCGGTTGTCGGGGTATATGAAATTGAATGGAGTCGACTGTTCTCTCGGAAACCTCGAGGATAAACCTCTTGGAGCGCCAACGCTGATCCGTTCAAAAGGGTTCGAAGCGGAGTCAACCACCCAACTAATTAGTAATCCCTCCACTGCTCAGGAGCCCGACTGTATAATTAATTATAAATTCATCTCGGCTTTCGTTGCAACGCGTAAACAAGATCGGATTAGGAGAGAAAATTTTACTTGGATTAATATTGCCCTATGTAATTAGCGTGTTTAATTTGTTGTTTCGTATTTCTACGTTGAACAATGTTTCATTTAATGTGATGTGTGATCTTTACTGCCTACTATGGGTTTCAGGGCCTTTTAAAGGGTGAAACGTATGAGAGGGTCCCTTGAATTTAGGAGCTCCAATCGCTAGTTACTGCTGACGAAGTTGAAAATATTTCTGTGAACAATTGTAACCAAATACTCCAATTTTTATCTTAAGTACCATGCTTTATGAAATGACCGAGGTAGATATAAATGGTGACAACCCCTCAAAATCATATTGTTGAATATTGTAAGCACTACAAAGGAAGTCTCAACGATAGTGCATCAGAGTTCTTCTTCTGATATTGTAAACTCCGATGGAGATTTGCAGGAACACTAGCATATTCTAAACAGCACATTCTGTCACTTCCTGGGTATCCAAAAGCTAAACTCAATACTCAGAAAACTTTTTCCGATTATGGCACAAAATCCAATCACTCGAGACTCCCAGAGGTCCCTTGCCTGGCCTACCGATGGCCAAGGAACTAAGTCTTTATTAAAACGCTCTAAATTCCTCTAATATCTTAAATCTGGGAAAGCCTAACTACGTGTTTTGTGGCACCGAACGTTATTCAGAAAATTCAGGTGTGTATTACGAGTTGACCGTTATAGATAAATTTTAAAGATGAACAAAAATACGATTGTGTTATTTGGGGCACAACGGTAGATGAATCTGCATTATACGTTGAATAAATATGGCGTAAACGGTTTCCTTCTACAACAAGAAGTGCTTAGTTGTGAAGCTTTTCTTACCTACATACATTCAGTTTTGACTAAACACTCCTCAATTTTGATCCTTTGAAAGTTTTCAGGTGAAGAAAGATGAAGACAAGGAGAAGCAAAGGAGGGATGAAACTCAGTATCACGAGATTATATTCAAGACATTCCAACCGACATTACGGGGGTATGAGCCGAAATGAGAGGTGTATACGCCCGGTTTAAGGCGATGAACTTTGCTTGTAACAGAGTTCACATCAAAGACGACTTTTCCTTGCAAAGCTCCCCCTCACCAGTCCTCCAGTATCCCTTGCCTTTCTAAAACCGACTAACAGTGGTCCAGAACCCCCGAAAACGTGATCGAAACTCCTAGCGACTTTAATTGTATCACTTCTGCTCCCAAAATGAGTAGGTCTTATGTTTTTGAGTGCCTAGATTACAAAAATCATGTTTTTATTCACTATATCCCAAACTTATGTGCAGAGATACGGACTTTGGATCAGAAAAATTTACCTACAGGCCAAGGTAGCAACTAGTAGCACCTGGAATTGGTTCGAAAACTTTCTTCATACCTTTCTCGACAATCTGAGACCAATTTTAGCGCGCAAGTATTCGAACGATTTCTTTCTATCTAATTTGGAAAAATATTCATGAAAAACATACATTAAAGATCATTTACTCATCTTCGGATCTACTTACTTGTTGGCTGTGATTACCAATCAGCAAAACTCTTCTCATTTGGAAAATTGGGAAAAAAAGAAAGAAAATACAAATTGCTGCATTAACAAACAAATTGCTATCGTCGGTCTACTTTAAACTTTCCGAATTTCCTGCAAACTTTTCTAAGCAGTTTTCGGGAAAGCCTTGGCTGGCTTGAGTGTTTCAAGAACTGTAGAATAAAGGATAAAATTTTCGAATCTGTTGAAAAATATGAAAAAATTGAGTTTTGATCACGTTTTCGGGGGTTCTGGACCACTGTGCGACGTTCACATAGGTAATAATGTCAAGGACAAGTTGTTCGTGGTTTTTTATTTTTTTTTTTCGTGCTTAGGGCAGTCATGAATGAGGAATACGTATTTTAAATACTTTTAGTGAATGTTGCTTAATGAATGTACCTACAAGCCGAAAACATTGCTCTTCATTCCCCTTCTAACCTTCAAGAAGTGCGTACGTATTTTGATACATCCGTGTGCATAGCCACGGAATACACGCAAGGAGTACTTTCAAGGATTTTGTTTTGGAAACGAATTCGTAAGGCTTTTCCATCTCATGGTTGAGTGTTGTTTTTATCAAACTCAGATCACAATAATAAAAACGTTTCTCACCACTGAGGGACCTCCTAAAAAACCCTCTTGGATAGAACTGGCTGATTCCCCTGTGATCAGACTCACTTTTGCGAATTTCGCATTTTCCTTCACACTCTTCTCTTTGACGTAATGCAAAAGTTTGCCCTACAAGTGAACGAAATGAAAGAAACTCTTTGTCGAATCAGTTAAGACTAAGGATGCGGCCATCTCATGTGCACCATAAATAAAATTATCTGTCGTTCCTGACCTTATATTATTTTCACTCAATAAACACGATCAGAGCCTGAGGGGAAAGCCTAGAGCAGAGAGGGGAAAGGGTCTACGGGGAAGTCCCTGGAATCTCTGCTTACTACCTCCGAGCTCATTCTGATCGAGCCATCTACTGCTAATAAACTGACTTATTCTTCTAACCTCATTCAAACCTCACTCACAAGTTTGCCTTTGATGTTCCTAAGCATTGGTATCATTGATCCGACTGTCTCCTTTCTTTGGTTCATTATTTCAATGTTCCTTTTTTAAAATTTAATACAATGCTATGGTACTAACGAATTCGGCACTTAGCAAGTTGGAACTATATAAGATGACATTTTCAGGAAAAATTTGGATTAGACTGAAAATGGATATCACTGTTAAACCTCCTGCGAATTCCGTTTCAGTGGGATCAATTGTAGCTCAACTTAGCAAGTTGGAACTATGGGCTAATGGGTCCGGCTTTTAGTGCTATTGGCATGATGTCCGGATATTAGAACGACGGTTTAATTTTGGCTAATTTGGTTCGGTCAAAATATAATCCGGTCACATAGGGTTCACGTCTATTTAGAGCTTTAATTCAGAAGTCCACCTCACACTCAACGTCGTTTCTTGGAGTCATTACTCAAATTCATCACACGCAGCCTCAACAAAAATCGTCCAGCAAATGTTCATATACTCGTACAATGGTTAAAAACGGATTTATCAGTAGTTTTCCCATCTCCGTTTAGTATTGACTCATTTCAACATAAGTGTAATACAAGAGCGTACTGTACCTAGATGAAATCTGTAACGATCAAGATATGGTTCCCAAGCTCATCCCAAATGTTGGGATTTGGATTCGATTAGTTCAAATCATTGAAGCACCTGTTCTAGAAAAAGACCAAACGGACACGAGAGACATTACTTTTTAGCTGCCATATTTATTATTCATAGCGATTCAAAAATAATAACTTCTAAAGAGAACGTTTCAGATTTGAACTAGAGTTGGGTTTAAGAAGTGCTCCATTGATATTGCTGATTTTCCAAAAATGTGTATCCAATGATTCCAACTTCCGTCATTATACTGTGAGAGGTACTGGAAGAATGGATCTAATTCCACACGTCTCGTATGGATCTTTTTCGGTGGGGGTAGAAAGTACGCAAGTGCCTACAAATTCATGAATGAAACGCCGACTTTTCCTCAATTTTTATCTCATATATATATATATATATATATATATATATATATAAGATGACATTTTCAGGAAAAATTTGGATTAGACTGAAAATGGATATCACTGTTAACCCTCCTGTGAATTCCGTTTCAGTGGGATCAATTGTAGCTCAACTACGCAAGCACAAAGTCTGAAATTCTCTTACGATGCGAACATTACTTAGTTTCAGCTGATTTTGATGATATTCCAGTTCAGTTTTCAGTTCCGCCAGTTTACTGTAAAATTGAAATGTACGGCTTCGGTGTATGGATATTTTAAAGGAAATGTTCTAACTTACCATTTATTCACATTGTCCTTATTGCACAATAATGCTCATAAATTCTATTAAAACGTATTTCTGAATAACAAAAATAACATTTTTACATTTATTCAGACTTTAAAATGCTTTGCACTTACGATAACAAACCCATATCATATAGTGATCATTTTATGTTGACAACAAGCTATAAAAACTATGTGCCTTTCAATTTATGTAGAAATAGTCATTGTTATGGAACAAACGATTATCAATATTGTCCTTTAACATTCCAAGTTTGTTGTCCCACGTTTTAATACTTATGGTTCATTGAAACTAAACCATTATCACCCGACTCAGTTCAAATTCGGAAGTTAGTCAGAAACTGACAAACCTACTGTCCTGAATCAAACGTCACTAGGCATGAGCATTCGTGTAACTATAACCATCACATTGTGGCACATCCATGATTCAACGATCATCCCAATTGCATGACAACGATGCTTTTGAAAATAAAAGTACGAACAAATGTTATCTTAAAAAACCTTTGGCAGAAGAGAATGTTAATAATTTCATGGTAGAAAGGATCTTGGACTTCATTCTGATCATTCAGAAAACATTTTCTAGAGGTCTGTTGCCGTCATTCGATAAATATACTAATCATTTCCATCAAGAGCGAGATCCAGAGTAATGTGCACATAGTATACATTTTGAAACTGATGTCAGTTATTGTAGTTTGGAAAGATTATAAAGCAAAGCTCTGAGGAGGTAGAAAATATTGAAGGCTACAAAGTGTAACTCGACGTCCTGGGCATAATCTTCTATCTATCATCCTATAATTTGAAATAGAAAGACTTTGGCGGCGTAGTGGCAGGGCGGTTGTAAAAAGCCTTTCGAATAAATGCTTACGATAGCTTCGTTCAATGAGAAACCCGGTGACTGCTCGAGGCAATCCCATTGAAATATAAAGAACACGCTGGGCAAAGAGCCTTTGTTCGGACCTTTATCAAAAGAAAGACACAATTTATGTTTGAAAACGCGGTGAACATCTCTTTCCCGATGGGCAACCGACTCTGTCAGCAAAACCACTTTCATGATACACAAACACAGACACACACACACACTTTTTTTTTTTTTTTTAAGAAACCTCCCCTCAAAGACGGAGGGGGCACGCCATTAAATTGAAAAATAAACAAATAAAATAAAAAGTGGGGAGGACGCCCAGGTTTACCCGACGCCGGCTCTAGAGATAAGGGAAGTTGTAGGACGAGGAGGAAGAATGGGATGAAAGAATGTGCCCTTAAAAAATGACCACCAGTTCAAGTAAGAACCCCCGAGGACGCGGGTGGTGATACCACGGCCGAGATGCCCAACTCGAGTAACTCCGTGGCGCTTTTCCCGCACCACACCCCGCGCCATTACACGGTCGCGGCAATGACCTTGATGTTATTAGGTGACACTCCTTTTAGCTCAGATATCGCTTGGCGCAGATCATGTCTATCATATTTACTTTTCTTAGCCCGCCAGGTCTGCTCCATGTCCACACTGCCACTGACAACCTGGACATCCAGGATTATGGCAGACCCATCGGGCTTGATCGCAATGATATCTGGCTTCTTGCCCCGGTCACTCGGCATGTGGTATAGTCTCTCCCATTCGACATCCCAACTGCTAGATGACAAAGCACCTGCTATCTGCTTGGCAACCGCATCATGACGTAAAATGCGGCCACTGTGAGAATGAGGACACTGCTGCACCACATGATAAAGATTCTCATTTTTGCCACTGATATCGAGAGGTCGTCCATCCCATTCTGTTGGTTTGAGCGATGATGGAGTTCCGGATCCTCCAGAGTTTCAAATATATACGGGTGGAAGCCGGATGGATGGTTTTACTGGCTGCGCTTTTGTCTGCTACTCTTCCAGTTCTCAATCAGTCCTCCACTCGGAGAAGTATGGACTCGCTCCACGGTGCTTCAACAATCAGGCAGAGCTGTTGGCTATATTGAAGGGGATTGAGTGGCTAATGTCAGTCACAGCTGAGACTCCCAATGAGAATCGGTCGGCGGTTGTCTGGACAGACAGCCAGATTTCTTTGGACTCCATCCAAAACTTTGCGTTGCATAAGGAAACAATCCAGAAAGTTAGAGAATGTTTATGGCACAAAAGAAATCACGATTCGTGGCTCATTTTCCTCTGCTGGCTCAAGGCTCATCGTAGAAATGAGGGCAATGAATATGCTTATCAAGTAGCGAAGGAAGCTGCTACTGACGACATTGAAGTAGCATTCAGTATTGTACCTTCGAGCTATATCAGGCGGATCGGTCATCAGACGAGCTTGGCGATGTGGGAGGACCAGTGGAGAACAGCACATAATGGAAGCAGGTGTGGACAAGGTTGAGGACGGAGTTGCCCATAACGAGGAAAATCACACAAGTAATTTCTGGTCATGGAAAGAATGCTGCCTATATCCACCGGTTTAATCTCAGCGATGACCCATCGTGGTCGTGTTCAATGGCTGTACCACAAAGATAGGATCACGTTATATTCGATTGCCCGAAATTCGAATAGGAACGCGGTAGACTTGTGACGAGGGTAGAGTTGGGTGGAAGAACTAGGACCCCAGAAATGAAAATTTTGGTAGAAGAGTTTTTGTAGGAGTTCACGTGTTTTGTAAATAGCATAAATTTCGACCAACTCTTGGACAATGATTAATAAAAGTGATTTTTAGATTCAATGACTTTATTTTCGTAGTTCAATTTTGTAGTAGTTTACTTTGAATTGTTTATAAAATGAGTTGTACCCAAATGTATTTCAATGCAAGACAATTTGTATTGATTTGGTAAAAAGTATGTTGCGAATCATTATTTTCAAATAGGTACCTAAGGAAAAGCGTTAAAACTCAGGAACGGTTTCACAATTCCACAAAACTGATGTGAAGAAAAAGGGGAGAAAAAAAGCTAAAACTGCTGAAAATCGTTAAATATATATTTTTTTAAACAAAATATTACTCAGAAATAGTATATTAACTGTGAACTAAAACATTCAACAAAATTGAGACACAAAATTATGGTGACAACGTTCTTAGGTTTTATTAAAATTTGCTGAAAAATCGATAGATACCGATGTGAATTTTTTTTTTTAAATCCAAACATTCATGTGTGTATTTATTGTTATTTAGGGTTTTTCGTATTCTGTTTTTTCAATTGTGTATAGTTAACCAGTTTTTTAAAAACGAATTCAGAATTTTAATACAACTTTGTATAAATAGAATACGAAAAATTACGAAAATTCGTTCATACGATCATGTTGCATGACTGAAACATTTTTCATTTTGTTAAAGGTCGATTTGTTCCTAGGAACCTCTCCAAACGAAACGGTATCAGACCGATCGGTATCAACCGATTCATTTCATGTTTTCTCTGCCTTCCATACGCCCCTTGGCGCTATAAATTTCTTCTTTTCCAAATACTATCACGCCCTGGGGGACACTAAACGACGAGATTTAAAGGCAGTTTCTTGCATCTGGAGGATGACTGTGATTCAAGCGCAGACTTATGGTCGAACGAAAAAAGTATCTTATATCTGATGGGGTTGTAATGTAAACCACCTACGGACTTTTTTTTTAAAACCTCACCTCCATTTAATTATCTCCCAGATGATATAGAAATGTACTTTGTGTTGTTTTACCATCATCGTAGCTAGTCCCTGTCACAGCACCATCCTATTATTTGAAAGAATAATTTACCCACGTCATACTTTAGAATGAACAAACAATAGCCGAACTCTGAGGGTTATTAAAATTTCATACGAAAACCACATTCCCTTTGTAACTGTGCTAAAGCATTACCACGTTCTCACAAATACTCGTTCTTCAATGATGGAAGCGAAATATGAATTCGCGCTTTGTTATATTATAGCCGAGTCATAATAAACGTTTAGAACCAGCCTCTCACATTTTCTAAAATAACAAATCCCATAATAATCAAGAGGTTTAGTGGAAACAGGCTCCCCGTGAGGTCAGGAATAAACCAGTGATATCGCATTTCATCATGAGTAATCTGTCCCAGGTTTATTTCAATTAAATTTCCGTACAATTTCTTTAAAAAAAATAACGTTGTTCACATTTATGGAAAATACAATTGTCTGAATAATTCTCTATATATAGCATTTCTAGATCAAATTCAACATTTTCCAGATTGAATCCAATCTTTTCCAAATAGAATCCTCTATTTTCCAAATGAAATTCAACATTTCCAAATAGAATTCAACATTATTTTCAATTTTGAAAAATCGAAAAAACAACTTCATAATAAATTTTTTGATAAATTATCCTTTCTTGGGATATTATTAATCATTTGCCACAATTTTTGATTTTTCAGATCGTTCCTAAGATCAGATTACATCTGAAATATGTAGGTTTTCTCAAACGAAATTCTTTTCCCAAATAGTACTCATCATTTTCCAAATTGAACCAATATTTTCCAAATTGAACTAATATTTTCCAATTTGAACCAATATTTTCCAAATCGAACCCAATATTTTCCGAATTGAACCTAACGTTTTTCAAACGAATTCAACATTTTCTAAAATGAATTCGCCGATTTCCAAATTGAATTTCAACATTGTCCAAATTAAAATTCAAAATTTTGTAAATTACATAAACATTTCTTTAGATTAGAGAGAAATTAATAGGTACTCAAACCTTTGCATATCGGTAGATTTATATTTTAAATGGTATTAACTAAATTTTTTAAATAATAATCATTTTTCGGAAGCATACATTCTGTTCGTCTTAAACAGAATCGTATGAATCATACAAAAAACAGAGAAATAATAATGAGAATAAATATAAGAATAAAAATAATAAGTGAGAAATAATGTTCATTTTCAATGTATTCGTAGAGATTTTTATAGACATCATTTACGTTTGTGCATGCAACAGATTTGAGAACAATGAAACTAAAAGGGAACCATCTACAGCCTAAACCGCACAATCTCTGAAATTTTCATCAAAATCGGATGAAAACTGTGGAAATTAACCTTGTTACAAGGATTTACGGACACACTACAGACACAAATATACACAGACAGACACGAAACCTGCGAAATCGGTTCAGAATGCTATAAATCGTAAAATGCGAGTGGAAATTTTGATTTAGGAGACAGCAAACTTTTCATTTCCCGAAAGCGAAAAAAATTTAAATCTAGATTTTGTATACTAATGTCTTGTATACTTACTTATGAACATTCCATGCGAGTAAATATTAATTTGATACTGGTTAATATTATGTTGAATAGAATTCCAGATTATATAAATCTACACTTTGAGCGTTAAACGAGATTATAATTCATCACAATATGTCTGGTAGACGTAAAAATGGATTGAAAAATAAGGGGACCTTAAATGGCACTAGTGCCATATTAAGAAACCCTGGTGGGTCATATTAGGAAACATTTTTTGGAAAATTAAAATGACTTTCTTCACAAAATGCTTAATTTTTTACCCTACAATTTTTGGGCACTATTAGCAAAGATTCTGGTAGAGTATGGGTACATGTACGACTGATTGATTTGGGTAGAAGATTTTGGATCAATTAGTGGTCCAAAAACGGATCCAAAAAAAAAAAAAAAAAAAAAAAAAAAAAGGTGTATCATATTAGGGCACTTTCCCCTACAGTTTTTCTGGAACCCATTATTTCGTTGAGTATTTCCACATTGAAGATTTTTCGGCTTTTCGGCTTCTAATAATAAAATATCGAAGTTCCCCCTAATGTAGTGAGTAAAATAGAAAAAAATTATACCGGTTGAATGATCATCTCCCTGGACCCTTAATGATATGTGAATGATTCCTTCAGGAAAGTCACCTCAGGGAGCGAAATTCGTAAAATTGCATGGCCTATGTACTGTATTTTCGGGAGTCAACGACTTTCAGACGAAATTGAATATCCATTTCAAAACTAACCATAGTGATTATTTTATCGTAAACTCATTGGTGATAATAATGGAGAGATAGCCAGGTAGAAGATGCAACATCAATAATTAACATTACTGCCTAATGGTTCGTAATTAATATTTATGAAACGAATTTAAAAAAAAGCTGATGTTAAATTCATTGTCTGCGATAAAAGGACCTATGAAGATATAGAAAGTGTACCTTTAATATAAATATTATTCAGTTAATCAAAGCCGATTATCATTTTTTCTGCAATTAAGTTTTGATGGTTGATGACTTTCCTCGGAATCATCAGGTCGCCAGCAAGAGGTGTCGCAGATATTATTAATAACCATTATGCCGGATATATCCGCCATAACCCTAGTTGTCCAGGTTGTCAGTAGTATCGTGGACAAGATAAATATTTGACGAGCTAAGATAAATAAGTAAGCAGTATTGCCTGTGGCTTTATCTGAACTAAAAGGAGTGGTGACAAATAACATCAAGGTCATGGTGAGAAAAGTGCCACGGAGTTACTGAACTTGGGCATCTTGTCAATAGTGTTTCATGGTATCACCACCCGTCCTTCTGGGGGCTCTTCTCATAACTAATGATTGTTTTACAGAGGCATTTCCTTTCATCTCTCTACCCTCTTCAGCCTTAATCAAATTCCCCCTTAGTTAGGGCGACTGGTTCTTGGGCAAAATAGCAACCGTAAATTTCAAAAGAAAACAATATTGTGTGAGGCATCACATAGGATTCTTTTTTAAATTGTATAACCATTTTAGGATTTTTTGGTTGGTGCAGAATAAATTGATCCTAAGGACGTGTTGCAAATTTTCAACATTACATTATTATAAAGATTGCCCCATCTGAAATAATCCAACATAGCACTGTCTCAAGAATACGCATTACTGAAAGATTAGATACGCATGTGTGCAATGGAACTAAGTTATTTTCGTCTACACATGCGAACAATGTTTCTATGTCCATATTCGTAACTGTTTGACCCAGCCTCTGATTCTCAATCGTCTGCTATTATAACTTCACGATGATGAATTCGAAAGCTGATGGAAGGGAAACCAAGGCAGGAGTAATGTTTGATCCTCCCCTCAATAAGCCCTATGAAATTCACATGTTGTACGATAATAAAACAAGAGGGCACAGCTTTAATTAAATGCGGACGTGTGGAAACTCGTTATGAATGACATCACTTCAAAGACCGTTCGAGAACCGCTGCTGTCAAACTGAATTGACTATATAAGCTGTTGGGTCGGTAGGTACCTACATATCATAGTCCACGTCAGGAGCAGACTCGAGTGCGCTGCTTCCACTTACGCTCGGATTCAGATATTCATAGATTTCTGATATGATATAGAACAATGGTTATCAATGACAATGATGTCACCGATTAGCTCACCTGGATACGAGCCTGCTGATAGAAAATTCACAAAACTCGTGATGTTAATGTGAGTAATCAACAGTACCAGAGAGAAGGTTTGAATATCTTAACCCTGACAACAAAAAATACGAAGGGTTAAAATGTCCTAGTCAGGCAGCATAACCTTCTTCATTGGAATTGGTTTCCAAAACATTGACGCTAGTGATTTAGTTCAGAGTATTATCATATGTGCAAGTTGTTTGTATCTTTCACAACTCACAACGACTCGGTACCTATTGTTTCATTTCATCTTAAGAGTTTATGTGAGTAAAGACTTCTAAGATTCAAATTAATTACATACAAACTATTTGTAAATAGTATTCTTTGAAAACTGCCAACCGTAATATTGAGCTGTTTTTCACTCTCGTTTGGCTTCTTAATGTGAGCACATGTTTGCATAGTTTCGATCGTAACACTATCGGAAGCTATAATTTCATATGTCCAAATCTCTAAATATTCTGATATAATGAGTGATTATAATGGTATATGATAATTTTATCGGTGTTTCATAATTTCCTTAGCACATTTTTCAAAATTGAGATCAGTTTTTCTGTATCTCTCTAAGATAACTTAATTCGTGTGATACTTGATTTTTGGGCAAAATCCTACATTTTTAGCGAATTTTCGTAAGAAATGAAGGTCTTGCAATGGCTCCAAAACTTTTGAAATCGATATATTCGAATGTTTGTCATCACTGAAACCCGTTCTGAGGTTTTCTAAAACGAATCCTAGATTTTAACGTTTATTCACTCATATATATATATATATATATATATATATATATATATATATATATATATATATATATATATATGTGTGTGTGTGTGTGTGTGTGTGTGTGTGTGTGTGAGTTTTTAGACGATAACTCTCCTTAGGATTAAGATACAAATTTCGTTCTTGTACCAAAAAATCCAGCTTGGCAAATGAAAGGATGAGTTCGTTGGCCAGCACTTTTTGAGCGCATTAAATTTGTCAAATTCCAAAATAATTCCAAAAAATCACTAAAAATGGCTAAAAACACCTACAAATTTAAATTCATATTTTTTTTTTATAATGATTTCAGTCAAAAGAGGTAAAGAGGAACTAGAACACAATAAAATTCATGCACAATATTATGCTGAAAAATGTTCTTGAACAGCTGAGTTCCTTCAATCCGGGAACAACGAAATGTATTGAAGATCGTCTAGACTAGACCAAAACCGTCACAACGCTTGAGAACTTCATCGCAGGTTGTCGAATGTAGACATCAGTAAGTCATGGGAATTTTAACACAGAGCCTATATTCATTCTTGGAACGATGAACCTCATATGGACCCATCTGCAGTAGAGCTATAGGACTGGAAGTGGAAGAGAATCAGTTATCAACAAAAATGTTCAGGACGGTCTAGAACTAAATTTTTTTTATCAGAATCAATAATTTAGATCAACACTTAGTATTATTGTACGAGTATATTCTATCGACGTACTGATTTTAAATCCACAAACTGTGAACGACTAATTAACGTCCTTATGAAGTGAATTGTTGTATAAATTTACTTTACTCAATAGGTGCTGTCATCTGTTGGATAAATTATCACTAAAATCGGATGTACCTATTTAGCCTTAACATACTGAGGCTCGGGATATTTAAGCGCAACAAGAGATCAGCTAACGTAATATAGCTGTCGGGATTCTCGATAGTAACGTGGAAATCAATCAACTCGGAATTCGGTAGGTGGCAGACATTATTGACACACGGAATCATGAAGCCAATAGTTGATGTTCAACATTCTTCAACGTCATGTTCAACGTTCTTTCCAATATTTTCTGAAATATTAAACTTTCGTGATGTGATGTGAAGAGTTAGAAGGGAAAGCGGTTGAATAAACGTCTCTGCCGACTCAATATTGAGGTTGAAAAATTCCCTTTCAAATCCGGTATTAATAATTATCGATTCAGGGGGCGCTTGTTGAGTCGGTAGGTACTTTAATTTTAACACCTTTCGGTATCTTGGACGTCAACGGAATTTAACGGGGTCGTGTTCGTTAGTAGATCGACTTGTTGGACTATCAACCGAACGAATTCTCGAGGGGGTTAATGAATTCGCTCCCTCCCTTTTACAGTGGGGTATTGCGGTTCGGAGGAGGCCATCGCATTTCGGCCGGCGTCGTCTCACTTTGCGGCGAAGCTGGGAGCACCACTGTTGGTATTAGGCAAGTTGGGTGGAGTTGGTGAGGTAGGTAAGGTAGGTAGGTATATTATCTCGAGGGTTGGCTGGGGATCGGGACGCTAAGCGGCTTGGAGAAGTTGAACACGCGAGTAGAATCACCTGGTCCAGTAGCTCGAAAGGTCGCTAAGCCGAATGAAAGCCGACGAAGGGCTGGCCGCAATACAAGACGCCATTGCCCTACAGCGCTTTGACTGCCACGAAAAACTCAGAAGGTTTCATTGAAATGAAATGGTTTTTATTATTTGAAAAATTACATATTATATCGTTGGAACCACGTAATTCACAATACGTTACAATTTATTTTCATGCTCCTCTCGATTAAAAATTCGGTCCGCGACGTCAGACTTTGGTGAGTTGTCTTCGATTGAATTCATCAAGAAACACTTAGTAGGGGTATCGGTTAAATATCTTAGGTTTTCAAGTACTTTATACAGTAATTGAAAGTGTTCAAGTACATAACTAACTATTCGCACAACTTTTCAACACAAATCACGAAAAGCCCATTAAGAACACCTTCGAGCTTCCATTCCAATCGATTTCAAGTTCTGAGGTGGTACGAGGTGTGAGCAAATGGGTCGAAGGCCGGATCAAATATCCGTACCCTTTAACTAATTGAGAACAGACGATGATGAATAATTAGGCCATCCACGGATGTAGCCAATACTTTCGTCTGTAATCACGACCAAAATAAGGTCTTCGTGGGTTCCGTTACTGTTAAGACGCGATTCTGACGATCCGTGTTCAGTGAGTTAATTAGGTACGAGTGTTTGTAGTATAACACCTTTATACACTACCACGATATATGTAGATATATATTTCCATTCAAGTGCTACAAGAGGTGTTTTAGTACATATGTATCAAAACATACTGATGAAGTGAGGAAGCCAGTAGAGGAAACGACCGATTGAAAGGCCTCGACTCGACTGGTCGTAATATTTTCTCCTCTTTACCTCGTTAACGGGCGGTGCATCTCAACTTATGTGCAGTAATAGAGTGTAGAACTTGCGTCTATAATTAATAAAACTATATCTGTCACAACTGTAACCAGAGGCTTCCTTTATGATGATTACTTTCGTCTCCGTCCTTCCGAGAGAATATTAATTCACAAGTATTTATACCCAATCACTCACAAATTCAGATCTTTACGCGTCTATTCCAATTTTTACACTCCTCATGGACATAGAATCCTAAATACAAATTTATTATGCCGATCAGAACGTTAATATCTTGTACACGAGTTGAAAACACATACAACCATATATGTGAACCAATCATTTGAAAATGTGAGTACGTTTTCAGGAAACGTATAAATATAAGTTCAGAGGATGTCACAACACAAAACCTGGCAAAGTTTCAGAAAACATTATCCTTATATAAAATATAACGACTGGTGTCTATAGTTTATATATCTCTAATCACGTTCCATTTGATAGTTTTGTATTGTTAGAGCAAACCTTTGTTATGTATTCTCGCTCCACAAACTCGACTAGAACCTCAGATGTTCATCGAACCAGCAGGGACAGGAATTAGGTAGGTACCTGGAACAAAATAATATGTTGATACATATCGCAACCATGATAATTGTGGTGATTTGCAAAGCAAGAACACTCACAGTGTATTAAATTATTTGTCTATGGACACTGCTGTGTATTTCTCGCAGTACCGTGTCTTTAGACCATCCCACAGTACCTAATGAAAATGCCTACTGTTTTTTAACTAGGTAAGATGACGGCAAACACGCGGGCTAATTTGGGTGGATAGTACAGTTTCCTCACTTTTCGTAACATGGTTGAGGTAGTTGGTGACAAAATGAGATGGAATTACTGATTGCACATTACTATTACATATCATCACACATTATTACGCAGTATTACACATTATTCACTTTATTGTCTAAAGGAAAACTTCTAGGAGCAAACCCCTTCAATTTCGCATAATCAATTAATAAATTTTTCTGATTCAGCATGGTTTGAAGTACAGTTCCCAATGCAATGACATCATTAGATGTCATCATTTCATGTCATTGAAGTATCATAATTGAAAAAAAACTAGATTTTTGTTTGCGTGACATGGTTTGTGTGTTATAGAAAATTTGACTTTGTTATCTCTATTTGAAGAGAAGGGTTCACCGTACCGAATCTATCGATTCTGTTCTTTGGAAAAGATTGCAACGTGTTCATTGAATTCCCGGGTGGGAGGGGGACCAGATAAACAACAAATTTTTATTGATAATTTCAATGAAAACACATTTAAGTGTTCCAATAAATCACAACAGCCACGAATAATCATCAGAATATGACCAGCTGAAAGATTAGTACGTGTATTACAGGAAATAATTGATGCTGGAAACTAGTTGTGGCTAAGGATAAAAGTTCAAATTTACAAGAAAACCCACCAAAATATTACCGAGCTGTCTGGGACATTTTGTTGAAGCTCGAGCGTTTGATCTTGGGATCGACTAAGATAAACGAAAGACCCTTAAAACTCTGCGACATGCAACTTCATCAGGAACAGCATTCAATCATCACAACGTAAATAGTTGATAAGTGGAAATGTACATTTGAAGATAGTCTCGTTTGGACCATGCGCATTGTAAGAAGAGTTTGTATGTGTAACAACTTACATACAAATACAGTTCTTTTATGAATAAGAATTAGATATCTCGCGATATAAAGTCGTGGAAACCCGCTTCAATGAAGGCAACCGAAGTTGCAAGGTGCCATTAAGGCAATGAAGAACGTTGTTTATTCCTATGAAATGAAGAGTTGCAATGTTATGTCATCCTCATTAGCAATTAATTAAAGAGTCTTTATTGTTTAAGAACCTAATAGTTATTGTTTGTTACTGATGATGTCATAACCCTCGTAATCAATCTAGGACTATAACTCTTTATTCCGTGGACACAGTCAATTTTACTGTAAGTACCTACTACATAAATGTTTTAAATGTAATCCCATCAAATACTCTAACAAACGGATAACCAAAAAATGACTCACTCATAATCATTCAACTCGAAACCATCGATGGAATCGCAAGGAATCAGTGAATTAAGATGAAATGCAAAGAACATGGTACCCATACTCCTAGCGTTACCATATAACCACAGCTTAAATCTCGGGATATTTCGAATACCGTTGTTAAACTATGGGTAGTGTTTTTATGTTTATTTACAACGAATTGAGCACGAATAGTAAAACAAATTAAAATGTTAGATCTTTTCGGATGTTTGTCCACATTTTAAAAAGATTCACAATACAAATTACCTCTTTAAATTACAAATGGGAGCAATGGCATGAATAATTGCTAGGCAGACAGAATCTAACCGATACAGAATCAAATCAAGACCAACTAGGATATATGACCGCTGAACTTGGAACAGTGGGAAGCCATTGGAGTTGGGTGATGCAACGTAACAAAGCGCATTGTTCTACGTGTATGGCACGCACAGGTCTATGCTTGACTCTTACTTATTATTATTACTTTTATTGTAGAAAGAGGGTTTTATTGTTTGTTGCTGATGATAAACTAACCGTCGAAATTGATCAAAAATTTATATATCTTTATTTTCGTAGAACTAGGCAATGTTCTTCATTAGATTCCGTTTTTAGAGAATTTTCGTAGAAAATCAAGCTATTTCAAAGGATGTATATATAAAAGCGTTAAAATCTAGGATTCGTTTCAGAATGCCTCATACAGATTTTAATTAAGAATGGTCTCAATAGTTTCGATTTTAAAATTTTTCGATCCATTGCAATAGTTTATTTCTTACGAATATTCGCTAAATGTAGGTACTCAAATATCATTTATATTTCCCAAAAAATCAATAAAATCTACAAAAAAAGTTTAAAAAATCGTAAATCTCTTTTGACATGCAGAATATTTATTAAAACTAGTTTTTGCAGTTTAAATGGTAGTAAACAACGTCTTTGCACTCAACGTGCACAAATTCCAAAACCATTTAACTTATCATGAAACAATAATTTAAGAAAATTCGCTCATGCAATCATGCTGCATGACTAGAACATTCCTTTACCAATGTCGTCAGTAGTATACTTAATCAGTCAAGTTTTTCATTCCAGTCTTATAGTGGTGGAGATTGAGGAGAACTGATATGTATAACGAGCATATTGAAAAACACCACTGGTTCATAGCATAAAGACAGTCTTGAAGGTTCTCACATTCTACTGCCAACTCCAATGGTGCTGTAGACGTTTAGATCATCCTCAAGTGAGGAAAAATCCTCCAAAAATAGCCAGACTTGGATGGAAAGCTTGGATCATGAAGGGACCCCTGGAGGATTCCTGAAGTTAAGGAAAAGGGCCTTGATGAAACATTACATCAAAATCATTCTACCGGCCAGGAAAACCTTCATCCAAACAGGTAAACATACGAAGACGTAGGTAGAGACCTTTCGCCAGATCTAGGGTACATTTACCCCAACTTTGAGGTGATTCCAGGATTTTGGGAAATTCCCGTTCGGCGAAAACCAAAACTCGAGTGACGATAGAGCACGACACACCTCTAATATGTTCAAAGACTCCCTCACTTGTGTGAATCTGAAGCTGATCACGTTATTTATTCATTGTGTGGGGAAGTGCAGACATTAGCGATTTGGCAGCTACTTTTTATCCCCTATTCCCTTGATTCTCTACATTTCCACAACATACCCATGTGGCGCAGGTGCTAACATAAAAGTGATATTCCGAGGATGCCGGTGCCTCAACCACAATCTCGCAGGACATTTCATCTTAACCTTGAAGATAGAAGTGAAAACAAATGAGGAGAATCGCCAGTGATAAATTTTTTTTTTTTCAGTTCGGCAAATTGTGACGTCACAAAAAACATGCGGTTTCTACTTAGATGGAAGGGACAATATATAAAGCGGGTTGTTACCAAAACTTTTAACAATCATAGAAAAAATAGGTACCTACCTAATTCAAAAGAGAATACTTGATGTAAAAATAGTAGTTTAATGAAGAATGTTCGCACATGAGACAATGGTTAATGACTGGAACATTTCAGAAGAGTAGGATGAAATGCGACCATCCGCCATTGCACCAATATTTGCATTATGTTAGAGATTACTTTAATAGGTACCTAGCTATTAATTTAGTATGGTAGGTAAGTATGATGGTAAACAGATATACATCATTGGTGACATGGTGGAAGCAATGATGAAATTGGGTTACATTTCAATGGGTGTTTAGTATTAGAATTAGAACGTACACCATGAGCCAACGTTCGCTGTCATAATTCTGACTAACCCCTCTTTTCCCCTGTAAAACCCGCAACATTGCCTCATTCCACCCGGCACTTGCGGGCCTACTGAGTGCCTGCAAAAGTAACCTCCGTTGGTCGAAAACGCGTTTGATAGTCGTTGAGCGAGGCGTTTGACCGCAACGCCATAAACCCTTTCACCAGCGTGGAGACCCCTCGCCACCACTCATCCACTGTTTTTCCTTCTCCCGGAAAATGGCAAACATTCCGATCTAATAGCCGAGGACTACCACAGGACACCTGCGGTACTAGAGACGGCACGTGAACCTTTTATAGTGTCACATTCTCCGACTCTCAGAGCCCCCCTCCGAGTATTATACACGTCGATTTGACAGCACGTTGTTCAACGAATCCCGGCAGTTTGCCTTTGGAACTCTATTGCCCCTGGAGTCGATCACACGGGCGAACCCTTTTTTTTATTAGCGGCGGAAGATCGGACTATAAAATCTTCTTTCTTCCGCTCTAAATAAACCAAAAATTTACGATGGCTTTCCTGCGCTTGCGTTTTAAAATCCGCGATTCGTTTTACTGCAAGCTACCGACGCTCTTCTTCGTAATTACGACAGCGGAGTCCTATAAAAAAGATTTCCACATGTTTACAGCTCTGGTCCGGAGCTATTATTTTTTCTTCTCGGAGTTGGAGACACATAAGGCACATTAAAATGAGAATAATTCTTTATTACCACCGGTTCATTATTGAGCTATAACCAGCTACCCCCCACGGAGAAGGAACGTGTTCTACAACAGCCTCTGCCTCTATAAATCGTTCGTCCAATCGTTGGTTTTTTTTTTGTAAGGAAGTATGACTGCAAAATGCTTGCAATAAGAATAGTGCAAAGAATGAAATCAATATCCTGTCAGGTTAAGTGTAACTCATGGCTTCTTCGTCCACGAAACATGATTTAATTGATGGTTGAAGTTTCAAATCATTATGGCCAATACATAGAGGTGTGAGGTAGTGATTGAAAATGTCATTGAAATTCGTTGAAACTACAGAAGCCATAATTTTTACAAGGATTTTAAGCTTCAGTATTTGCACAGGCTACCGTTAAGAAGGTAAAAAGGAAATTCATGGGAACTATCTACGACTTGATCAACATAATCTTTCTACATTGAGTGGAACTCGTAAGTTAGTTACAGTTTTTTCTAATAGAAGGGATAGCGGATTTACACATTTGCACCCAGACATGCAGGCAGACAACCAAACTTATCCAGAAAGGTCTAAAACGTAACATGGGACTTAATATTATGATTTTGGAGACATTTCCCCCACGTTTTGAGAGCTATTGCAATGCTTCCGGCACCTCTATGGACTTGGAGCAACAGAGATTTCGAAAATAACATTTCAACTGCGATTTACTTTACATTGCAAAGGAACTCAGAAAATTAACGAAGAGAAGATAGGAACAGCCGAAAAAAAAAAAAAAAAAAACTGAACAGGGAAGTAGAGTGCAATATTTATAATAAGAAGAGAAAGAAATACGGAAAAGGGTATGCATCATAGTCACACACCAATTCGCACCCGAAGTCAACAGTAGGGTGAACACGAAGACAAGCACTGCCACAAAATCGCTGGGGCGTGTGTTGCGACCCAATTTGTCCAGGTGATACCATCAAAAGATAAGAATGTTTCCCAGATTGGGAAGTATAAGACCAGCAAGTCAGAAGTATTTCACTAGTCAATCATTTCCAGAAACTAAAAGAAAGAGGATGGCAGTGTGTGAAGATGGCGTTTGTAGTTTGAGACAGATCTTTGGTGAGACCGAGGGTGTTGTCAAGATCTCTTGGTGGCAAAAATAATGCAAATGAACTGAGCTTTATAAATAAATAAATCAGTGTGATTATGGTTCCTGATTCGCAAACGCATTTTCAGAAACACAGTTATTATGCAGGTATTCCACAGAGTCCTGACATTTTGCTTCATTGTTGTTTATCCTCTGACGTATCGCTGTTGTTAACATTGCCAATAGTTACATGCGGCACTGATAACACATGATATAGTAAAGAATATTCCGAACCGGTGTCAACTGCAACTGGTCAAACCAGTTGTCAACAGACGCTGCCGCCTCCATTCACTTTTCCTTCCGAGCGTTCCCATTTTTCAATCAGCAGGTTTCAATGAGCATACCCCGAAGTTATTTATTTTTATAAGTTATTTCTAGTTACTTGTGACAAATGGAACTTTTTGTATGATTGGAAGTAAAATTGACAGTTTATGTATGGACTGAAATATGTTCTGAGCTCGTTCTTACTGTGGTCGAAGTAAATAATTACTATTATAGATATAGGTGTTCTCACGTTATATGCTGAAAACTTCACTGATATTTAGCTAATAACAATCTGGGGGAAAAACTAAAAATCTTTCGATTAAAAGGGGAAGGTGCAACCAAAACTGCGATATCTTATTCTGCTCTAGGATTAGCGCTCACACTTCAAGAAGGAATGCGAATTTTTCAATAAGTACCCATGTTCGTGGTTCATCAGATTTGATCCGAGAACGGAATGAAATATCGCAATTCTGGTTTTACCAACGTCTTCAGCACTAAATAATCCAGAAAATGAGATATCACTTTGCGAAAAAATGGAGAAATTTCTTCCTAAAAACACAATATTCTCCCCATTTTGGACAGTAAAAAAAAAATTTGGATTTTTTTCTCTCGTGATTTTTAGCGAATTTTTGAAGAAAATTAAGCTATTGCTCTCGCCTCAAAATTTGTAGAATGTGAATTTTTGAAAATTTTTTATGCAGAAATCCGTTTCAGGCTATTCTGAATCATATTCTGAAGTTTAACGCATTTTTTTATGTATGTATGTATGTATATATGTATGTATATATGTATGTATGTGTCATTCCAGACGATAACTGTCCGTAGAATTGTGCTAGAAACTTCAAACCAATTTTAAAATGTTAAGGACACAAAACGAAAGTTCAAGTTCGTTGGCCAGCATGATCGGATTACATCTTCGGGTTGAAATTTTCAAAAATGTAGTCAAAAATTTCAAAATAGCCTGTTTTTTGCGATTTGTTGTGCGAAATAATTTTTTCAGCATACTAACATGTGGTACATTCGGAATTAGCGTAAAATTTCCTATAAGAATATATATCAAGTTTTCAAAAATTTCCAAGTTGAAAAATCAGTCAAAAATCGAAATAATCGAAGATTTCTTCAAAAATTCGCTCATGGGGTCATGCTGCATGACTGGACTTTTATTTACTTAAAACTTGGTATGAGGCACCCCGAAAACGCTCTCTAAAATTCGCTTCATTATCTCGAAAATTGTGAAAAAAAGTTAGTGCGGGGGGGTTACTGTTGGGACATCCTGTTCAGAAGATACAAATAGATCATCGTACAATACTGTCTCATAAGAATTACCTTCTTCACAACATTTGGTCACTCAAGTGTATGTGTCTTATTGCTGTAACCGTGTTACACTAAAATGCTTCCAGCTAGGGTATTTTCTTGGCGCGACGGATATCGGAAGCTCTCCTCATATTCTCTCGGTAGGCTTCTTTCTTTTCTTTGGCATATCAAAACGTTCATCTGCTGGAAAATGAGCAGTGGATCCGAAAGCTTCTTGATGTGGGAAACGGACGGATAATATATACTTTATCGCGTCTACAGCTACTAACCCCTCCTTGTCAGTTGCGGAGGATTTGAAGGGGTAATACCATAAATTTTGATGTTTCAACTATTCTCGTCCAACTTTTGTGATTAGTTTTTTGTTCATTTATGAGTTTGGTCCATTTTTGAGAAATATGACATTAGATTCAAATGTCATGATCCTAGAGGTTAAATGGAGGGGTTAATGGCGATGAGTCTATTTTTACTACATTCATTTGATTTTCGTGACAATTTCTATTATTTCGATCAAGATTGTAGTGTCGCATGCAAGAAGTGTTAAATGTACTTACTGTCCTTTGAGGAGATAAATGGGAGGAAGGGCCGTTCCGAGATATCATGATACATATATTTACTTATTATAATTCTAATTAAAATTATATAAAAACCATTCATAGGGACATATCTGTAATGTAATTCAAGCATTACTTATCAATTTAATACATTCAATAAGTGAGTCTAACGAACTCAGCCTTCCCTCTGGAATGTTTGTCTTTTGGCGAAAGAACGGATTATTTATCTGAATCCTAAGGAGAGTTACCGCGTTTGCATATAATAAAGCGTTAAAAAATCATTTCCACGAGGGAAATAAAGGGATACATGTATATATATATATATATATATATATATATATATATATATAATTTTTGGAGCCCTCGCAATAACTTAATTTTCTACCAAAAATCGCTAAAGCAAAGAACAATATTATGCTCCCAACTTAGTCCGAATGTTATGCCCTCGTGAAACGTGCTCTCGTGAAAAGTTACGCATTGGGGCTTCACAGTATTATTTCTATATAAATATCATAAACATGGGTTTCAAAGGGCCAGAGTGTTTTCTCCTTTGAAATTTAATTTATTCAATTGCCCATTGCGTCCGAACCATGATACACAACTATGTATGTGAATAGCACCAGAGGATTTTGCTCGGGTTTCAGATGTGAGCTAATTGGATTACAGCGACTAATATCAGTTCATGTAATGTGTGTGGTCTGGATTACTGTTATTAGAAAATACTGCTGCCGCATAACCAGCATCCTTGTAATCAAGTGTCTACACTGTAATTGAATTACAATATTCGATATTTGAAGTAATAAGAACTGTACCATACTTGGTTTATAAATTAAATGCACACTGCTTATTAGTTATGCATTATATACAGAATTATTTACATTGCTACAAAGCCATGTCAAGTTGAATACTGCTAAAATGGTATTTCCGAAAAAAAAGCAAACCGAATGTATATTTTGTCAACCGATTTTTTCTTTCTCCAATACTTCAAGCCGTTCTTTAGGCGTCTAAGTGACCAAAAATTTCTTATGCAATTTGGACTTTGGAAATAATGAACTCATGCCACCAACATGATAATATAACATGTGTGGACATCAGTTGTACGGTTAAATTGTCGGTTGTTGATTTTTTAAATAAAACCAAGGGAAATATGGTACCTACAATCACAATAATAAATACAAGAAAGGCGAAGAACACACCACACCACCACCTGGAAAGGTGTGTCCTTCATGAAAACAATTCTAAATTCTAATCATGAATCTAGAATGATTCATCTTTCATCCCCCCCCCTCTCTCTCTCTCTCTCTCTCTCTCTCTCTCTCTCTCTCTCTCTCTCTCTCTCTCTCTCTCCCTCTCTCTTGTAATAACTGGAGTGAACCCATGACACTCTTCACTCCAAGGAAGAAAGTTTCCATAATCGATAATAATTGTCAGAATGTTCAGTAAACTTAACCATTCGTATCAAGTATAAATTATGTAGTAGTATCCAAGTATTTTATGGCTAGCAATACATATGGTTATCTTATTTGTTAAATTTATATAATATTTTCTACACCCGCTAGCCAATGAATGATCAGGAGTGAGAAAACAGTAAATATAGATAGGTTGGGACAGGGAGCAATGTAGGAACCGCTTCTGAGCAATATCAAGTACAGATTTATTTGATGGATAGAAATGAAATAAGGGGTGAGAACTTAGAATTTTCAACTTTTATAAAATACCCTATAGCTAGGAGCCACAATAAAATTTTGATTTAAAAAATTTTGGAGCCATTGCATAGGAAACTAGTTACTAGTTGTTATCGTAAATTTAAATCGAATTCAATTGCAATAACGGACAATTCTGATGTCACAAATATTGCCGAAATTATTGAAATCGTAATAGAAAGTCTAGTTACCATTAAAATGAAAATTCAGGTAGAATATGATGAAAATTTATCAAGATAAGATTGATTTATCAGGAAATAAATCACGTACCTTCGGTAGTGAAGTTCAAGTTTCATGTAACAAAATGATAACGTTTATTGACTCATAACAATGGTTGAGCAAAAAAATATTTGTGTTCTACATAGTTACATACGTTGGGCTGGTCATAACACCACAATTATTGTTCTTAATCTCCATGAGGATGTAGCCATCATTGCCCCAGGTATCGCTCCAGGAGTTCTTCACCAACCAGTATTTCTTGTGGTTGATCCAGCCATACCCAACTGCGAGCACAGCGTGGTCTAAATCGTCTTCGGTGCCCTTGCACTTTGGATCATAATATACTCCGTTAGAGTAAAAATGGAACGTTTTAAGTGATGCATTGATGGCAATGGAAATGGGTCCATGCTTGAAGATGGCGAGTTTCAACGCTCTTTCGTTATGGGTTGTCACGTTGACCCATCCAGTGATAGGAGCAACGAGCTTGACCTTATCCGAGTGACATAATCCATCTATTCCCTGATAGGGTCCGTATTCTTCCTCAACAGGTAATCCTCCATGCTTTTGAATCCACTTGTAGCTGTTGGTATCTAATCCTCCACCACAAGCATTGTTGCCAAATCCCCAAGAGCAGTCCATCAATGCCTGCTCTGATAGAGTGATCAGTTTACCAGTTTTCATAAAGTAAGCTCCTTCGAGGGTACCTGTGGTTCCAAAGCTCCAGCAACTCCCACAGCTGACCTGATTCTTGACAGGATTAACAGCACCATACAGTCTCCAATCGAAGTTGAGTGGTAAAGGGGTAGCTATCAAATCATCTTCGCTGTAAGGGAAAACCGAGCCACCGTTGTATCCCTTGGCAGGAATTCTTCCTCGCAGAGCCTTCAGCTCTTCATCTGTTCGATCAGCAAGGTGATTCAAAGCCAAAGTGTAACCAAGGTTTGCTCTATTATGCGCGTGTACAAACTGGTGGTTTCTCTTGAAGATGTTCTTCCTCATTCTATGTTCTGAAATGTTGTTGTATTGCCTATTATGTGTTATCAAAAACTCACTGAACGCACGATTTATATGTCGGTAATCCTTGTGTATAATCTCTTTTATAGGATGGCTTGCGGCCAAATTTCCACTAGAGTGAGTTACTTCGCAAGTTTTGGGAATCGCCCAAATTGATTTGGCTGGAACTACAGGACGGTAGTTATAATAATTAACTATGGAATGGTCATAGTGGGTACCAAGATCGGCATCATAGCTTATTGATTCGTAAGCTATTGGAATTGCAATTTTCCGCCCTAATTTTTGATTGGTTTCCCATTTTACCCACATGATTTCCTCGTGTGTCAGTTCATCTACAATGTACGTGTTCGTCCACTTTTCCCCTTCTATTCCGTTCAAGATACCTTTTCCGGAGCACTTGAGACCATCGACGCCTGGAAGAACATTCTGCACTACAGTGTCGCCTGGATGTTCACCTTTCAGAGTTTGACATGTCATTTTATTCCTGAATTGCTCAGTAGTGACAGGAACTATTTGTGCTAAGATTCCTTTGTTGTCTGGCCAACTCGCGAATTCGAAGGTTTTTGTTTGTCCTCCAAAGTAGTCCATCCTGACCTTTTCTGATCCTGATGTCGTTCCGTCGTACCATACCTGAAAATTCTGAGTTACTTCACTAGATGGATAGCTAATTGCTCCTTTGACAACGTAAGTTTTGGGCCATGGTGGTAGCGCTGATTCCGAACAGATATTTGCCGCCGCGACGGCAATGATGCCGAAAAACACGTACAACTGATTCATTGATTCGCACATCACTGATACTCCTTGCTAGTGCCTTACTGTTTTATAGTACCGAGCACTTCATCGACACAGATTGAATCATCCACTCCAACTGTCAGGCTCTCAGATAATGATGAAATTAATGATCCCCCATCTGTCATCGTTCAGTTGTTACACCCTTGAAATAAAAATGACCGAGTATCGAAGTTCTGAATCAGACTGCATTCAGGCTACACTATCGCCACTCAAAATTTCTTCTACTGACGGTCACATTCCTCTTCAGAAATACCATGCTGATCTAGTATTTCATTATTTTGACTGGATTATGGTTGTGATAAAGAATGCCAGGTGTCTTTGCTTCAAGTATATGCATTTTATTTTAAGTTTTGAATTTATTTAGTGGTTTGCCCACTCGACCTCCCGAACAACGTTGATTTAACAAAAACCCGAGTTAGCTTTATCATTAAGTCTACACCGCCCACTACCAAATTTTACCACTTCCCCTGCTTAAGGCAATTTTGTATTGTAATGTTATCGTTGAATTTATATTTTAGCGAATTTTCATAGAAAATGAAGCTATTTCAATGGCTCGGAAAATTTTAAAATCAAAGTTTTTGAAATATTTCTTCTTTGAAATCCGTTTTGAGGCATTCTGAAACGAATCCTATAGTTTAATGATTTTTCTTAAGTACACACACATATATATATGTATAAATTTTCGGTTTGTTGGTCCTTGAGGATTGGTCTATAGATAGAAAAACTCAACTAGGCCGATGTTTCGGTTTATTTATAAATCGTCTTCATGGCTACAATATTGAGAAAAAGACTACCATAGTTGGCTACATTTGACATCACATAGATTTGAGAAATACAAGTGGTACTCAATGGAATGAATTATTTAAATCATTGTTCTTACATGAATAGGCAGTATAATAATCTTATTTGGTCTATTATGAAAATATAGGTATTATGGAAAAACTGTTTACCTTAGGTGAAAGAGATTGCATTATTGCTGTATGGAGACTACATGTCATCTGGTCTTCAGCACAGGTTAACTTTAACAACCTATTGAATTCTAATTGAACTTTTGCTTTAAGTCTACATGTAATGATAACGGGAAAATGGTGATAACAATAGTTGTAGTTTTGACTTGTTGGCTTGATGCTGACTTAGATGGGAAGGTGAGATAAGGTTGTTGTTGTACAGTTACCTACTGTATGGATACTGTATGTTATGCATGCTATAACAGGATGGGTATTTATCTTCTTATAGCTATACAAATCATTCTTAAAATAGATAAGTAACTATATTTATATTAGGTAGGTATATTATTCTATGGATGATACAGGAGATGCTAATTGCTCGGAGTTGTCATTTTAATAAGGCTGGCATAGCAACGGCTCAAGTTTGAAGTATCCGCTCGTTTGTTACAGGTATTAGGTGTCCTAAGAAAATGTATCATCTCTTTCACATTTCTCTTACTGTAATTATGCTCCATATCAAGAATTCTGCTATTTTCAAAATCAAAACCATGATTGTGAGAGATGGCATAGTTTGCTAACATACATCTGTCATCCAGGATTCGTATGCCGTTTGATCTTTGTCGTGACATACGATTAGTCAAATACTGGACTGCTTGGCCCACATTATTAGTATTACAATTTTTGCAAGGAACACTATTAATTACATTGCTCTTGTGATTCTACGGAATTTTGGATTTTATTTGTGTGAATATTAAGTAATTTAAAGTCTTTTTATTGCTGTAAGCTATTTTACTGCTTATTTTAGAAGAAATGGCTTCTCCTAACTGTTCAGATAACCCATTAACATAAATCTATAGTATCTGAGTGGTGTTGTTGATTGTTGAGGAGCTATAGTTTGTGAGTTCATGAGATGAGGATCATCAATAGTATCACTAGAGGGAAGAAGTGGATCAACTATTCCATGCAAGTTGTAGGGGGTTGCCTGTGATGTTTCAGTGATGTTGGTGGGAGGAGTGTTATTTTTTGAATTTGGAGAATCACTAATTATATTGTTTATCAATGACTTTGGGAAACCATTCCTATTCAATATTTTCTTGACTAGTTTTATATTCTTTTCATGGAATTGAGGGTCACTCAAATTAAAGGCTCTATGTTTGAGATTAAGAGCAGCTGTTATTTTTTGTCTTAGGGGGATGCTGTGATTTCAAACTAAGATATCTATCAGATTTTTCCTGTTTTAGCCACCAATAAACTGTTATGGTTCCATCCATTGACCTAGTAGTTAACATTTCTAAGTAGGGGAGCTGTAATTGGTCGTTTTCAATTTCAAAAGTAAAAGTTAACTAATCGCAAAGATTATTGAAAATAAATTCTACTTGTTCTTTAGACCCTACTGGAATGGACAAATATATATCATCCACATATTTAAAAATGGAGGGTAATGAGAAAGGTAATTGAGGTATTCCTAGATCTAAAACGCAGCTCATTACAAAATCTGATAGTACTGCTACAATAGGGCTACCCATGGCAACTCTATCTTTAATTTCATAAAACATTTCTTTATATTTGAGATATCATTTTTCCACACAAATCTTCAGTAATCCATGAAAATCATCTTTTTCAAGTTTTGTGTGTAACCTGAGCAAATCCCAGTTCTCATGAACTATTGTGTTGACTAGATGAATAGGAATGTTTGTGAACAGAGATTTGACATCTAGTGAAGCTAGGATGTAATTAGATGGAACCTGTTTGTTCCTTACAGTATTATAAAATTGGAAAGAGTCTTTCACATTGTATTTATCTGACGAAATGCGAGTTAGAATGTTAGCGAGAAACTTTGCACTTTCATAAGTAGGACATTGTACAAAAGTGACCACAGGGCGAAGTGGAAAACCTTCTTTATGAGTTTTAATTAGACCATACAATCGGTGTGGGGTACTATTAGTTGAGATTACTTTGCATTTTGTGGTCCTATCTATTTCATTCTGTTCAAACAATTTGTCAACTAATTTTCTATTTTCTTCTTGAAGAGCTGTGGTTAGATTTCATCTTCGATCATTTACTAATTTATAATCAGTTTCATCAGCTAACAAGGACTCTATTTTATTACTGTACTCCATTTCTGTCATTATTACAGTACGGTTAGACTTATCTGATTTCAAGAAGACTAACTCAGAGTGATTCTTTAGGAAAGTTTAGGTTTTTCTTACTAATGTCTTACTATGATCTGGTTTCTGAAGCTGTTTTGTTTTTGAATGAAGTTAGTCTGGATAAATTGTTTGCTTCTAGGTCCGAACATAGTCATTATATTTGTCACCTGCCCTCTTAGTGTGTTTTTGTCTTCTTCTTCTGAGTATTCATATATGATACATTCAATATCTGAGATCAATTGAATTATAGGTATATCTTTACTGTCATATTGCACACTGAATTTAGAACCTAAGTTTAATAGTTCTGCTACACCCCATGGTACAGTTGTATCAGTGAGATTGATGAGCCAATCAACACTATCTGGTCTATAGTGAGAGTTATGTACTATCAGTTTTTCAAATTTATCAATCTGCTGTTGTTTAGTTTGGAGGAAAAACTTTTCATATAGTTCTAGTCTGTAGCCTGTTGCCTAATCTGTTGCCTTCTTATCTAAGTCAGCATAAAGCCAACAAGTCAAACCTACAACTATTGTTATCTTCATTTTCACGTTATCATTATATGTAGAGTTAAAATAAAAGTTCAATTAGAATTCAATAGGTTGATAAAGTTAACTAGTGCTGAAGACCAGATGACATGTAGTCTCCATACAGCAATAATGCAATCTCTATCACCTAAGGTAAACAGTTTTTCCATAATACCTATGTTTTCATAATAGACCAAATAAGATTATTTATTATACTGCCTATTCATGTAAGAACAATGTTTAAATAATCCATTCCATTGAGTACCACTTGTATTTCACCAATCTATGTGGTGTCAAATGTAGCCAACTGAGGTAGTTCTTTTCTCAATACTACAGCCCTGAAGAAGATTTATAAATAGATCGAAACGTTGGCCTAGTTGAGTTTTTCTATCTATAGACCAATCCTCAAGAACCATTAAACCGAAAATTTAATTCTGAGTGGTCAAGAACCTTAGTAATTCTTATGTATGTCAAATTTGAGTTTTTACAGAAAATTTAGGGAGTTATGATAGTTTTGGTGACACAAATTCAAAAACACAGAAATAACCTTGAAAGTGAAAAATTGGTCTTTAGCTTGAATTAAAAACATCACAAATTCGTAGTAGAATTGAACCCTAGCCGGTGGTGCGCCCGAAAGTGCGACACCCTATATATATATATATATATATATCTGTGTGTGTGTGTGTGCGTGTGTGTATGTGTGTGTACGTATGGGGTGTCACAAAAGTAACCACCTCTTCCCCTCTAATCTTTGTACCATACTATCTCATAAGAATTACCTTCTTCACAACAATTGGTCACTTAACTGTAGGTGTGTTATTGTTGTAACCGTATTACACTAAAATGTGGTTCCCATCTTCCAGCTAAGGTATTTTCTTGCCGCGACGGACATCGGAACCTCTCCTCACATTCTCTCGTAGGCTTCTTTTTTTTCTTTGGCATATCAAAACGTTCATCTGCTGGAAAATGAGCAGCGGATCCGAAAGCTTCTCGAGGTGAGGAACATCCGAGACGTGAAGAATATGAACGATTCAAGTGGTTTGTAGCATCTCCCAGACAGCATTTCCACCCTCCTTTGAAATTCAGATATAGATTATATGAAATTATTGGATTTTGAGGTAATGCTCCATCAAAAAACTTGCCACCGAGCTAATCGGACATTCGGCTCTATGAATGCTCAAGACATAGTGTTCGCTAAGCACAACAAATTCACGGTCCTCAAGATACGAACGGATATACTTTATCGCGTTTACAGCTGCAAATCCTTCCTTGGAGTTGCGGAGGATTTGAAGGGGTAATACCAATAAATCATGATGTTTCAACTATTCTCGTCCGAATTTTATGATTATTTATTCGTTCATTTGGTCTATTTTTCAGAAATATGCCATTAGTTTCGTGACAATTTCTATTATCTTTTCGATCAAGATTTTATTCTAGTATGCAAGAAGTTTCAAATGTACTTACTGTGGAGTTTCAAATGTACTTAATGTGGAGGAGATAAATGGGAGGAAGGGCCATTCCGAGGTATCATGATCTGTATATTCATTTATTTAATTCTCACTAAAATTATATAAGATCCATTCATAGGGACATCCCTGTAATGTAATTCAAGCATTACTTACCAATATATTTCTTTATTTAGTGACTTTTTAACACTCTTTTTTGAAATTTCAACAATCTAATGTGTTCAAAAAGTGTGCCTAACGAACTCACTATTCCCTATGGAATCTTTGATTTTTGGCGAATGAACGGGTTTTTTATCTGAATTTTAAAGAGAGTTACACATATTTACATGTAATAAAGCCTCAGATGGCCTAAAAAAATCATTTCCACGAGGGAATGAAAGGGGGTAGGTATATATATATTGGAGCCCCCGCGAAATAAGTTCAGTTTTGGCCAAAAATCGCTATAACAAAGAATATTATATTATGCTTCTAAGTTACTCGTAGTCCGAATGCTTCATGCTTCACAGTAATATTTCTAAATAAATATCATAAACACGGGTTTCAAAGGGCCAGAGTGTTTTCTCCTTTGAATTTTATTTTATTCTACTGCCCATTGCGTTCGAACCATGATACACAACAATTTGAATAGCACCAGAAGATTTTGCTGGGGTTTCAGATGTGAGCTGATTGAATTACAGCGATTAATATCCGCTCATGTAATGTGTGTGGTCTGGATTACTGTTATAAGAAAATACTGCTGCCTCATAACCAACATCCTTGTAATTAGGTGTCTACACTGTAATTGAATTACAATATTCGATAATTGTAGTTCCTAATAAAAACTGTACCATACCTGGTTTATGATTTATATGCACACTGTTTATTAATTATGCATTAAATACAGAATTATTTACATTGCTATGAAGCTATATGTCAAGTTGAATGCTGCTAAAATTTTATTTCAGAAAAAAGCTAATCGAATGTATTTTTTGTCAACCGATTTTTTCTTTCTCCAATACTTCAAGCCGTCCTTTAGGCGTCAAAGTGACAAAAACATTGCCGAAATCATGGAAATCGTAATAGAAAGTCTAGTTGCCATTAAAATTAAAGTTCAGGGTTGAATATAATGAAAATTTATCAAGATGAGATTGATTTATTAAATGATATAAATCACGTACCTTTGATAACGAAAGTTCAAGTTTCATATAACAAAATAATAACGTTTAAGGACTCACAACAATGGTTGAGCTAAAAAATATTTGTGTTCTACATAGTTACATACGTTGGGCTGGTCATAACACCACAATTATTGTTCCTAATCTCCATGAGGATGTAGCCATCATTGCCCCAGGCATCGCTCCAGGAGTTCTTCACCAACCAGTATTTCTTGTGGTTGATCCAGCCATACCCAACTGCGAGCACAGCGTGGTCTAAATCATCTTCGGTGCCCTTGCACTTTGGATCATAATATACTCCGTTAGAGTACAAATGGAACGTTTTAAGTGATGCATTGATGGCAATGGAAATGGGTCCATGCTTGAAGATGGCGAGTTTCAATGCTCTTTCGTTATGAGTTGTCACGTTGACCCATCCTGTGATAGGAGCAACGAGCTTGACCTTATCCGAGTGACATAATCCATCTATTCCCTGATAGGGCCCGTATTCTTCCTCAACAGGTATTCCTCCATGCTTTTGAATCCACTTGTAGCTGTTGGTATCTAGTCCTCCACCACAAGCATTGTTGCCAAATCCCCAAGAGCAGTCCATCAATGCCTGCTCTGATAGAGTGATCAGTTTACCAGTTTTCAAAAAGTAAGCTCCTTCGAGTGTACCTGTTGTTCCGAAGCTCCAGCAACTCCCACAGCTGGCCTGATTCTTGACAGGATTCACGGCACCATACAGTCTCCAATCGAAATTGAGTGGTAAAGGGGCAGCTTTCAAATCATCTTCGCTGTAAGGGAAAACCGAGCCACCGTTGTATCCCTTGGCAGGAATTCTTCCTCGCAGAGCCTTCAGCTCTTCATCAGTTCGATCAGCGAGGTGATTCAAAGCCAAAGTGTAACCAAGGTTTGCTCTATTATGCGCGTGTACAAACTGGTGGTTTCTCTTGAAGATGTTCTTCCTCATTCTATGTTCCGAAATGTTGTTGTATTGCCTATTATGTGTTATCAAAAACTCACTGAACGCACGATTTATATGTCGGTAATCCTTGTGCACAATCTCTTTTATAATATGACTTGTGGCAAGGTTTCCACTAGAGTGAGTTACTTCGCAAGTTTTGGGAATGGCCCAAATCGATTTGGCTGGAACTACTGGACGGTAGTTATAATAATAAATAATGGAATGGTCATAATGGGTACCAAGATCGGCATCATAGCTTTTTGATTCGTAAGCTATCGGTATTGCAATTTTCCCTCCTGCTTTCTGATTGGTTTCCCATTTTACCCACATAATTTCCTCGTGGGTCACTTCGTCTACGATGAGTGTGTTTGTCCACTTTTCCCCTTCTATTCCGTTCAAGCTACCTTTTCCGGAGCACTTGAGACCATCGACGCCTGGAAGAACACTCTGCACTACAGTGTCGCCTGGATGTTCACCTTTCATAGTTTGACATGTCATTTTATTCTTGAATTCCTCAGTAGTGACTGGAACTATTTGGGCTAAGAGTCCTTTGTTGTCGGGCCAACTCGCGAATTCGAAGGTTTTTGTTTGTCCTCCAAAGTAGTCCATCCTGGCCTTTTCTGATCCTGATGTCGTTCCGTCGTACCATACCTGAAAATTCGAAGTTACTTCACTAGATGGATAGCTAATTGCTCCTTTGACAACGTAAGTTTTGGGCCATGGTGGTAGTGCTGATTCCGAACAGATATTTGCCACCGCGACGGCAATGATGCCGAAAAACACGAACAACTGATTCATTGATTCGTACATCACTGATACTCCTTGCTAGTGCCCTACTGTTTTATAGTACCGAGTACTTCATTGACACCGATCGAATCAGCCACTCCAACTGTCAGGCTCTCAGATAATGATAAAATGAATGATCCCCCCATCTGTCATCGTTCAGTTGTTACACTCTTGAAATAAAAATGACCGAGTATCGAAGTTCTGAATCAGACTGCATTCAGGCAACAGTATCTCCACTCAAAAGTTCTTCTTTTCACGGAGACATTCCTCTTCAAAAATACCATGCTGATCTAGTATTTCATTATTTTGACCGGATTATGGTTGTGATAAAGAATGTCTGGTGTCTTTGCTCCAAGCATATGCATTTTATTTGAAGTTTTGAATTTAGTGGTTTGCCCACTTAACCTCCCGAAAAACGTTGATTTACCAATATCCCGAGTTGGCGATCTCATCAAGTCTACACCGCTCACTAAGAAAGTTTTGCCACTTTCCCAGCTTAAAGAATTTTTTTATTTTAACGACATCGTTAAATTTACATTTTAGCGCATTTTCGGAAATTTTTTAGAATCAAAGTTTTTGAAATATTTCTTCATTGAAATCCGCTTTGAGGCAATCCGAAACCAATCCTAGAGTTAAACGTTTTTTCATATATATGTGTCCGTGTGTGTTTGTGTCTGTGTGTGTGCGTGTGTGTGTCATTAAAGACGATAACTCGCCTTAGGATTGAGATAAAGATTCCATTCTTGCGCCGAAAAATTAGGCATTTCAAACGAAAGTATGAGTTTGTTGACCAGCACTTTTTGAGCACATAATATTGCTCACGTTTCAAAAAATATGCTGAAAAATCACTGAAAATGGCCAAAAACGGCTAAAAATCGTTAAATTTAAATTTTTTGGTTGGATGTTGCTCAAATAAAGTTTATTAACTATAAAAATAATAGAACATTCAAAAATGTATGTACAAAACTATGCAGAAAACTGTACTTAAAATTCATTAACATTTGTTTTAAAATACATGATAACTGCAATCAAAGCTAAACATTCAAAACCTGTATTTGATTAGGAGATTATTATACAGATTACGTTATATTCCATAAAATAATATTTAACGATTTCCTTGCACCCAATAAGGTCAAATTTCAAAACAATGTAACATTATTCAATACAATAATATACGAAAATTCGCTCATATTGTCATGCTGCATGACTGGAACTTTTTCCCCATTAAGTCTTTCTAAGGATGTCTTTCTCCGTGAAGGGCAAAATTAATATTTCTGTTTCTGTTGGCCACGTTTTTTTGTTGTTCCTGACTCAAACAGGAAAGTTTTAATGATATTTCCCGGATTATCACAGTTGCCTAGTTTTCGTTGGGATTAGGAAGTTTTGTGAGTCCCGTAGGATTCTATTGAACACGTTCTTTTGATCAACTAAACTCTCAAAATCTTACTTTTTCCCGACTTGAAATGGTAAGAAGATATTTGTGAGCTTAAGATAATTCAGTATCCTACTGTTAAAGTTTGATATGGTATATATTATTCAGTATTGCAATAATTAAATGGACGGATCGAGAATGTTTCTGACCTTTTTTCACGTTTGTTTTCTGTTAACTTTTGATAGTGAGATAAGGTTACAAATCTCAGGTTACTCCGCGCCCCAAATAGTAATATTCAACGCAAAAATAGCCAGTTCTGAAATATTGTGTTGCGATCAGCAGCTAAATGTTCTGCTAATAAGAAGGTTCTGTTTGACGGACACCACAAATATAATTTATTCCAAGTGAGTTCATAGATTGCGAAATGAAGGCGATTTGATAAACTCAGAAGCGAGGAGCAAAGTAAAATAATTTCAATTTGAAACTTCCAAAAATCTTCAAAACTAATATGTATATACATGTTTTAATACAGTCAAGCATTCCTCGAATAGGTATATCAATGATGAATCAATCTTAAAATTTCTTGTCTCCTCAATGTCAAACATACACGTAACTTTTATCAGTAATTAATGTACAGACATACAAAAAGACAGATAGCCCTATATATACATTTGAAATTACACTAAATGATTCAGATTTACTTGCAATAAAGCAAAAATATCATTAGTATGTTGTCAATATAAAACTAAATTGTGGTGAGTGATTGGTGTGGTGATTGTGTGTGGTTGTGGTGTCTTTTACTAAATTGTGGTGAGTGATTGGTGTGGTGATTGTGTGTGGTTGTGGTGTCTTTTACTTTTATTTACTTACTTAGTTTTTCAATTACATATTTACGTTTGTACATTTTTAGGTTCCCGGATAAGGTTTTTGTTTTGTTTTTGTGATCTTGCGATTCCTTCATTCGGTGATATGGTGTCGTCAGGTTTCTCTTTCCGCGAGTATCATGAACACGGACCTCCTCTTGCTTGCAGAAGGAATCGATGTTTGCTTTCATATAGTTCAGAACCGATAACGTTAATGTACCCATGTCGATTTGGCGACAGTTAGCCAGGGTTGGGGTTTTAACTACTGTGCGTATGATGCGCTTTTGTATAACTCTTTTTGCTGATGCTGCGCTACCCCGAAGCAACAAACCATGGGTCAGATGAGACACAAAATAGGCGTGATAGAGCAGTATAATAGTTTCCAGTTATACCACACCAACCAATCTTATAATCAAGAAGTTTGCATTTGATAGTCGGGCTACAACTTCGGAGACATGGTACTCCAACGTGGATGACCTATCCAAACGCAGACCCTCGGTTAACAGGTCACTAACACTGCACCACTTCATCAATCTGGATTCGAGATGCTGGATTGCCTGAAGATAATCAGGATCATTGACAGCACTTACGAGGACTGAGGTGTCATCAGCGTGTAAAACTACCTCTATAGAACATTCCACCACAATCATTAGTGAACAGGATCAAGATCATGGGTCAGCCGTATTGTGTGCAAATAAATAGAATTTTGCGATTGGACTAGATGAAGTGGTTCAGTTATTTACTCCACAAACCATAATGTATCACCTGGGACTTATCAGAATCTTTGATCCATAGGACTTCGAACTGGAGCTTCACAAGTCACTCTCCATATACTGCTTCAATAACAATCCTTTTCAATGGTTTATTTGCACTAAAACTGTACCTAGCGTATGTCATATTGTAATATTATTACAAAATTATCATTTGTAATATTATCACTGTAACATTATCACAAGTTTATCAGCTACAAGTTGTGTGACACGTCCTGAAAAAGAAGGAAAAATTACCAACAACTCAATTTATCAGAGAAAAACCACTGAATAAAACGAATTCAGATTAGCAAGAAATGGATATAAGGGCAGACATCTTGAAAGCTGATTCCTGGCGCTGATTTTCCTTCCTCTAATATTTCCAAAGGATACTCCGCGTTGTAGGAAGGGCTGAGGGGAGCCTAATTATGGCTTAGTGGAAAAGAAGGGCACTGAAGGGGCGGGAGAGAACCACTTATTTCTCCACAATCCCAAACAATTAATTTTTTTCCTTTCTATCGTCGGAGAGAGGGGAAAAAATAAAGGCAATTCTTATATAAACCGGAATATTATCTCTCACTTCCACGGACGAGATACAGTCTACCAACCTTATTATTCACCAACAGATCAAAAAATTTGGTTCAAAAGTTGCCCTCTCCAAGATAAAATAAATACAATAATATGTTTAAATTTGCTAAAAACGGGGAGAAAAATCATTGTGTATTTACCACTGGTTTCTAGGTAAAACCACATTGGAAGCACGTTTTCTAATATTGGTAAATTTTAGTATGGGACTACTATGTACAATGATTTAAAACATTTTATTATCTGCTAAGAAAAGAATAATTGATTAATAGAAAAAAACATAATAATAATATTTTTCGCCGAGTTTCATTATGGTATTATTACGAGGAAAAACACTAAATAAAATGAGGTCAGAGCAGCGTAACTCGTTTCCCTAACTCGAACTATGAATAGATATGGTATAGGTATACGTACATACTTTCAAAGGATATTTCAGAAGTTGCAAACCGCATACATCGAAAGCAACAAAACCTTCGCTGAAATTTTCAAATACAAATTTCAACTCAAAAAGATAGAAAGTTCCAGTCACGTAGCATGATGGTTTGAGCGAATTTTCGTGAATTATTGTATTGTATAAAGTTAAATTATTCTGAAATTTGAGATTTTTGAATGCAAGGATAATGTTAATTAAGATTATTCAAGGGAATCCTTGGACTTTCATGCTGTACCCATAGCTACATGATCAGGCTTGAAGCTGGAGTTCCTCCACTGCCCTATGAGGTTCTTCATAAGGGACTCAATTTTCAGAGAGTCCACCAAATGGAAGAGAATATATTTCCTAAAGTCTGTCAAACAGCTCTTATAGCTTTAGACAAAAAGCAGCCAAATAATCCGAGATTTAATTGGTTCTACCAACTGAAAAATTTGGACCGTGATTGCCAGGTAAAGAGATGAGTATTCTCACGGAGGCAACGGACCTGACTATCTCAGAGATTTTGGAAACTGCCAGACTTTCATTACCTCGACCGTGATTTGGCAGAATGTCTGAGTCCAGATTAAACAACTCTTATACTTACCTCTTCTCTCTCCACATCCCGGCTGTCAATACTTTATTCGTTTGAACGTTTCTTTTGCCTCCAAGCGTCTCACGGCTCAAATCAGGATGATGGGATCCTGATGTGCAGCTCTTACAGTCGGTAATAAATACTTCAAGCTGAGCCCTAGAGAAATCTGCACTGACTGCAACTTCTAAACCAACCAGACTCTTCTCCATGTCCTCTTTGACTGTCCAGAGACTGACTATGGCTGGGAGAGAAGTTGTGTCCGTATTTTCTCGACCCGGAACTCGCTATTCCACTAATCCGTTGTCCAAATGAAATCGATCTTCAGCGGCTTCATAAGTTCATTATTTCCCTTTTTAAAATTAGGAATCTCTGTTTATTTGAGTAAGAAGTATTTTAATAGCAAACTTTCACATACCTACCTATCTTACTCAGGTTATGAACCATATACCTATCTATTTAAAGATGTATAAACATTTCTTAATGGTTTTAAATATTTTGAGCAAAATCTGTGAATCCTAATTTCCAATCTGTATTTATATTTTTACCTCACAGAAAAGAGTATAATTATTTTAATGGATGACATTTCTTTTTTGTTAATTAATGCGAGAAACTATTGTACGTTTGAAAATAATTAAAAATAATTTATTTAGTTGCTTATCTTTGTTTTATAATATATATATAATTCAATTCAATAAAGCGTCTACACAAGAGCATGTATATTAATACAATATTTTTTAGAAAAATAATAGGTTACAACACAGAACTAGTTTTTATATTTCGGCTTACCGATTTGCCTTTTTCAATCTATAAGGAACTAAGTATACGAGTTTTTGTGGGAATTTCAACGTAGACATGCCGAGGGACTTGACATGAAGAAGATGGTTGCCCAGCTAACGCCTGATGTTCTTAACCGTGGAGGGTCGTATGCTCCCAAAACATTCGAATTTACCTTTTCCGATTGAGAAAATAAAATAATGATTCATCAATCGGAAAAGGCACATTCGAATGTTTTGGGCGAATCCACGAATAAACATCAGGCGTTAGCTGGGTAACCAGCTTCTCCATGTCAAATCTCATTGCATATCAACGTCAAAAGTCCCACAAAAACTTATGTAGTTCCTTATATCTTGAAAAAGACAAATAAGATGAAATATAAAAACTAGATTTGTGTTGTAACTTTTTCCTATCAAATTATACTGTTTATTCATATATATATATATATATAAAGGGAAAAAAATTCCAGTCATGCAGCATGACCCCATGAGCAAATTTTTGAAGAAATCTTCGACATTTCAGTTGCTATTGATCGTGTACAGAAATTTTAGTTTATGATTTTGATAGACAAACATGGAATCAAATTATTAAAAATAATTAGGAGGTACTCATACTTTATTATTAAACTAATCTTGTAGATTTAAAGACAAATGTAGATAAATATTCATAGATTTCGATGTCCAATGTGGTCAGTATTGAAGGCAGTTGAAATGTTAACAGTATCCTATCATAACATCATCAAATCTTGACATGAAATAAAAATATTTTCTAAGCCGCAGTCAGTATTAAAGCTACATCAAGTCCTAAAACAGTTGAGCGTAAAACATTAAAGAGAGCGACCGAGAGAATCAGAGGACGGAATATTTCACTGAGTAAACTCATCAGTTGTGATTACATTTTTATTTTTTTAACAAGCACCTACTACCTACGTTTTAAACAGCATGGTTCTAGGATTGGTTATACAGAGATACTTCCATAAGAGTAGTTCAATCTGAATTTGGACAATGTTTCATGCAAATATTACCGATTTTTACAACTAGCGAACGGCATTATTTCGATTTTTGACTGATTTTTCAACTTTGAAATTTTTGAAAACTTGATACATATTCTTATAGGAAATTTTACGCTGATTCCGAATATACCACATGTTAGTAGGTATGCTGAAAAAATTATTTCGCACAACAAATCGCAAAAAACAGGCTATTTTGAAATTTTTGACTACATTTTTGAAAATTTCAACCCGAAGATGTAATCCGATCATGCTGGCCAACGAACTTGAACTTTCGTTTTGTGTCCTTAACATTTTAAAATTTGTTTGAAGTTTCTAGCACAATTCTACGGACAGTTATCGTCTGGAATGACACTTTTTTTTTTTTTTTTTTTTTTTACAAAACTCCCCTCAAAGGCGGAGGGGGCACGCCATTAAATTGTAAAATGAACAAATAAAATAAAAAGTGGGGAGGACGCCCAGGTTTACCCGACGCCGGCTCTAGGGATAAGGGAAGTTGTAGGACGAGGAGGAAGAATGGGATGAAAGGATGTGCCCCTATAAAATGACCACCAGTTCAAGTAACAACCAGTACATACATATATACATACATACCTACATACATACATACATAAAAAAATGCGTTAAACTTCAGAATATGATTCAGAACAGCCTGAAACGGATTTATGCATAAAATGTTTTCAAAAATTCACATTCTACAAATTTTGAGGCGAGAGCAATAGCTTAATTTTCTTCAAAAATTCGCTAAAAGTGTTAAACTCAATGATTCGTTTTAGAATGCTTCCAAACGGATTTCAATAAAGAAATTTTCCAAAAATGTCGATTTTAATTTTTTTTAGTCAATTCAATAGCTTCATTTTCTACGAAAATTCGCTAAAAGTTTGTATGCCAAAATCGTCTTTTAGCGAATTTTTGAAGAGAATTAAGCTATTGCTCTCGCCTCAAAATTTGTAGAATGTAAATTTTTGAAAACATTTTATGCAGAAATCCGTTTCAGGCTATTCTGAATCATATTCTGAAGTTTAACGCATTTTTTTATGTATGTATGTATATATTTATGTATGTATGTATGTATGTATGTATGTATGTATGTATGTATGTATGTATGTATGTATGTATGTATGTGTCATTCCAGACGATAACTGTCCGTAGAATTGTGCTAGAAACTTCAAACAAATTTTAAAATGTTAAGGACACAAAACGAAAGTTCAAGTTCGTTGGCCAGCATGATCGGATCACATCTTCGGGTTGAAATTTTCAAAAATGTAGTCAAAAATTTCAAAATAGCCTGTTTTTTGCGATTTGTTGTGCGAAATAATTTTTTCAGCATACTAACATGTGGTATATTCGGAATCAGCGTAAAATTTCCTATAAGAATATGTATCAAGTTTTCAAAAATTTCAAAGTTGAAAAATCAGTCAAAAATCGAAACAACTGCCTTCAATACTGACCACATTGGACATCGAAATCTATGAATATTTACCTACATTTGTCTTTAAATCTACAAGATTAGTTTAATAATAATAAAGTATGAGTACCTCCTAATTATTTTTAATAGTTTGATTCCATGTTTGTCTACCAAAATCATAAACTAAAATTTCTCTACACGATCAATAGCGACTGAAATGTCGAAGATTTCTTCAAAAATTCGCTCATGGGGTCATGCTGCATGACTGGACTTTTTTAAATGTCAACCCCCATTTTTCAGCAGATTTGGATTCTTCTCGTATCTAGCATTAAATTATAATCGATCGTTTGGACTGCGTGCAACAAGTTAGAGGGATAGACTATAGAGCGATGCTGAGACTAAGCTATAAAGATTCCAATCATGTAGCATGATCGTATGTTCGGATTGTTGTAAATTTTCATGTTATTATTGAATTTTCGTAGAAAATTAAACTATTGCTAATCCCTCCTAAAATTTTAAAATGAAAATTTTCGAAAAATTTCTCCAACGAAATCCGTTTTGAGACATTTTGAAACGAATTATAGAGTTTAACGTGTATATATATCATAATAAATATATTTACACATAGATTTAAACACATGAAAAATTGCTAATCGTTTTAGAAAGTCTCAAAACTGATATCCATGGAGAAAATTATGGAACAATTTCAGTTTGAAATTTTTAGAGTCATTGTAACAGTTTCATTTTTACTAATATTCGCTTAAACTTTTTATTAGAATATGATTGGAGTTTATAGGAGTCGTAGCAGAGAAGCTGTATTTCAAAAAAGCGAATTGTGATAGTGGCACTTTAGGTTTTATTTCTAGGGTTTGAGTGGCCCCAAAACGAATTTGACAATTGTCGGTTCTATCATATTGGACCATTGCAGTCTTCATATTTTAGAAGAAATGACACAACAGTATCCCTGAACCAACTCCAAGACTATAATAAATCACGGAGAATTATCCTTCGAGATGCTCGAAAACCAATATTATTGACAGTCGGGAGAGGATAGTGACTGATGGTTTACATACAGGACACGAGTCATTCTCAATCGTTGAGGTGAGTAATTAGGTAAATAAGACAGCTGTATCGGGTTTCAGTCTTAAGTAGATCTACGATTGCTATTATTCACTAAAGCAGAAGATATTAAGGGGAGTAGTGAGTCACACATTTTCGAATTCCTACATTCAGTGTGTGTTAATTGCCAGCAATTGAGTAGACATCATCAATCATTGTTATGATATGATTAATCCACGGTATTTCCAATCGTCCTTGTGACCGTTAACAAACTATATAATTAGTTATTAACTCAAGCATTGTACCTACCTTACCCGTTGTCTTACCGTTGTTATTACCGTATTCTGTGAGTTCCCCTCCTGGTCCAAAGTCAGAGAATATGAATCAGCTTCGAATTGGAAATGGAAAGAATATTATTAAATTTAAAATGAAAATGATACATTCAAAGTGTGTAATTGATCTCAACATACCATCTCTCGAGCAAGCCTCTCAATTTATCGTGTTTTTTCGAGAATAATTATTCCCTGAAAATCCTAGTTAGCGACAGTTAATGTAATCTATGGAAAGAAATGTCAAAAACTGTTTCAAGATTGTGAATTTACTGCTCTAACGCAGCTCTTTTTTTTTAAGTTTGTACAAAAGCAATTTAAAAATAATTTTGACGTCGTATTTACTGTTCCTTTCTTTCAGCACTTCAATGGACAAAGGTCTGCTAAGTTGAGAACGACGCTTGGCTTCTTGGTATCCATAAAATTCTGGGGTACAGTCCATAACTAGTATAGAACAAATAATTTTGTTTGGCAGTTTTTTCCTAACCCCTCTTTTCCCGAGTTTTTTCACTATCATTTTTTTGTCACATTTCCAGTCGGGTGTCACTAGGTAAATTGGTCATGAATCCCTTAATTCTCACATTAAATTTATAATTGATAGTAGGTATCACTGAGGAGAGCGTTAAATTTACCATTTATCTTAAATTCATGTGTTTTGAGCTCATTTTAGTATGTGATAGATCGGGTCATAATGAATCATTTTAGAATTTTGCAAAATATGAATTACTTTCGGTCTGCTATCTATAATACTTTACCAGTTTAAAAAATTAGCGGACTCTACATGTTATACATCGTTATGTATATTTTTGATACGCTCTACCATTTTAACACAGTTTTGACAACAAGATGCTATAAAAGCATATGGCCTCAAGGGGTGGTACACACATTCAGACACTAAACTGAAATTGATTAGTGCTGTCCAAAACATCCTCAATTCGATCTCAGTATTTCAGTTTCTTAGGCATATCCAAAAGCTGTTACCATTAAGTTATTACTATGAATTCATTTAAAAAAAAGTTTCATGTAATTTTACACCAACAATCCATTTAGAGGCTTGAATGTGCCTTAAAGGATTTATTAATAAATGAATATTTGTGTAAATATTGGCGAAAATGAGCAAAGGAAGACAATTCATTGAAATGAAAATAGAGTATGGAACAACTTCAATAATTTATTGTTGAAGTTGATAAACCCGGGCTTCTAGGTTAACAATTAAATCTGAACTACTAATGTTGGATAAGTCTTGTGCTAACTAATCATTGTGCTTTTGATCATTAGCAAACACTATTCTAATAGATTGCAACCAACAATAGGTTCTACTAACACATTTGAACTAATTTAGTTACCATTTTCCAAACAGTTTTCGATGCAAGATTAATAGAAAAACAAAAATTCAAATATACAGACGGTGAAACATTGAAAACAATAGCGCGAATCTCCCTTGAGTAGTGCGAAACATAAAAGGCACCTGTGAATCAATGTAAACCTATCGAGGAAAGTTGAGTCTCACTGAGTTGTCAATACCTCGAACTCGATTAAACGAAAGTTTGCTATCGAGAGATGATCAAGGGGTGTTTCCATTGCCTTCTGAACTAGTGCTGGAGATTACTTAGTTAATCGACGTTTGATGATTGGCCAGTAATCAATAGTTGATATCCTGTTTGGCTCATATAGAAGAAATACGATCACGATATCGATGGGGTTTACCGTTCTTCCCCGTAATTAGAAGCGAAATACTCCTTCCATCTGTCTGCTTCCACGTACGAAACATCATTATTCACATACTGAATATGCTCCCGCAAGGGCCCATACTGTTCATAGATTAAAAACGTCCACCGAATTGGGTTTACTATAACTTCATAACTCATAACTTCATAACTTCTACAACCTTATTAGCTGTAACATGACTGCTTCAACATTAAATTTACAATTCGCTGGTCGAATCATGCTGAGTGTCCCGTAATTATTATTGCTTTGAAACCACTTGTTTAAATACCCATGGTTACACATAAGTTGTGAATGCTCTAATTCTATATTTTTCGTAATGTACTTTGCTCTCGTTCAATAAAACCTTAGCAAAGGTCTTAATCACTCATTCATTACAATTTATTGAACGAGAACAAAGCACATTACGAAAACTATAGAATTAGAACATTCACAAGTTATGTGTAACAATGGGTATTTAAACAAGTGGTTTCAAAGCAATAATAATTACAGGACATTCTTCCCTCCAAGTTCTAAGTTGTCACGCAGTCTTGGAGATAGCTGGGCGCATTCCTCGGTCTTGCACGTCTTCTAAGTTCGACTGCCTGCTGGCCATTAGTGGGTGGAGGTGTCGGCATTGGATTGGTGGTTCTGGTAGTGAAACTTTGGAGAGCGAGTCGAACAAAGGAGCTTTTGATGTCGGTTCAGCAACTGTTATCGAAAATGGTGGAGGTTCACTTGAATGTCCATATGAACTACGTTCCCTAAGAGCCTAAAGACCTTCTTCCTTTTCTATCACACCCAGCTACCAACTAACAAACCCATTACTATGATTTTAAGTTGTCTTAATATGTTTTATCAGGAGAGCGGTTAAAAATAGCGTGTAGTTCGAAGCACGGAGTCTCAACAAAGTTAAGAGCAATTACTACCCGTATATAGCAGTTAATGCTAGAGAGCTTTCAGAAAATTAACAAACGAGTAGCTGAACCTCATGAATACGAATCTTTTGGGAAGTTATTGAAGTTATGTTCAAGATTTTGAGGGTAAAAGTAAGCAACGTTGAAAACAAAAACTAGATATTGTAAAACCAAAGAGAGATTCTAAAGATTGAAATCTTGAGTTATTGGTGTTCTGACTTTTCGATTCTCCCTGATCAATACTATCAGGCCTACTATATTGCCTTGTTCATTGCCCACCACTTCAACCCATGGAAAGGGCAAATACTCCATTCCATCAGCTCTTTGTCCTTTACCTTCCTTTACCTGAAAGAAGGCAGCTATCCTGGCCTATGCCTCTTCGCACATTAGGCAGGTCAGGGCAGGTACAGGGTGTAAACGTCCGGTTCCAGAATACGGCGATTCGGGCGCATGTACGAAGTACCCCCGGGAAGTAGAACGTGATTTTGTTGGAGCTTCACCATGTACGAATACTCCCCTCGGTGCCCACTCAAATGTACACGAACGTTCCCATTAATTCGCCGTCGACAAAAGCTGTTGAGTACGCCAAACATGTTCACAATACGTACATTGGAGATACAGCGTTGTACCCTACTGACATGTGGTATAGCCGAGTCAGCGATTCCACCTTGAGCACCACGAATGCCTGCGAAGCTTTTCACTCGGCCTTCAAAGGTAACTTCATCAGCACGCATCCCAATATAATCCAATCCACAGAAGCTTTGTTGGCTTACCAAGTGGTCGTATACACAAAAATAAATAGTACTACAGGAGGAAAAGGTATTTGAAAAAAAGAGATTAGATTGCGTGGATGATAGCCAAATATGACGCTGGGAAGTACGCTGTCGAAATTTATTCAGATTTTGTCGATTAAGTGTCAGCCAAAAGTGGAGGGGGCATAAAGTTATTTATTGTTGTTTACGAGTCAATGTTATTATTGACGATTTTTATTATTTCTAGTTAACTTTATTTTTAGACACTTTATTGGATTTCAATTTGACGATTCGCCTCTGGCGATGATAATGGGGGACTACGTGAGCAACCTCCTCGCGGTGTCCTCTGGGTAACGCTAATAGCTCACTACGTAACGATTTTCAGCGGGAGGATTCGTACATAGGGTACGGGAGCGTTCGTAAATGGTTGACTGAAAAGAGAGTGCTCCTTCGGGAGCGTTCGTACATACCACTTTAACCATCGGAACGTTCGTGCCGTCCACCGGCGATTCATGTCCGTTGCCTGGACCAGGCCATAATCCCCCAGTCCGGTGTGCGGAGAGGGAATATGGCGGAATATTAGAGAGTTTTTGGTGACCACTAACGTACCCTCAACGTCACCCTAACGTACCCAAGAGTACGTGACCTTGAGGGGACGTTAGCAGTGTCGTACGTTAGAATGGCTCATTCAACGTCACCCTTTCGGAGACCTAAAGGCACACGACACCAGCCTAACCTTCCTGTAAATGTAACACTACTGCTCACCTCAAAATTACTCGAATACTGGTGAAGTAAATAATAATAGTTTTTCTTTAAATTCCCCATCAGTACCTACTAATTATGTTGATGTAGCGGGTAGGTTTCTTGAACACCCCTCAAACTTGGTTATTTTTCGTTTCAAGTCGCGTAGAAACCAAATGTGTCACCTGAAGTCCGCCTCCACCGTCTTGCTTTACTAGTCTTCAACTCGGTCGAAAAAAATCCGTTCTTTTGCGCACAGGCTCTACTTGGTCGATTAGAGCCTTGTTTTTATTATTATTTCACATATTTTAAACGAGAAACCTGAGTTTCAAGACACTACTTCTTCGCAGTATTGTTTTCAGTATGGCTGATCCTTCAGCTGTTTTTTCGTGAACATTGCGTGAAGTGCTGCCTCCTCTGATGATTGTGTCAGGTAAAATCCTGGTTCATTGTCATAGAAATAAAAACTTGTTCATACTTGCTGATAATTTACCAAACGGAAAACCCAAAAACATGAAGTTCGTAACGTTTAATGATCTATAAGTGGGGTAGAATAAGAACTAAACCGCGGTGTTCCACACTTGAGGCTTACTATCTTTGCGTTAAATCCTTACCCTGTTTACGAATTGAGACTTAAAATGAGAAATTAGCCCGTATTTGTACTGCAACTAACTTGAAATTCGAATTCAGTATTGAAAATCGGCGTTTCATATCGAAATGAATAAGTTGATTAGTTCAACTATGACCGTTAACCTGACATCAAAATTTAGGCAACCCGGTTCCCTTTGGGTTAGTATCTTCATTTGCTCCCTCAAGACTGTGTTAACGGGCGACGTTAAGTTGAAGTCGCCAAAAACTCTCTATTCACATACCTAATTTACCTCAACCACGGCAGCCGTCCCGTCCTATGCCCCTCCACACATTAGCCGCGGAACAGAGTAGTGACGGCCTGGACCAGGCAACGGTCGGGAAACGCGACGGGCGTTCTGGTGAGGAAAGAGCTGCGTACTGGCACCGGAAATTTCCGTCCTGATGTACTGGTTATTTGTAACAATGAGTGCTCCCCCAGAAAAAGTTCCACAAGCGCTCCTGGATAAAAATATACTAGTGTTCAAAACGTGCATGAGTTCCCCTTCACTTTTGTACGTGTGCTCCCGCAGTGGAGGGAAAAAAAACAAGAGTAGAATCGTAGGTAACACTGTAGTAATTTAGTACTTACTGAAGACGTTCGTCGTATATACAGGTAGTAATAACTTCGCGACATACAGTCTACGACAATGGTCAAATAAAACAAATATAAATAAACCAAACATCTTTTAGCCAACAACGTGATTGAGGGAAGAAGAGAGACGTTTAAAAAAACAAATGAGGCAAACAAAAAATAAGACAAAACTGCTGGCAGCTACCAATCAATTCATTACCTGATCCAAATAGCCCAGAACCGACAAAACATGTCGGCTTCCCGAGGGTACCCATCTCATTTCAGATGAGCACCCTGGAGATGATCAATCAATTCACAGGATTTTATCGCCAGGCGAGGCCACGCCTTTGTCTAATGAAACTAATAACCAAACTTACACAATACGACTTCAGAAACTTACTTTTGCAGGTTGTACTGATAATCCATCATTTGCTTTTATCTTTACCACTTTCTTAATGAGCATAATTGTTGCGTTTCTGAATGCGAAACTAGAAGGCAGCTGTGGACTCCACATGTTTTTATCACTACCCTTCCCATTGTTTTAGTAAAATCCCTACAAGAACTTCTCCATTTATTGCATATCCATCAAACAATCCCATCCTTCAAAAACTTATGAAATAAAAACTTGTAATCATCTACAAATATAGCGTTTTTTCCCTTCAAGACTTCAACCTGCTACAAAAACTGCTGGTGAATCACCTATCATGTCAATAGCAACTGGCTTGTTATTACGGCATTGAGACGACGTGTTCATGTTTGACTGAGAACACTACACTTCATTCTATTTTCTAATGTTTACTCTCTGCAGAGGGATTACTCATACACTCGACTAGCGAGGCGGATTAGGAGGGCGGGAGCACTCGTACAACTGCACTTTTACCTCTGGGGCAGGCCGGGAGCACTGATTCCTTGTCCCATGTACCTGCCCCTGTATGTCCAATGTGCGGAGGAGCTTAAGACTGGCTGCGCCGATAAGGCACATGAGGTATATGAATTTCCCGTCCTAGTAATGCCTAACGTGTGGAAGCCTTTACCGGGAGGCGGGGGGTCAAGAAATTAGATTTTGGGGTGAATACATCTAAAACTACATCATTTTCTGAACAAAATGAATAGGTATATTTTCAAAATTTTACTAACATGAAAGCGCATCGTGATAACTCACCAAAGTACAGTCTCGCGTTTGGCAGGCCCCTTCAAAATTCACCAGCGGCATAGACCTCACCGTATGGTGAGGTTATCTGATTCTTCTTCTACTTGTGTTGATCATTTTTATTTTTCCTAGCCTGCGTCAGTGTCAGACAGTGTTTCAATAGTTTTTTGAGAGAGAAGTAGAAGTTTACAGCGAAGTTTCCATCAAACGAAACGAGCGAGTGGTAGTCGGCAGGAGTCGCGTCGCGTCCGCGAGAGCCACCTTTTTTTCAATGGCGTTTTCCTCGAGACGACGTTTTCCGCCATTGTTTGTCCGGCCTGTTTGTCGTATCGGATCGAATTTTTTTTTCTAAATTACAGTGAGAAGTGTTGGAATTGAATGACTGAAAAAAAAAAAAAAAAAAAAAAAAAAAAAAAAAAAAAAAAAAAAAAAAAATACTGGAAATTTCCTGGGGGCATGCGTTGGTGGATGAAGGAACGACATGATAAAACCTTCAATTTTTCCAACTCGTGCAAAACATCATGTGGTATCGTATACAAGAACATTCTCTAATCAATCAAAAAATGACAACATGACGAGTGAATTTAAAAAAAAAAAAAAAAAAAAAAAAAAAAAAAAATCAACTCAATTGATCAAAAAATGGAGGCAGGGCATGTTCTTGAAGTACCCCCTTTTGGTTTATTATTTCCAATAATAAGCCTATGTGATCGTGTAGCAAAAAAATTTTATAACCCCCCCTCAAACTTTGTCACTTTGTCACGTTTCAAGGTGCGTAGAATCCAAATTTGAAATGTCCGTCCGCCGTTCGCCGTCCGCCGTCCGGGCCATAAAAGGCCTAAGAATTTACTTTAAAAACCCGTTCTTTCGCACATAGACTCCATTTGGGGTCTAGTTGGTCCTAACGTTTAACCATCCCGATCGCTTTACCCGCATAGATGCTATGGGCCAAAAACGGGCAAAAAAGTGTCTTTTTCGAGGGTTTGAGTGTTAGACGTGTTAGACGCACCGCATCAGACGGTGGGTGATGAGGGGGGTTGAGCGGGGGGTGGAGGGAGTGGAGGCGCCGCGGCACCTTGTGGTGGCTGGGGTGACCAGGGGCGTAGCAGAGGAGTGTAGGAGAATGGATATTTATTACTTTTACGTGTTATACCCATATAATACACCGCGGCACCATGAGGTGGGTACAGCGTTCCTTCGAGGCATGAATATATGTTTTTTTCTAGGTCATATTTGTGTGTTAATACCAATGCTTTTCCTAAGCATATTTAATAACATATCCTCTCGACTTTTCGTACGTACTTTTAAATAGATAGGAGCTCAAATCGAGAAATATAAACATGCGTATATAATTATAGAAGTACAGGTTGTGGCAACTCGAAATAGGACACGCCGAGGAGTCTGGACGGGCCTTATGACGTACGCAAGCCAACTAAAACTACGATCAAACTCAATTGAAAAAATAATAAACCTTTGTGAAATAATTTTCAGCGTTTTAAATAGTGAACGTCTCGATGTTTTCGCATGAGTTTTACATGTTTTCGATGTTTTACATATTACAGTAAAACAGGTTACTGTAATATATTTTGATGTAATTTATTTTTTATTTCGTGGTATGTTACACCTGAAATTATTAGCTTCATTGGTCCAAGATAGGACTCACGGTGCTGTTATTTAGATGAGCTCCTTTGTTACTCCTCGGAAGAATTACGAAGCATGGAGGCGCACTAATCAGCTGAGGAGCCCCTGAACCTATTCTCTTCACACCTATCTACCTTTTTCTAACATTTAATGCAAAGCGTAAAATTGCGGAGTCTTGGAACTGCAAAATTGTTAACCCTTTTGGGAGACACGATGCGCCACGTCCTGATCAACAAACGGGGTTTAATAATTATGGACCGATGATAGGCGTGGAAGGGCTATCTAACGCAGAAATGATAAACCTTTGTGTAGAATTTGCAGCGTTTTTACGTTATATTGGTATCACCCCCACGCCTCCCGTTAAGAGGGAAGGGTGGTTCAAAACCAAGCACTGTTAACATGTGACAAAAAGCTGATGGAATGGAGTAGTTACCCATATGACAGGATGGCTGCCGACTTTAACGTGTATTAGGTATATAAATATCTCGCCCTGTTCCAACCTGGTGTGCGGGTACCTTAATATTGACTGTCTGGACGCCCAACTTCCTCGCAATGCCACCATTGGCTATAATAAGTTATACAATTTAAATAATATCACTTCACCAATAACCATTTACCCCTGCCCTGCTTGTTAAGGGCCTTTTCTTCCAAGGGAAGGGGGGGGGGGAGAGTCATTCCACTCCCTTCCTTCTCCTCTACACGTTAGTTGGATGATTAGGAGGGAACAGGGTGGAAAGAACGGTCAGGGGTAGGGTGGGAAAGACGCAAGTGGTGAAGAATGGTGAAGGGTAAGTGGAGTTGATTAACTGTTGGTGTGGAACAATGTTAGTGAGAGAGTTGAACTTGTGAACGTTCATTCACCTGTTCAGTTTAGGAACCGATCAGTTGGGGTCCGTTCAGTGGTGAACGTAAAACCCTTCTTGAGAGCGGGATGGATTTTGATAGTTCCCCCATCCCATTTCATGCCGCCCCTGGGGTTATACTGGGAGCATTTTAGTTTCCAGGTCATCCTCGGGGTGTTGCAGACTAAGCGCTACATTCCATCGCCTCTATCACACATATAAAATGGCATGATTTGTTTGTTAAACGTCGTATCAATTACTTTTTGTGGCTCCGGGTTTTGTCGTTCCGACCTGCACTGTGTCGTTTGACGTAAGGTAGGTACACTGAAAAGTTTTTCAGGACCAGAACATAATTTTGGATGCCCTACAAAATTTAATTTCGGTACAAAATTATATTTGTCGTCGAATGAAGAAGAGCGTTGAAATTCGCCCTTTCGATCTCGTTTTGGGGTTTCCGTCCCACTGTGATCCTGCGTAACGCTGTTTTATAAAACTCTGCTGAGGGACAGGAGAAGTCTAGTTGGTCGGTGGAGTCTAGGAGACGTATGGTGTATTGTAAGCGATAAATTCAGCGGCGTTACTGTCAGGGTTAACGGAGATTGAGATAGCAGGGATTCGATCTCAAGGGCTCCTTTGAGATAAATCACAGCCTCTCTCCACCCCTCCCCCTTTCACTCCCCATCAACTCCTCTCTGGGCCCCCTTTCGCTCCCCATCAACCCCTCGCACTCCGCCCCCGCCGCATTTCGAGCGGCTTCCTCACAGTGCGGAATCGTCCCTCTCCATCAGACTATGAAGAGATCCGCCGCCAGCCGCCGCCCTTCCCCTAGACAAGAGCGGTTAACTTCGTCAGTTAGTCCGTCGTTCCGGATGTTTCAACTATCCCGACGAACTAATTCAATGGCCTCCGGTTCCATGCACTTGGGAAATGATTCAATTTCGATGGAAAGGGGCAAATTCTATGTTAGTCGATTAGCTTGAAAGCTTTTTACTCTCCCAACAACAAGAACCAAAGAAGAGGCATGCGCATAGTCGGCTTGAAAAATTCATTCTGAATCTCATTTGATTTTATTGTGATTTTTCAGCAGTTGAATAACCCGAATGTAACTTTGGGGTTGTATGTATTAGACTGACAATGAAAAAAACGAAAGTTCAAATTTTTGAGCGGCTCAAAGCTCCGATGATTGCATCAGATGCGAGGAACAACTCCTGAAAATTTCACTCCGAACCGATAAACCCTTGAGGTCTCCCAAACGCGTTTTTTGATAATTAAATTATCGATTTTAGAACACTAGACGCTTAGGACAAAAAGACGGTTAGGACATGAAAGATTCATGCGTTTGGACACTTTTTATATTCGACTCCTATGTTTTCGGTGTCGCGGAGCACGATGCCGCCATTATTGCAAGCGCAGAAGCTGTATTTCTTTTGATATTCAAGAAATCAGTCCAAATTAGTGATGGAAAAAAAGACATTTTTTGCCGTTTTTATCTAGTTTTGACTGGGGAAAAAATTGTTTGCGGGTCTTTTCTGCTTCGGACCTTGTTTCCTGGCTTGTTCCGAATGTAACAAGACCGATTTCGTCCTATAATATATTGTACTTTTGGAAATATCTGCTCAAGAGCCGAGTTAGCTTTTTTAATGGTAACCGCTCTATACTTACCAGTAGCTAAGAAATCAAAATTTAACGCCCTGAAGCCCTTTTTATCCCATTATTTTATGTTTTTGGGCTCGTTGAACATTACGTGCTAGTAGTGGAGGCGTAGGACTCGTATTTCGGTTGATAATCAAGAGCTAGGTGTCAAAAATCGGTGAATGGAGTAGATTTTTCTTGATGTTCAAAAAATCAGTTGACAAAATTAATAGAAATAAGGGATTTTTCACCGGTTTCACCTAGTTTTGATTGGGAAAAACTATTTATCAGTGTCTCCTCTGCGTTGAACTTTGTTCTGTGACTTATTCTGAATATAACAAGACTAAGTTTGTCCCATAATACATTTTTCTTCTCGAAATATCAGCTCAAGAGCCAAGTTGACTTATTTAATGGTAACCGAAATATGAGTCCTACGCCTCCACTACTAGCACGTAATGTTCAACGTCCCCAAAAACATAAAATAATGGGATAAAAAGGGCTTCAGGGCGTTAAATTTTGATTTCTTAGCTACTGGTAAGTATAGAGCGGTTACCATTAAAAAAGCTAACTCGGCTCTTGAGCAGATATTTTCAAAACTACAATATATTATAGGACGAAATTGGTCTTGTTACATTCGGAACAAGCCAGGAAACAAGGTCCGAAGCAGAAAAGACCCGCAAACAATTTTTTTCCCAGTCAAAACTAGGTAAAAACGGCAAAAAAAGGCTTTTTTCCATCACTAATTTGGACTGATTTCTTGAATATCAAAAGAAATACAGCTTCTGGGCTTGCAATAATGGCGGCATCGTGTTCTGCGACACCGAAAAAATAGGAATAAAGTATAAAAAGTGTTCAGACGCATGGATCTTTCATGTCCTAACCGTCTTTTTGTCCTATGCGTCTAGTGTTCTAAAATCGATAATTAAATTATCAAAAAACGGGTTTGGGAGACCTCAAGGAGTTATCGGTTCGGACTGAAATTTTCAGGAGTTGTTCCTCGCATCTGATGCAATCATCTGAGCTTTGAGCCCCTCAAAAATTCGAACTTTCGTTTTTTTTGTTGCTCAGTCAATACGGTTGATTTAAAGAAATTCAGTTCTTAGGAGAACACCAAAAGGTTATTGATCAGCGACGTATCCGTAATTTCTGAATATGAAATCATTCATTGGGGACTGGCAAGAACTATACTCCGCAAAATTACTGAAAATTTAATAAAAAAATAGGGATTAAGACGAGGAATTTGAGTTTGTTGTAGGATTTATTATATCGCGCATGCTATATCGATTCGTATGCCATTGATGTTGGGATCATCTTTCTTCTGCTTGCTAAATAATTAGAGAAAATTGCGAATGAATTTCCAACGTTGTTCGCTTTCAGCAATTGACGCGTACACACACCAAGTGGCTGCTTTCAGTTTCAAGGCAATACGGTTGTATTACATGTGATGAAAATAATTTCTAAAAGTAAAAAATTCAAATAAAATTAATTAATCAATTAGTAGAGAAGGAAATTAATTGCTCTTGTGAGAGGTTTTCTGAGGATTTCTCTTCTCAACTACATTCTTTTTCGTATTCCCGCTCCATCTGCAAATCCTAGGACCTCGTCTCTGTCTCCTCGCGCTTCCGATGCACATGGAGGATGCACGGATCATCAAGAAAGAGAGTCTTGCTCTCAGCCATCCTCTAAGATTCCATTAGTCAGCTGATTGATCGCCTAATTCGAAACAAAATAATTAGTGAACTATGGTGGTTTGATACTGGATTGAACCTCAGAAATTTTCAGAAAGATGATGGATGCGGTTTGCCAATGAATCTAAGGCATTGAGTTGCAACAAATATGAAGAATTTGGAATACGGCTTTTGGATTTGGTTTGGGAGTTAAAAATATAAGAGGAACAGCTAGCCTATTTCTCTACTCCCTGCACCCTCGATATTGTCTAAATTATATGTCTTTTGAAGATTCACAGGCCGGAGCTGGACCGTGCAGCTACGTTGAAGAATTAAAAAGAGTGAAAGAAGTGACAATGGTATTTTTCGCCATTACAGCAATACATTTTTATTATTCACTTCTCAACAAGCGGGCATGAGCTGGACAGAGTTGAGAACGTAGAATAACGGCTTTTGGTCTGGGCCACGGTTAGTTTACTAGACGGTACCAGTCAATCTGAAGGCGCTTAGGGAAAACCCAAGGAGCGCCACGTCACTGGTCCCCTCTGCCACCTTTCACTCGCCCTGTGCATTGCGCTTATACCCTCATTCACGTTTCTAATGTTGTTGGTGAGTGAAGTTTTTAAAAATGGTTTGCTGTGCCATAGCGACTTGTTCGAACAAAGACGGTGAGACAAATCCTGGACTCCATTTGCACCTGTTTCCGAAGGATAAGGAGACGAGATCTAAGTGGATTGTGGCGTGTAAGCGTGCAGACTTTTTCAAGATAGACAAAGCTCGGGTATGTTCTACTCATTTTGATCAGAGTGATTATAAGCGTGATTTGAGAGCTGAGTTACCAAAATTCCTCCTAAATTTGATTTGAAACCGGGCACAGTACCACCAAGCCAACCAGTATACCTGCTTTTGGGTAAATCTCCTGCGACAAAAACCGTATCGACAGCTTTTCCTAACGATGATCGCAAAAATCGATCGGAAAAACGGTCCATTCGCAAAGAAATTCAGGCTGTTCTGAGTTCCGAAACGGAGACCGATTTAAAACTTCTTGAAAATCCATGAAAATCCAAAAAATTCATGAACTGTGTACGGGAAATCGAAGACGAATTTTGAAAATTTTACGGGAATTTTATTTGTCAGAACGCAGGAGTTTTTTCTCGTCTAATTGAAGTCGTAAAACATAAGAATCCCGAGATTGATGATTTCGTACTTTCGTGCTTTGTTAGGACTCGAACATTTATCAGAATGAAGAGTATAAATAAGTTACGAAAGGAAGAAAAACTTTTGAAATCAAGAAAACGGAGTGCCAGTGAAGACAGAAAAAAATTCAAGAAAATTAAGAAACTAGTTGGATAAATTTGTATTTTTGTATTGTTATTATTATTACCTACCTATTATGTACCTACAATCAAAGTTTACCAAGAAATTATTATGTTTTACTTCTAATTTTTTGAAATTATTCAAAGTAAATAACACGCACAATTAATGTAATTACCTATAGGTGATTAAATATTTTTATTTCATTCATTATTCTTGAATATTCTCTTTTTTATCCTAGTAAAGTAACCGTGGTCTGGGCCATTGAAAAGACATACGAGGCATCTGGAAGCCCATTCCTTGACAATGCCCTCCCAGCAAGTTCTAAAACCCATGGGACCCGATCATTCGAGCGTTTACAGGCCTCTAAGTTGTGTAGCGTTGCTGGAAAATTAACCCATTCCGTGCGGCATGACCTCTTAAGAAGCCATGATGGTCTTCGTCCCACACTGATGATTTCTTAAGAGGTCAAGCAGCCTTGTTGCAGAGGGTTGCTTTTTCCTTCAAATTTTGCGAGGGGAAAGACTTTCTGGGGCCCATGTGATGTCAAGACCTCATTCTGATAGCTGGTAGCGCTCAAAAAGTTTCATTTCAGAGTTTATTCAGTCGGTTGCTCGAACTCGTGAAGCTGGCAGATGTATTTCACGTGAGTATTCCTGGAGATTACACAGGATTTTCGGAATATTGTAGAAATATTGTTAAGTGAATTGTTGTAGTTTCTGAGATAACAAAATAATAATTACGGGGAGAACCCTTGGAGGTGTGAATAAACCTAGAGAAGCTTCATTAGATGTGTCTTTACCAGATTGCGATTTTTTTTTTTTTTTTTTTGTAATTTTGTATTATATTATCTATATGAGACACATTTTCCTAGTTTCTATCTAAGCTTATGAAATAAAACAACAATTTTCTATTGCAAAATGGAATAATATTTTATCAACCATAATTGCGAGTTCTGTACCTACTTACCTCATCGAACAACGGAAATAATGGGTTTGCACTATTTCTTCTTGAATAAAATAGAAAATTTCAATTCTCCGAAGTAATTTATTTAATACTCGTAGCTTCTAATACGAAAAATTCTCCAGGATGATTATTATTTTTTAAATGTTGGACCTGCTGCAATCAAGCTCCATTTTGGACGAAAATTCGCAAAAAATGGTTGATAGACAAGAAAACAGTCTGGTTTGATTAGAAATAAATTCTATTCGATTAGGAAATGCAAACCAAAAGTACTTACTAGGAAAAACAGGCAGAACCAACAAATTTCATTTAGATGTATTATGGATTTTGCATAACCGAGTCCTTCCGCCACACTGATTACTTTTTAGGAAGTCATTTCGAAAACAAAAAAGAAAACGCTGCTAATTATTACACAAAGGTTTATTATTTATGTATTAGACACCCTTCTACGTAGATCTCTGGTCCATAATTATTAAACGCCGCTTATAGTATATTTAGTATCGAACTCGGAGTTTCGGACCTCACAAATGGGTTCAATCCATAACAGCAGCGGAACCTCACAATTTTACGCTTTTTAATATAGTTGATAAACATACCAATTTATTACCAAGCCATCTTTCCAACACATAAAAGTGTTACCTCTACTGTATATTGATATCATTTAATTGGTCAAATTTCAAAAAATGTGCTGACAAAATCACTGAAAATGGCTAAGAATCTTCAAATTGATATTTTTTAGCATAAGATTGGTCAAATAAAGTTTATCAACTATGAAATAGAACATTTAACAATTTATGTACGAAATTATGCTAAGAACTTGAACTTCATTAAATTTTGTTTTAAAAAATCCATAAAATTGCAAAAAATAGCCTCAAATACAAAATCTCTTTTTGAATAGAAGAGTATCATTTAGAATACTTTTTTTCCCATAAAATTAATAGCTAACATTTTCTTTTCACTCATAAATCTCCAATTTCTATACAACTTGAAATATACACACAAAAAAGACACTTTTTCACCTATTTTTGGCTCATAGCACCCATGGGTGTGGAGCGATCGAGCTGGCGAGAAGTTAGGACCAACTAGACCCCAAGTGGAGTATATGTGCGAAAGAACAGATTTATTAAGTCAATTCTAAGAGCTTTTATGGCCCGGACGGCGAACGGCGGACGGACATTTCAAATTTGGATTCTACGCACCTTGAAACGTAAAGTGACAAAGTTTGAGGGGGGGTTATAAAAATTTTTTGCTATACGATCACATAGGCTTATTATTGGAATTAATAAATCAAAAAACGGGTAAAAGTAGTATTTTACGTATATATGATGAAGTTACAAATAGCAATGACAAAGCAGGTCACTAATGTGGCATTTATGGGTACGATGAATTTTCAGTGAGTGGGGGGGGGGGGGGGGGGGGGGAGCCACGATTTTTATCGCCGCATGGAATGGATAGGAATGTGCGATGAATCAATAAAACTGCTTCTCATCAGTCCATGAAGATATCCTTCAATAAGTCTATTATAGGCCGCTCTTCAGGTTAAGGTGTGGCTTAAAAAAAGCCAAGGACTGCGAAAAGCCTTTTCCTTGGCACTCTTCCCTCTCGATGAGCCAAAAGTGATATGATCTGAGTGTTATCACCGATGTTCTGGCAAACAGCTAGATAGTTGTCGCTGGTCTTGCACATGAACTTCATTGCAACCTTCCGTTCCAATAGTTGCTTATGAGCTTGCGCTAACATTAGATTTAACTACTCTAACACTTTTCGAATATGTGGATTTCACAATGCACCCCTTTGATTTAAGGTAGCCTTAGCTTAGCCAAAAGTCAGAACGATATTTATAAGATACCGACTCATAATCGTTTAAAGATAAAATTATAGAAGAGTAGTAACGAATTTGAGGAAAAAGTGAATGGTAAGCATGACAGGTTATTTTTTTGTTTAACTGTATTAGAAACAATGAACAGACAGAATTAGAAGAGTAGAGAAGTCTGGTGTTGTTTAGCCACCAAAACGTTTGAAGTGTTGTAACCTAGAATAATTTTTATTTCTCCACTATCTTCATTTGGTGAGTCATGAAAGTTGAAATGACAGATTCTGCGATAGATCTATAACTTATCGATCGTCGGATTCAAGTGATACTCGTATTTTGCGGATGAGGTTCGGACCTACGCTTGTCTTCGTTAGAGTTCATCGCTATGTTCAATGACAAATTTTCGTGGTTTGTTTTTATTTGCTCAATAGAAATATATATCTGAACGAGAACTAGCCAATAAGGTGCTATTTGATGGGTATCTGACCAGTAAAACTGCGCGTGAAATTAACTCCAAGACATGAAAGCTGCTCATTATTTTGGTACATTATGGTTATTTCGTTCCACAAAATGAAATCCAAACATGCAAACGATATCAGTGATGAGGTTTTGTCTACGTCAGAAGTAAGAATAGTTTCCATTCGGTGCCCTACCCTATTCATAGTTCATATCCACTTCCGAAAAAATTTCAGTGAAAAAAACGCCCAAGGAATTTAAATTTAGTTTTTAATCTAGTGTAGCTTAGTGAGGCACTTGAAATCATATCCCAAAACATGAGCAGCCAATCTCGAAAACCAAAGGAGTTACAGCTAATTATCATTAGGATATGACCCCTTTTGATCAAAATTTCGGATATGTTCCATTTTGATAAAAACACATCCAGTTCTCAATGAAAAATCAAAAAAATCAAGTGCAGGTAGTTCATATTTTTTAAGGTAGGTATGCAAAAAACACACATGGACTATGTTTCCAAATTATATGATGTAGGTAATAATAAGGTAAGGTATTATCAACAAATTTTCAGTTTGGAACGAACAAAAAAGCCAATATAGAAAAAAATCTTTAAATTCTGTCAACATTTTAAACATGAAAAACAGTTTTCTCTTCGTCAAGACAATCACATTCTCCTACTTCGCCATCGTCTTGTGAGAGTGCTACTTAATTGGTACCCAAAAGAACTCCAACAATAGCAACGCAAAACCGAGGATAGACCTAACAATTTCAAGAGACACGAACTAAACACAGAAAGAAGCACTAGAGAAATCAGCGAAACAGGAGTGAAACATGTTATCACAGCACGTCTTATATCAATGTCATTGAATATTGGGAATTACAGGAGCACAGTTGATAACAGGGGTGCCGAAGAGTATTGCTCCTGCACTCTGTTGGTTATTCATACCAAACCCTTCAAATCTTATCACCAAACAGCACAGGCATTCTAAAAGGTATGTTCCAAACTAGAGTTGGAAAAAAATTCGTTCCTTTTTGAAAAACATCAACGAGCAACAACTTGAAGGAAGATGAGGATATATTCCCTTTTGATTGAAACGAAAATTATCCATCATATAGGAATGGATGTGGTCCCTTTTGATCCAAACATCAAACTTTGGCTTTCAAATACACAAGGATATGTTCCTTTTTGACGCTAACTGCTCATACAAATCGATTTTGGTCATCCTACAGATTGAAAATCCTTTTTTTACAGATTTTTTTCGAAAAATGGATATGACCCCTTTTGAAAGTAAGCTCCTCAATTATGAATTATATACAATGGAACAAAATCGGGTGGGTGTGATGAAACGAGGCAAATAAAGCAAGTGAGGATATATTTCGCAATAAGTCTATTAGAGGCTTTTCAACAAACGAGTATGAGCTGGCCGGAATGTGAAGAGTACGGAACACTGGTGCGGTCTGGGCCATTGAAAAGGTAGAAGGGTAGCTTGGGAGCTTATTTCTCGGCACTCTGCCCTCTTGGCGAGCTCTCCAGAAGCCATCAAAGGTAAAATGAGCCGAAAGGCGCGGAGAAGCTCTCGGTGGAGATTTTCTTTCCGGTGGTGATCGGGCAGGAAAGAGTGAAAGTGAGGCGGGAGGGGGGGGGGGGGGGGGGGGTAGACTCTCCACAGGGAAACTCGCAAGTCGAGGGAAATGACCGACGGGGTCAGCCCCAGCCTTCAAATTCAAGACCAATCTCGGGTTTCACCTAGAGTCCTGAGAAATCTGAACATTCGCTTTCCCCCCTCCCCCCCCTCCTGTCTTTTGTGTCTATCGGAGTCTCAGGGTGGAATTCATAGACGGGAATTGAGTCTGAGTGGGCCCCTAAGTGTATCTATAAGGGAATTCATGCACTCAGCGCGATTCATAGACGTGATTTGAGGGCGACCCGGAGGGTGCACTGAGTGTTCAACCCAAATGCACACTCAACGGGATTCATAAAAAAAAAAAAAATGGCGTTGAGGTGAGTTTCACCCTCAGCTCAACGGTGTAATATCCTGAGTGACGGCAGGAGGCATACATCGCTTATTTTGTTCGGAGTTTATTCAATTCAATCTATTCAATGTTCCTATACGGTAGTTAAGTACATGTTTCATGTGACCAACAGATCCCATTTGAATGTTACACAATCAACAAAGAAATATTTCGCAAACTATTCCTATTCGGGAAAGAGACAGTCATGGATAACAACGAACCTGAAGGAGCCCAAAATAAATGGAAAGGATTCATAACCACCACAACTGAAAGTACTGGTCGCTCATTGATTTTATTCGATCCCTACATATATCAAGTTTGTAGTGCATGGTTTTCCGATTCATCTTGCTTTGTGAAATGAGTTGGTGAAAGGTTTACTTCCCCTACAAAATACTGTCAGGGCTGCCAACTTAAGTTGAAAAAGCGTTGAGTGTCACCTGATTGCACTGCCAAACTCGTGTGATCTGAGTGTGCGCCTAACTGTTGAATGAACCACCCCACTCAACTATGAATTCGATTTGGTAAGTGGAGGGTGACCCTCCATTCAGGTGAGTGCGAGTGAACACACACACTCAGGCTTTGTCTATGAATTCCACCCTCAGGCTTTAGCTATGGATTTCGGTGTATTATCACTTTCTCGATCACCTGAATTGTCATGTGTCATGCCACAAAAATGATCTATAATAATTATTTCGCAAATGGAGAATAATTATGCCTTCTTCCGGTGATTGGCTTCCGAAAACGTATGCCGGACTAGCATATTCGCTTGTACTTTCTCTTAGTAGCAGTGAGTACAGGATGAAATAGAGCGGCCTTCAGAGGGTGCCAAGTATATCACCCTTCCTCCTCCCACAGGGGATCAACCTGCCGATTCATCCACCTCTCTAGGCCTTACCAATACCCATGATTCGCTTGTTTTTAGTTATTCCTCGATCGATTTTCCTGTTTTCTAGAACGTTCGTTAGTGAATCTGTTTAATCAATGAATAGCATTTGGCTGCAATAACTGAGAAAAGAAAGCAAAAGAGGTCGAAGTAATAGTTTTGAATGATTTACACAAGAGCAAGAAGGAACCTCAGGCATAGGTAACTCAAACCAGCTCCTCAAACAATGCATTAATTTCACTTTTTTCTGGACTCATCTCACTTATATACTGCTGGTGAACACAATCACTGAAACTGGCTCGTAGAAGGATCAGAAAACTCAATTTCTGTACTAAACTTAAAAATAAATCCACAATCAGAATCAGAAAATTGGAAAGATCGCGTTACTTATTATACTATGATAAACATTGAAATGGAAAAAATTAGTAAAATAATTAACCCAGTCATGCAGCATGATCGAATGAGCGAATTTTCTTAAATTATTGTCTGGAAGGAGATAGGTATAAGTATATATATATATATATATATATATATATATATATATATATATATATATATATATATATATATATGTATATATATATATATATATATATATATATATATCGCACCCATCCTAGAATAAGGGTACAACTCAAAAATTGTCATTTTCGGCAAATCGCATTCAAAGTTTTCTTCCACACCATTGGCTACCCGTTCTTTGGAACACGATGAACATTATTTATCTTTGCGAAACTTGTTTCTTACATTATTACTCTAACGCCCCATGGTGAATAAATAGTTTTTTTGACAGTGGGAAGGGAGTGGGGGGAACGGTTTTGTTGATTTTTTAAGAATTTTTGAGTTGTTCCAACTCAAACACTGAAATCTCACCAGTCAGGATCCAAAATGTTCAGAAAAGAAAGACACAAGTTAAAATTGTCCACACAAAAAGGAAACAACTCAAAACGAAACACAGACTATTTGAACTCATCTGAGTTGTGTCTTTCTTCCTAGGACGTGAATTGGTTACTCCGTCCATAGAAGAAAGACACACGCACTCTCTAGCGGAATTAGAGTGCCCTACACATATCTCCACCTTCTACAGACAAACTAGACCGTTTCTACTTCTCAGAACCACAACTAACTCAAAAATCGCGATTTTTGAGTTGTACCCTTATTCTAGGACGGGTGCGATATATATAAAACAAGGTGTTAAGGTTCTTGAGGGTTTGTCAATGAATCAGGTTTTTTTCCTTACGCCTTACGTAAACCCAATTGTGCCACTACTATCTCATTCCCCCGCAACAAATCCTCATGTTCCTCCCTCTCTTCCAAAGCCATATGCCAGTATAGTGTATGTAAAAGGTCTTTCAGAACAGATATCCAAAATAATTTCAAAAAAGATAAATTGTAAAATAGCTCATAGTAACAAAAAAACACTAAACAAGAAAAAATTTTCAAATTTAAAATCCAAAATCCCTCCACTATTAAGAAGTAATGTTGTTTATGAAATCACCTGCCTAGACTGTCCTCAAAAATATGTAGGCCAAACAAAACAATGGGTCAAAAATCGGTTTGCTCTGCACAGATCAGACATTAATCTAAAATATACAAATAGGTGTGAATTAGCCAAGCATGCCATTCCGACAAAGCATAATTTCGACTTTGAGAATTTTAAAATACTGGACAATGTGGCCCACCAAAAGAAAAGAGAAGTGGAAGAAATGATTCATATTCACAGAACACCCAACACGTGTAATTTAAGAAAAGATGTTGCTCAGCTCAGTGGGGTTTATACAAATCTTATTAGGAATTCTCATGCACATCACCCTCCTTGATTGCGTTTAATTTTCAATGACTAGGTAACCCTCCAATTAGTCATTCTGTCAATAGTTTTAAGTATTTGTTATACACCTACCGGATATACTATTATAATGAACATAATATTAAGACAATGTAGATTAGAGAAGAAAAGTTAGGGGCAGACACTTAACAACAAGTGAGCTCCATGTGATACCATAAACATTAAGTGATAAGTTTACTGATAGTGAACTAAGAATTCTGCCCTCAGCATATTGTTTGGTGCCAGTTTATAGTTTTTTTCATGTATTAGCTACAACATGGTCTACAATATACAATGAAATAGTTCAGAATGTAAAATCAGAGTATGTAAAAAAACGAGTTTAATCATATAAATAACCCACTTTGTTCTATTACATGTTGCTGATAAGCTTAACCCTAGTGATATATCTACCTCCTAGTTGATACCTAATGTATTGTTTGTAGCCCTGAAGATGTCTAATAAATTAGACGAAACGTCGGCGTAAGGAAAAAAACCTGATTCATTGACCAACCGTCAAGAACCTTAACACCTTATTTTAAGAAAAAGTGGTCGAGAACTCAACATATTGTTATATATATACATATATATATATATATATATATATATATATATATATATATATATATATATATATTTTTTTTTTTTTTTGGTGGAAAAATTCAATTTTGAAATTTTTGACCCATTGCAATAGTTTATTTTTTACGAAAATTTGCTAAAACTGAAAATGAATATATTTCATTTAAATTAATATATGTATACACACAAATTTAATTTCAAGTACCTACCAGTTCATATCTTTAATCATATCTCCGCAAAATTTAGTTCATAACAATACTTGTGTTAAGCTTTAAAATCTCTATCAATAAAAAATATAATGACAATGTGATGAAAAAAAAAAAAAAAAAATAATAATAATAAATAAAAAAAAAAAAAAAAAAAAAAAAAATGAAAATCCTAGCTAAGGGTAATATTTAACTAGGTAGCTTTTATTTTTCTGAGTCAATGTTTATACTGGATGGTATAAATTTAATAATTCTCATCAGCCAATTACGATGTATGCATAAGAATGATGGCTTTTTCGAGCTTTCCTATTATCATGTAGGAACTTTAATAAAAACTTTCTTCATTAACAACAGTAACGAAAACTGTATTTGGGAATAATGCAATGATTTTAATCTTCAATATAGATAAATATTTGTTAATTACATTATAAGTATTATAATTTTGTCGATATTTTAGTTCTCCTATCTACTTGTGCTACTAAAGTTATTCATTCATATGCATAAAGAATAGGGTACGTGTCCACACCATTTTTATATTTTTCATTGAAAGTAGATTTTATCCTAAAAATTCTGAGACTAACCGCACTCTCCTTTCGATGAACAGTTATTTTTATTCAATTTTTCAAAATTTTTCAAAGTTTTATAGTAAGCTGTAGCGGACTGTAACCAATTGAAACTTTGAAAAATCATTGAAAAAGAACGCTTCATCATATGAGGTCGTGGTTAGTGTCGAAATTTGCAAGATTGAATCTAGTTGTATTAAAAAATAATATTAATAAATCACTATTCAAACCCGTGCGTGCATCCTATTTGAAAACAAATAGGAACAAGACCGAAACACGCGTAGTGAGATCGGAGCTCGATTGGCGAGGTTGATCCCCAAGGGATTGGGTGGTCTGAGTCCATTCCGCCCGCCACCCGCTCATGGGAAAGGCCCCTCTATTTCTTTCTATTCTCTCTACTTAGTACTCATTGCCGTGAAATCTACTCAATTACCTAACTAATTTCATAATTATACTATGTAATTATGAAAGCCCTTGAGGCTCTTTATGGTCAATTGACAACATGTATATTTAGATTTGAAGAATAAATTCTTTACGTTAGTAGCTATAGACTGACGTCTGTACCGTAATTACTGTAGAGTTAAATTTCATTGAGTACATATTCGTGAATAGTGTCAAAAGTGGGATCTATTTTCTCTAGGACCAAACAGGCATTCGACAAAAGGCACGGTAGCCAAAGAGAACTTCCCATCTTGAAACCAGGTCAAAAGGTTTGGGTTACAGATGCAAGAACTAAGGGCACTATCCTGAATATGCTACAGATCATCCAAGATCATTGTTGGTCTAGACAGAGAAGGGAGGAGAAATCCGAAGAATTCTTTTTTATCTGAAAACAATGGATGACGCCTAAAACGAAGTTTTGTGGGAAAGAGATGTCGTGATATAAACTCAATTACCTACTTAATTTCATAATTATACCAACCGCGAAGTTATTAGTCGCCACGTGTTCGATTGATAACATGCATATTCAGATTTGAAGAATAAAGTCATTACGTTGTGTTCGCCTTCAGTAATTGATTAGAGTTACATTTCATTAAGCAGACTATTCGCACACTCATGAGTTATGCAAAATTTTAATTTGTTTGTTCAGTTCTGCAGTTTCTAGTGCAGCCTTATATGGTGATAAAAAAATGGTGTGTAATCTTTGAGTCAAATTTGATAAAGGCGAACCCGTGCAGGCTGGATCTGTGATAGATCACTGACGAATACGTCGCAATACGCAAAAAGCAATTTTCCAACTTCTTCATAAAGAGGTGGAGGCAATTCAGGATTTATCTGAAATGGTTTCCTGTTCGGATCGGGAAATGTCGTTTTAATGTCATCTGGAGATTGTGTAGAGAAAAGTGAGGTATCGTCTTTCGGAGGTCTCTTCGTTATCTGGGCGATGGACGAGAATGGTGCCTTTATTCAATTGAACGGAATGATTTTTATATGTTTTGATCGTGAGCTCCGTGAGACGTCCTGAGCTTAGTAGTTAATCCAAAATTCAAAGACCTAGTTTTTCAAAAAGTATGCAAATTTGGTTCAAAAACGGAAAGGAGCGATGATGGTCTTGCGTTTTGAAGCGGAAGAGGTTTTACCGATAAACAACTTGATATGTGTGAGGTGAGAGGGAAATAGTTTTCGATGACTTCACTAGACGCAACTCGTGAATGTCCTCGAACGGCAATATTTGATAGACCCATAATTGGGTGTCCGAAATGGCTTGTTCTTTTTGTAATTATGTTCTGTTGTTCATATCTTTTTGTTGAAAGTTCCTTTTCATAATATTCATAGGGGTGTACTGACGTAATAAGGGAATGTATATAGTGTGCTATATTTTTTAATTTTGAGTGTAGAAGTACTGTAGCTTATGGTCGCATTATGTTTCAACAATAAATATGTGTCCAGAGAAATACTGAAATTTAGGAATTCTTAGAGTAGGCTGCAGAGTAATTCCTTGAAAACCGTTTCGCAGGATAGTGATGTCAGCGTGATGATGAAAGAGGTTGGGTTGTAGATGCTTGGAATCTCTCGTTTTACCCTCTTGGGAATCCACATTCTTTGTTTTAACTATCATTTGATTGAGGTGCTGTATAAGATCGGAATTGTCTGTTATAGTTCGATACTGCACCTTGAACGGTATTATACGGTCTTGTTGGTCTATTTCGTTCTAACCGGAGGGTGATATCCAATATTTTTGGGAAAATTTCGTTGAGTGAGTTCAAATCATGGGAACTGGAAGTTGGCGTTGTTGATTGATCCTTAATACTTGAACTGTACCGATTAGTTGACTCAATTGCATTTAAGAGTTTCTGCAAGTTTGACGTGAATGTTTTTTTTTTTTCGGAAGCGGCTATTTTAATGAAGCAGTTCCGGTTTTAGGCCCTTAACCCTGGAATGCACCGGTGGAGTGTGCCACACCCCAAGGCCCGTTTAGAAACGAGTTTCTGTAACAAACTTTGATCTTTAGCTTCCCACCCCCCCACCTATATTCTTATTGAACCTTTTTCTACCAAGGATGTCCCTTGTCATCTTCAATTAACAATCTGCCCGCAAGTGAGACACAGGTTTCTTGTGCCTGGGGAGGTCGCCACTCCACTTGTGAGTTAACCACCACTTTTTTCATATTCTTGCCTTACATTCTACGATTAATCTTCCTGTTTTTTGTTCGTTTTGAGTCGCAATGGCGAAACAATATTAAATACACTACATTAAATACACTGGAGTCGAGAAGAGTTGGAAGATGACGATTTGTGTTTGATGGCAATAACAATTTTAGGATATATACTCCAAAACCAAACAAAGTTGTTTTCTCATTCTATTCATTTTTCACCGCACCCCCAAAATCGATGCGGAAACTGGGAAACTAGAAGTGATATTGTATTACAATGAAACTAAAGGAAGAAATGGCACGTTTGAACAAATGTATTTAACATGTATCCATTCTTGTGTAAGGCTGAATGATCGTCCCAAAGAATTTTTTTCGGTAGGTAATATGTTAGATCAAGCAGACATAAACCTAGATATTCTCTACTAAGTGGTGGAGTGGGTGGTGAAAGTTTGTGAGATATGATTTATTATTTGATTTGGGGCACCAATTAGTCGAATCACATCTCAAGCATCAATGCTGTGTTCCATTTCCCGGCAGCTACGTTCAGGAATAACTCCAATTAAAAATAGACACGGATCGTAGAAAACCTAAATTGTCCGAATTTGAACTTTGGGGTGTACTACAACTGAAGAAAATCTGAAATCTGATGATCGCAATTAAATATCCCAAAAATATAAGTACTTCACGATTTTTGCACTTTTTACGCGTGGTTGCGCCCTTTTTTCGCGCAATCATTGTCGAGTTACGGATAATTTTTCCACGAAATATCACGTGGATTCCGAATCTGCAAAAAAGAGGGTTCTTCCCTGATAAAAACAAATTTGTGCACATTGCTGAGCGCAGAATTTTTCAATTTGTGAATTTAGTGAGAAAATAGGTATTGCGTTGTATTTTTGTCCTCGGTTCCTAATCGGAGAAAACAAGTGGGGTAAGTTAGAAGGGCACTCTGTGTATGAAACTTGGACCGATGTTTACATCTATCGGTACTAAACGTAGAACAAATGATGTTTTCGTTCATTTTAGATAATCCATAAAAATTGTTGTTACTACTTTGTTCGACGTAAAGAAGTCAACTTTTGGAGATGGCTTACCGTACATGTGAAGTTTTGAAGACTGAACTTGAAGTTGCAAGTAAGTTCGTTGTTGTTTCCATCAAACTACGCAAATGAATCCGATAATAATTGGGTTTTAGAATATTGCACAAGCCAACACAATGGTTTTTTTTTTTTTTTTTTTGAGGTCAACAACATTCAAGCCACTTTATTATAACCTTTCGTCCCGCGAGGGTCACGATGGATGGGGAAGCTGAAAGTTTTAGAAAATGTCAGAATCGTGATGTGATCAGTCAAAGACAGTGTTTCTTTGAGATGCTTTTGGATTTTTTAAAATTGTAGATAGATTCAGGCGTCCTAAAATAGTCCAATTAGGTAATGTTCCGCTTCAGTGTTCAGATATGCCATCTTCAAGCGAAAATATTGTTGAAATCCACTTTCTCAACCTTTCTCAACTTCTGTTCACAACACATTGACCTTGAAACTGTAATTCATCATAAACTAGTCACAATAATGAGATGAATGCGCTACTATCCGCGTACGGTTAACGATATCTGATTAACTCCCTTACAGTGGACAATCAACTATACGTTGCCGAAAATTATGTCTGATACCTGACATATATCTGATTAGGTTTTCGAGTAGGAAATTTTTCATGTCTTTGTAGTGATTAGAAATGAAATAATTTTATAAATTCTCAAAAAGAGAAATAAACGGAGACTAAATATTTTTCTTGCAGTATTTTTCAAAACAAAACAAACTTATGCAGAAAAACCTCTATAGCATCCATGTAAATTGAATATATATTGGGATCATTCGAATATGTTGATACATGTGTGGAGCCGTTCAGTAGACGACTTCCTTGAAGTTTTCGAAGGATTGCGTCAAGGCGCCTCTACCACAGTAAGAGTAGGACAGTAGGTAACGCCTGAGTGGTGGTAGGAAGTTCAAAGAACGTTTGAGGTAAGTGACAAGGAAGTCGGATCAACGCACGAGCTCCCTTCTGAGACATCGATCCTTCCTAAGGGGCGTAGGCCTCCCCTCTCCCTAAAATGAGAAAGGTAAACACATGGAAATAGAGGAATAATCAAATCTCCCTTGATTTGAGGCGGGGGAGCGGGAAGCACGTCAGCTGCAGAGAACATTCCGTGATTGCCTCTCAGAAGTTCCACTTCTCTCATTCTACCCCCTTACCCCTTCCCCTTCCATCCGAACAAGAAAAGCTTTTGATTAAATACGCCATCTTCTTCGTCTTCCTCTTCATTTTATACGACCGCGACCGGGTTATTGCCACTAATTCAAACCCGGACTTGCCCTTTGGGCGGTAGAAGGGTGGAACGAGGCAGTGGGGTGGGGGAGGGGGTCGAAGACGACCTAATTGTAAGGAAAGGGAAGTACAGAACTCAGGAGCCACTTGGAACAATACTCCCGCATCCTCTATCCCTTGGTCTTAATGCAGTTAAGAACCTGTCACCTATAATCCTCGGTAATAACCGTTCCAGAGGACTAGCATTTGTGGGGGATCCGCCTCCTTTGAAACTCCTCTGATCAGTTTCACTTTCTGAAACGAACCCGCAGGAAGGCTCATGCCCCCTGCAAGATTTACTCGGCCGTTCCCGGCAGTTGAAGAGAAGGGGGATCCCATTTTCCATGAATATCCCCAACCGATAACACAGGGTTGAGTTACTGCTCTCCCTTAAGTTTCAAATGCCGAACCCTCAGGGCCCGCACATATTTCTCGCTCGTAGTTTCAGAGTGTTGTTATCTCCCAGGAATATGCTGTGGGAAGGAGGAAAAGAAATGGGCTGAGTAATAACTTACGAAGATGTTGACACACACGGTAGGTACATTTCAAAATCAGAAAGAAAGAAATACCAGAAAAATAGAGAGAAAGGGCGAGAGAGAGAGAGAGAGAGAGAGAGAGAGAGAGAGAGAGAGAGAGAGAGAGAGAGAGAGAGAGAGAGAGAGAGAGAGAGAGAGAGAGAGAGGGACGAAGGGGCCCAAAAAATAAGATCATGTAGCTATATACAACGATACAAGAGTACCGTAATTTGTTACCGTTTAAATTTGGTAACCTTGACAATTGTATTTTAAAACTATATATCATGTTCGATAAAGATCATATTTGATCAACTCCACAGGACTCGTGGGGAGGGAGCTACCATTATGAGTATGACTTAGAGCTTTCACCGCCTACCTTCCTATACCTACTCAACTCCTGCACGGCACGCAGAAACTATGGCCGTTTTCCCGATCCATCAAGTCAGTATCAACACTTCTGTAGTTGAGACTGCTGATAGCAGCACTCAGATCGCACAGCCGGATGATTGTATTTGGAATGAATAATTAATAGCGGCGAGTGGAAAACATAGTTTAAGCTTTAGATTAAGTAGGAATTAATAACCAAATAATTTTCATAGGAAATTTAGGAAATTTAATGGAATATAGGAAGCATAAACAGGTCTAATCCCAGTTGTACCTGAGAGCCGCTGAGGTGTACTACGAACTGTGATACCTGAATGGTGATACATTTATGTACATCTAGTATTTGTATTATTTCACCTTGCTGATTGTATATAGTAACATGTATTAATAAAAGTAAATATATTTATAGTATAAGTATATTTGTAGGCCTATTCTTCATCTAGTCTTTATTGTATTATTTTATTTTTGGAGTTTTTCATCCTCTTTAGGGGCTACTAAACAGTGGTTATCGCACACATCGTAATATATATATACATATATTCAACTCCCTCCTAGTAACAAAATATCCACGCTCAAGGAGGCCACTACGATCAATACTAGGAGGATTAGATTGAAAACGAATTCGAAATGCGTTTCATATAGTGAATCTCATATTTGTAATTTATGTGCTTCCTTTATTTGTATAAAGGAAGTGAATGCATGAATAAAGAATGAAACAGAAAGCACCCAATGTATTTTTTATTTGCAACTTTTATTCAGTTTCCCCACTTCATTAAAGTTATCTTAACTGTTTCAATTTAGCAATCTTTGTTACCAAGTAGCTGATGGGTTGAGAAGTGAGAGCAGGGGTTTGAAACATGAATAAACTATCATGTTATCAACAAACACTCGTGTTATCAAACACTCGTAATCAAAACCTATTCGAAAAGTCATGATCGTGACTCATTGTCTTCGAGAAAGGTTGAATCTAGCTTGGAGCCACATCTTTCATACCGTCATCGTTGTCGCATAAAAGCAGGAATGGACACTTGTGTATTGATCTCCTCGACCTCTTGTTTGTAGGTAGGTACACAGATGATTGCAGGAGAGCGAAAGAGTATAAGATCTCTTTTCCAAAGTTCCTTTCATTCCCTCTTCTACTGTATTTATATTTACTCAATCCCACAAACTTGAGAGTCCTGTTCCCTTTGCGTCAAAGTGGGTTATTTTTCTTTATAGCTTGTTCCTCTAGAAACGAAGCTAAATTGCTCTTTCCGAACGAGGGAAAAAATCTACGGTGAAAGGGAAAAATATACACTGATCTATTTCACCGCATCGGTTTTTAATTTTAGATAATTTAAAAATGCCTTTGATGAGCATTCTCAATCCATAACATGGTATTGAAATATTAAAACGATTGACATACTTATATACGTGGTTCAGCTCTTCGATGTATTCAACTATTCATTACCAAAGCGACAATATTCTGATAGATGATTCAATGGTTCAACGCTTGGAATATTTATCAAATACCTTCCACTCCCACAAAAAGTTGACAGCAAAGAATAATATCAAAAATGCAGTGTTGACTGCATCATGCTGCATTAGTGTATTGTATGGTGCCGCTCTATTCAACCTATGGAAATAACGTTGGGAAAAGGAATCTAGTGGATTCAACTTCAGTTACTGTGTGCTGTAATTATTGGTAGCCGATCATTTATCTGTACATTTTCAAGAGTTTTTTCATTCTTCAATATCTGCATACAATGTTCGCCAATCGTTGGGAGGGCATTGGACCGGGTACTACAAAATAGTCACAGAACATTGTAGTACAGGCCCAGTGACAATACATTGTGGAGGGAATAAGTCACAAAAAATGCGGCAGTAAAACTTGAAATTTTCACGAGGCCACATATCAGATGGAGATCGTAACAAGAAGAAACATAGCATAATATTTCCAGTCACTCGGGGTAAGGTTGATACAGGTGTGGGGCAGGAGCGTGACTAATGCTCGATTTGTATGCAAGAAAACTGGGAGAATGTGTTTTACTAGGGTGTTAAGGTTACAGGAATAGGTAGGAGAGCAGGGGCTGTGAAGGTATTACGGCGAGTGATGTAGGTGGAACCGTAGGAGTTCTACATCACCTTGCACGTCATAACGCTCGTGCGGAACTAACATTGCCCTCTGCCCAGGACCCCGATACCCGCTGGACCGAACCTTTTTACTGCCCGGGAAATCAGACTACAACCCCCACACCCCCACAGTCGATCTTATATTTACTGGGTCTTCTTTTTATTTCGTTCGTAGGACACTCGTCGACCTCCCTTAGGATTTATTCACGGCGGGAGTTAACAATATTTTTTAGGATTGAAGGGGTTTAGCTGTCGATGCCGCGGAAATAGTTCTCACAAATCTACTCGAAGGTAGATAGGTACTTTCAGGGCCTATGTGAGAATGGAACTGCGAATTTCAAGCCGTAATTCATTACATCTTTCTGGAAATAACTACAGTTAAGTCCAAAACGCAGTCAGAAGATAATTTATTCAAAAGTCACTGTTATTTATGAACATGGGAAATATGAAATAGTTTTGGTCAAATTTCTGGCTAAGCTGTCACATAATTCTGTACCTATTAAATGTAACTAACCAAACTCAATAAAATGAATTACCAACGTACGGAACGTTTGTAAACCTCCTCCATCCGCCAAAATCGTAATAGGTCACATTCGTACATACCATTTCATGATGCCATGTAAATATTCATATATCACGTAAAAACGAAGTAAACTTGATCAATTAATTGTTCATTTTGCGATGTTAAACCAACTCTACCTTTTGGTGTTCTATTTTTCTTTCTAACTACTATAAAAGTTGATACAATACATTTTCTACTCGAAAGATCAACCGATTACTTTTAAATCAATTCAGATGATTTTCCGCACGTAGTCAATGTATCAAGATAGAACAGAATAATAAACACCACTGAATAAAAACATTATTTCAAATAAAAGATCATATGTAATGCAATAGCTATCAATTGGAATGTAAGTTGGCGCGTCGATTCGCACAACTTATTGGCGGCCACTCCCGATAAATGATATGTTTTAAATCACTTGTTATGATGAAGTGTTAACCTTGGGTACTTTCGTACATATTCAAATTTAGTGATGAGGTTTTCGCTCTTCATATATTCAGCAATATGATTTTTGTATCTTCATTAGTGTTCGTACTACCTACACGTTTGTGTAATCCGATAGGGTTGCTAATAATGCTATTAGCAGCTATTAGGGAGACTGTTTGCTCTTCCAACAGTAAGCCGAGGTAAACATAAATATTTTGGTGAGAGAATGTAAACAGCCAATTAAATTTTGCGGTTAAAGCATCGGATCCAGAATGGAGGTATAAGCTCCAGCAAGGCCGATCGACTGAATTTTCCTCAACCTCTCAAAGCTATAACGGGCTGATACACGTTGGTCTCTCTATAAATGGAAATTATTAGTCATTATTAATCTCAATGGTGAGATAATTTGAGATCGTAGTGAAAGCAGTTGGTCTGAAATAGTAGGAATACTTCCTCCAGTCTTTTCCACAATATCATGGAAATTGGCTGCACACTTCAGTGACCCATTCACATATTTACTCCGACTCAATCGATTCAATATACGGACTCCTCTTTACACCAGGGTGACAGATACTTCGCCGAGAAGAACAACACAAATACATCTTAGTGGTAATTATGAAAAACTAATTAAAAAACTGAATTTACAACAATAGATTCTACAACACTAGAGTTAATAATTGTGTTACATATCGGAATACTACGAGAACCTACAATTGTTAGGACTCGTATAATTCTCTAAGTTTTTATGGTAATGTTTGTATGCAATCAACCATAAAAAGATCCAGCATATTTTACAATTTTAAATTTTTGTGATTGATGGGATATGGGAGTTGGATGGAGCCATCAAAGTGGTTTAGGTTGAGTCCTCGTAATTTTAGCCGTTACTAAAAAATGCGAGTCGTCCTCCTCTTCTCTGCCTTCCTCGTGGAATGATTTTTCTCTATCAGAGGTGAGATTTGCACGCATAGCGTGCAGGAAATGCAAAAGGAAGGGGTCCCAACAAGTCTATGAACACGAATATGTGGGATTCAAATTTAGATATACAACATATTGTAAAAAGCGAAATTTGAATACGGGCTGGAGATACCAAGAGTGCCAAGTAACTGCAGAAACATTTGGGGATTCTGAAAGATGGTATTTGGAAAGAAATGTGGAATCCACCAACCTTATAACTCTGGAAGAATGGCGGAAATTCTTCAGTGACTTTTATGGCGACCGGTTTAACGTTTTATCGGCCTGGACTGGATTTTGTGGAGTATTCTGTTGTTTCGGTGTTGGATACATGCTTCACTGTTCGTAAACCGATGCCTAACATCTCTGGTTTTTGGCTTTGAAAAGCTCCGGGTCCTGACGGGGTACCTACCAAACTGCTGAGGGCTTGCTAGGTATACTCTATCTCTCCTTTTTTAAAATCTTAATTGGATCCTTGATAGTGGTCAGATTCCTACTTATTGCGGGGAAATTACAAAGACAGGAAGACAAAACCGATCCTTGTAATAATAGGTCACTCACTCTGATGAACACAGGAAGATGAACAATTATAAGACCTAGGTCTAAGAAACGTGAGATTCTTCGAGAAGAACAGAGAGTCTTAAGAGCTATGAGGATCAATATTTTTACACTACAGGCACTGGTGTGTCTCTACAGTGCTCTGAAGAAGCGTTCCATATTGCCAGTCATGATAGTCCTGAGAGAAGCTTTTAATTTGATAAACCACGCTCCAGTATGGGGTAAGTTGGCGTTGGTGGGACTCAAGTTTCAAAACGTGGAACCTTTATTGTGTATGAAGATTTCTTCTTGAGAACCTCCTAATGGGAGAGATTGCAGTTTTTTCCCACAACTCTTTATGAGTTTTTGTAGGGTAAAAAGGATATGACGGACTCTGATCCAGAAGGTGATTCAAGCCAGTAACGTCTGTCCCCCCCCCCCCTTCCCCTTTCTTTTGTAAGACTGCCAGGCACTACTTCGGGACAGTCTAACTTCCTGGCCTGCTTTGGGACCATTTCTGCTTAGAACAGCGTTCGTTCCATAGAGCACCCCCCTCAACTCCCCTACGCCCTATTTTCTTCCTTACCCCTGAGCACGAGGAATGAAAATATGTTTACGACATCCCAGTGCACCTTTATCGCTACCGTCTAGTTGACAAATTTCAAGGGGCAAAGTACAAAATGTATGGTGAGCAGTATCATCCTCCTCTTGGCAATACACACAGAGTGCATCAGGCCGTCTTACCTATTTTCTTCAGAAACGAGTGGAAGGATCCATGAAGACTAAAAATTGGGTCAGGTAGCAATTCACATCGCCATGATTCTTATTTATTCATATTGAAAACTGAAAATATGTCATAAAAGATTGTTCAGCACCCAGTATGAACTGTAATAAGCGGGAGCAAGAGACTTTGTGTATTCGATATTCTTAATATGTGTCCGATTGACAAGCCGTTTCGAAACCATTATGTGGACAATTATACATATATCGAATTAATCTAAAAGTGACACTATACCTATACAGTGTGTCCAGCTCAGTTGGAGGAAGTGCTAGCTTAGGATGAATATCCGAGGAAACTTGGAGACAAGTTTTAAAATTAACATTTTTCTCTAAATGAGTATAATTATTAATCAATGAATAGAATATCTCCTCCTGAGTTCTGTAGTCCGCTTGTTACATAGTTTTCAATTGTCTTTCTTTCTGCTTAGTTTTGTACAAACTAGTTTCACTATTATTTGGCATTGTAATAATAATTTCCCCTTCCAATTCTCCAACAAAATAGTCAGACGGCAAAAAAGAAGAAGGGAATTGGATTTTGACTCAATCTTCTTCTTTTCCCGTTCTATAAAACGGAAGAGTTATCAAAAGATCGAAATCCTATTTAAAATCAATCGTCTTCCAGGGTAGACTTGAGGCGTGGCAGGTGGGGGTGTTAAGGGATAGCAAGTTGGCCTAAATAGACCGCCCTAACGATTAGACGGAGCTACCCCTTTTGTTCGCTTATCGCTACGACCCAACCACTTCTAACAGTTTCCAAATTCCCAGCCATTGTTTGCTAATTTTATCTAAGTTGATCGTGAACCGAAAGTTGGTCAGGAGTTTCTGTATTGTACGCCACAGTCGGAGGGCCCGATTTTTTCCAAATCAATTAGATTCTTTATCTTAGGTTTTGTGGAGTAAAAAAGTAACGGTCGTTCTGTTGTTTAGTCAGGCTCATCTCTACAATCAGAAACGCAAATGAAATAAAAGTTTAACTGTGGGAATGGAATGTTAACATAGCGTGTTTTACATAGGAAAAGATAACGGAATACTAAGTAACTAAGTGGAAGATCATAAATTACTATATTAACGGATTCTAGAAAATGAGGAGTTGATAAAACCACTAATACTATTGTTATACAATGCAGTTATCAAACTAAGTATATCTATGGCATTATCGAATAACCGTTTTCCATCTGGAAGCTCACATACTGTGGAAAGAAAATTAACCCCCCAATTGGGATTATGATAACTCACCCTAATTTATGTACATCTATGTGTTGTAATGTGTGTGTTGTGTGTTACAATTTTAATTTTATGTGAAATTGTGAATTAATATTAGAATTCAATAATTTTGTACTCTGTTTCATTCCTTGTAAATCATACGCATTAGCTATTTTAAAGAAGCATTAAGCGATGAGGCATTATGTATAATGCTTTATTATCGCTTAATGCTTGTATAAAATAGCTGCTATGATTTACAAAGAATGGAGCAGAGTACAAGTTTATCGATTTTCAATAATAATTCACAATTTCACATAAAATTGTAACACACAACACATACATATACATTTGTTGGATCAAAACTGCACATTAACGTTACACCTGTATGCATCATAATAAATTTTAGTTCACAACACTACTCCCCCTCTTTCTAAGACCTCTAACCGTCATGGTTGATTCGGTTTTGGTCCGGCATCACCTCTTGCAGGTCAGCTTGTACCAGGTCAGTTTTGTGAAGTGATCCGCATCGTTTTTGTTGTTTCTCTCACTCATCATCACTTTGTACAACGTTGAAGCCAATCGTCTTTATACGATTCCTGGAACCAAGATCTTTTCGGCTGTATCCCTGTTTCACCCTTCTTCTCCCTCACTGAATTACAATCCTACGTACCTCGGTAATGTTCTTTTTGAGACCACTTCCTTCGTTCCATCTCTTTTCTTGGATCAGGTTTCAGGTTGACAGTTGTTCTTAAGATCATATCCAGATAGTTTTTGAGCCCGACAGTTTGTGTGGTATTATACAGTAATCCTGGAACAAATATTCCGTAGAAATTAATCGCTCCTAGTAATGTGTAAAATTGCAGTACATTCGTCGGTGTTAGTGTTGTTTTGATGGCTGCCACTTTCCTTCCCCTTGGATGGATTCAAAATTTATCTATTTTTCGACATAAAAAAAAGTTTTTCATTCCTTCGTAAAGGCACATTTTTCTATTTTCACTCGTGATCCCGTGTTTTGATGTCATCCCAGGAACATCTCAATCCTTTCCATATCCTTCTGACGGTTCGGTGCCGTCACGATGATGTCGTCAATATTTATGGCTACTCCTTCTAGATTTTGAAGGATATCATTCATGTACCATTAAAAGATACCAAGTGATGTAGATGTACTCCAAACGGAAGACGATCATATCGAAAGTATCCTGCGTTGAGGGCAATAATAAATAATTGTTTGCTTTTATCGTCAATTTCCAGTTGGATCTAACAAATCTATTAATTCATGGAAATCCGTGATTGTGCATTCTGGAACGATTCCTGGACTCTAACACTCGTTCATATCTGTGTGTGTGTGTGTTTTGTGTGATTTCTTGGTCCGTTCTTGCGCTGAAAAATCAAGCTTTTCAGATGAACGGATGATTTTGTTGGCCTTCAGTTTGTTTGAAAATGACAAAAAAAAAAAAAAAAAAAAAAACTGCTACAAATCGTTGAATTTATACAGGATGTCCCCGAAAAGACCCCCCCCCCCCTCCCCTGAAATCGTTATTCATGTGTCGAAAAAACTTCATTTTTTTGTAAGGATCTCAAAAATAACTAAGTTGCGCATTGCGCACTTGCGCAAACTTACGCAATTGACATCAATTTCTTTTTTTATGTGAACGCCATTTTTTATTGCAGATTAGAATTCTTCGCGAAATTTCATGAAGTTATTACCATAACTTGATTTTTTCAGTGCGCACAAACGGGTGCAATTCTGCTGTAAAATACGCAATAAAAAGAGCAAAAATTGTGGAATACTGAGTTTTTGAAGATATTCAGTTGCCACATGTAATACATGATTCTGGGGCGTTTTTTCGTGCTGAACCTCGTAATGATGTTTGTTTATTGATAGTTGCAACAAAAACTTGGGAAAAAGCCGAAAATCGACTAGAATTGCACTTTTCTTACTCATTTCCACACAGCACAAAGCGCACAAAAATGTAGTTTTTTTTTTTTTTTTTTTTGCGTTTTCCCAAGTTGGTATTGCAAATATCAATAAATAAACACCATTACGAGGTTCAGCACGAAAAATACCAATAATCATGTTTCATACGTTGCAATTTAATGTCTTCAAAACTCAGTATTTAATCATTTTTGCTATTTTAACAACGCATTTTTATAGTGGAATCACGCCCGTTTGTGCACACTAAAAACATAGAGCGATGGACCATTTTTTCATATAATTTTACGGAGATTTCAAATCTGCAATAAAAATGGGGGATGTAAATTGCTTAAGTTTGCAATTTTGTCATTTTTGATATCCTAAAAAACATAGTTTGAATAAAAAAAATGTGACCCATAAATGACGAATTTAGTGGAGGGAGGGGGATTTTTTAGGATACCCTGTATTTATTAGCAAAATTTTAGTCTAAAGAAGATCAAAAAGACATCGAAAAATGGAAGCAAAAAACTATTATACATATTTAGGTACTTGCATTATTATATCCTAAAAACCAATAAAATCCCCAGAAATGCTAAATATCTAAAATATTTTTTGAATCACAGAATATTATGTTTAACGAATTTTTGCCATAACATTGGCAGTTGAAAATTTCTTTGTACACAAAGTGCTCAAATTTCAAAACAATGTAACATGCTACAAGACATTAATTTATGAAAATTTGCTTATACGACCATACTGCATGACTGGACTTTTTTCCTAATTATCGAGGCTTAATACCACCGGTGGATACGTTAAACAATGGGACCCCCATTGGTAAATGGCTCATTACCCCATGGGTAATGAGCCATGGGGTAATGATCGTTAACGATGGCTCAGAACATTGCGAAGTCAAACATTTTGTTTATGCTACGTGTATCCTTCCATGGATGATTGTTCAAATAAATTATTTGTTATTGTTTAGTAATAATGATTATTATAGTTATTATCAATACCACCTTCAAGATTGACTGATGTCGACATTACGAAGGATATTCTTTCGGTAAATATGTGGTAGATGAAAACGTCGTTTACATTCTGAAACCCAGTTATTTTTCTATGATCTTCATAATGGTATTACGGAATCAACATAAACCTTCGTTGTGCACGAGTTGGGAACAAGCTTTGAGAACGTAAGAGACGTCTTGTTACTGGAGGGGGTAGTAAGGAGCTCTCCCTTGAGTCAAACCAGAAGGTTGGTTAGAGTAACTTCACAGAGTTTACTTCTTGTGGAAACTTGATGAGTAGATGTGGAGGGAAAAGTAAGAGGGGAGAGGGCCCTTTTAAAACGTGTTCCAATAACAAGGAGCGAGGAAGGAGACGTTCCTTGCCTTGGCATTTACTCTAGTTCTCAAACTCCAGTCTTTTACTTCCACTGCTTAGCAGTTTCTGCATGAGGGAGGGGTGGACTTAAGTTCAAGCTGAACGAATTAGTGCGTACCGCTCGTACATCTCTATTTGATTAGGTTCACCCTTTATGTACAACACCCCGGGTTGGGGCATTATTCCAAAGAGAGTCGTTAGCGGGACATGGTGGGAAAAAATGTGAATTCGTGCGTTGCATAGTATATGTCACAAGACTGGAAAGTATCCATGATAGGGAGTAGACTTGGAGGAGGGATTAAATAATTCACGTTTCGGAGTCTGTAATAGGATTTAGCACCATTTGACACTCCCTGAAATGCCTTCAACCCAAAGTTGACGTTAACTAAAAACTTGTGATGAAGAGGCACAAGAAAACACAGTAATTTAGGCACTGGATACCCCAGTGCATTACTCTCAGCGCAGAAGGGACTCAAAGACGTCATCGTTTTCAAAATCAACGCTCATTTCATCTATATCACTCTTATTTAGTTCCCATTGCATCGCCCATTTTTAGGCAGTTTTATGTTAGATTGAATAATCAGAAAAACGAACTACTACCCTATGCACACAATGTTGAGAGGTATCATCTGCTGTTTTGGATAGATTTTTTTTTTTTTTTTTTTTTCCATGCTAGCGTATTGACTCCATGGAAAGCTACGTAGAGGGCGGTCCATAGAGATTGTGTCATAATTAGGTAAACCTACTCCAATTCACGAATGGAAAATGAGGAGACCAATGCAGCCATGAAATTTTATCGAATCGCAAAATATGGTTTATAAATAGCATAGTGTGAACTCGGCTACGTACCCAAGCGAAATTCTTGCGGTAGTTGCATTTTATTCTCAGTATTATTCACTCCCATGTGCTGAACTACAACAGTTGTTGAACAACTACTCAATCAACTGCAGATCACATACTTCGTGGGCATAATAAAACTGAATAGCTCGTTAACATGAACGTTGTATATTCAATACATAATCACAACAGTTGTAGGTGACGTTTAGTAATTAATGAATGTAGTATTTATACGAGTATTTATTGAAGGAAGATATGTAAGCTGTACATGGTGACAATGATGAACTTACATAACTCTTATTCCTAAACTGAAGCAACCCAATGGTCGCCTTTCGAATTATATAGCCAAGAGGTGTTCAGAGTTTATTGGGTTTTGGGCAAAGGAGTGGTCAAACATTGCGGTAAAGTACACTGTCCCAGTAATGCAACCGGATAACCTCTGCGAATGACAATCACTAACTGATCTGTGTCTTAACAGAATGTCTCAAAACACTTGATACCTAGGACAGAGTTCGAACTCGTGTCCTTACTTACTAAGGAGAAATTCCTCTTTAGTTGCAACTCTCCAACGGGTTGAACTATGGTGCCGATTTAATCAGACCTCTTCGACTGTGAGAGTTTTCCTTGAGCATACCATTTCCCCGGAGTCAAATAACAGCCGTCTCGTCTGGTTTGAGTTCGGAAGAATGACGAAGTAAAACCTGCTGGCCACTGGCTCCAGCTGGAAGAAGTCCAGCATTCGAGTGAGGTCATTTTCAAGGTGTGTTTTGACTGAAGTGAAAGAAGGAAAGGTTCTTCGGAAGTGAAAGATTCTTCGACAGGAAATGTGATGTTTCCAGGCTCAAGAGGGATTTAATTAACTATTGATCCGTATAATTTTGGGTTTTTACTGAGGTGCGCCAACTGTTATGGCTCAAAAATAGTTTATGCCTCGGACAGAGTTCAAACTCGTGTCCTTATTAAGGAGAAGTTGAGAGAGCCTCGACAGGGTCGCATCCTCAACCAGTGGGAAGATCCTCTGCAAATAAGCAGTGACGATACGGCCTACCTGCTTCCCGAGCCTCAATACTTCGGTTTTCAGATCCTCAAGAATACCGGAGGTCCCGGGGAAGGATCGCTGAATGGCGGCTGCTGCCCCACGCCCGTTGGAGATGCGGGAGAGGCCCCACTGCTATTTGCCAGGTTTGCATTCTGCACAAGCTGCTTATAATGGGGCCTCTGGCGAAGAGATTGAACGGTAGAAAGCGTGCACATGGGAAACGTTTATATATATATATATATATATATATATATATATATATATATATATATATATATATATATAAACAACCAACATTCTACAAACAACAAGTCTACATACAATTTTTTACGTCTTCTATGCATAAATAAACAATAAAAACGTTTTCCACTTTAGCTTTCGAGTCAACCTATAGGTAGCGGAAGCATTGTTTTCACTTTTGGGAGAAAAACGTTTTCGGTCTCCAAAATCAGATGTCCACTCGCATTTTGCGTTTTAAACTATTCTGAACAACTTTGGTTCCGTGTCTGTCCGTGTGTGTGTGTGTGTGTGTGTGTGTGTGTGTGTGTGTGTGTGTGTGTGTGTGTGTCCGCAAATCCTTGTAACACGCTTATTTTCTACAGTTTCCATCCGATTAGGGTAACATTTTCAGGGAATGTGCAGGCTAGGGTGTGGACGTTACCTATTAGTTTAATTGTTGCCAATACTTCACTCTGTGCATGTGCAAACGTAAATTATACCAAGCACTATTCTCTCACACCCAGCGGACCGATCTCGCTTAAATTTGGATGATACTTGGGGGATGACGATTTGATCATCCCATATCAATTTCAACATAATTGTATCACTAATAGCTACCGCGCATGCGCAAATGGAAAATCCTTTTAACGACCCTACTTTCTACAGTTTTCATCCAATTTTGATGAAAATGTCAAGGAATAGGTTGTAGATGGTCCGTAACTTATAGCATAGCTTTCAACTTATCAGTTCATCTGCGCATGCGCAAAAGTAAATTTCATTGAGTAATTTCTTTTTGTTTCTTAATTGGTCATTTATGTCGTTCCACGCTACTTCTTGATTTAGTCTTTTCCGCTATGGGATTTTCAAGATCATAGGTATATAAATTTTCAATGATCTAAACATTCATGATACGGATACGAGGAAGCTATGGGCCACTCCACTTGGCAGAGGTTTTTTTTAAAGTTATTACTCTTCCTAGGAAAATGCTAAATTAATGAATTTCGATTAACTTCGCACTTGCTACTTATTTATGAAATTTTAGCAAAATTGTTTGCTCTCAAAATCACTTGAAAAGCGTTGAGAGGGTCGTTAGCAATGTTCGTGGTATCAAATGTAAAACTTTCCGTTATGTGAAATCATTGCAAGATTGATTCGTAGCCTCTCACCAAATTTCTTCTTATCGCCAGGAGGTAATGTAGCCTCGCAGAGTTCGATAACTCCCGTAGAAGCGGGGTTATACCTGACAGATCACCACAAGTTCGTTAATCCTGTCATTCGCAGGGTGAAATTGGGATCACCGAACGGATTACAATCCTCTCCTATCCACAAGGAATAACAGGAGCGTTTGAAACTTCGGGAACTGACGCCTCTATCAAACCTCGACCTAACGACTTGATCAATCTCCTCGAATCAACGGGAAAATCTCCACCCTGCCGCCATTCTGTGCTCTATCAACATTTTCAATGAGATGTTATTATCGAAGTCTCCTCCTCTTCCCTCACAACTGCTTTCATATTCCGCTCACCCATACTTTAGTGGCACCTAACGAGAATAGAATGTCTCCACCCCTCTCTTCACAGGCCTGGGAACACCTTAATTAGTTGTGAGCGACGAGTGCGGTTTCCATCCGCATTCATTTAACACCATAATGAGTACTATGGATCAGGGCAGCAACTAAGAAATTAGCAGACAATCAGCAGCACTTAATATGCATCTAAGGAAGGATACATTCTGACTTCAAGCGATAACAGAACATATGAAGAGGAACTCCTAAGCAAAGCATATAATCATCCATTTCCAGGATGCTAGACTCAAATAATTTGTTTGAACCCCAAAATTTGGATTTGATTACGATGAATTTAGTGATGGCTTTAGTGGATATCAATAACGTAGCGAAGTGTGTGAAAGCACTACAAATAAGTAAAATTAGTGTTGTTCTTTGCGTAGAATACGCACCTACATGTTATTGTGAGATAGGACCCACCCCGTTTCTGGGAATGAACAGCTACAGTTAATTTCTATAAAACGTGCTTCCTAGAGGTTTAGTTTGGTCGCTTTATTGTTAATTTTATCTTGGGATTCAATATTTTTTTGCTTTTGCGACATTGTCATGCTGAGACCGCCATGTTTCCCTTAAAAAAGGACTTTGTAAAATCAAAATTGAAGATATAGTTAGGTATAAAGAACATCCAGTGTGAAATCGTATTAATGCAACATGAACCCTGATCAATGAGCGAGAAATTACATAAAAAAATTAAAATAGTTAAAATGAGGGAAATCGCTAGTATTTATGTAAGTATACGTTTTGATCCAATCGTAAGCCTACAAGTTTCCTTGGACCTCAACTTTCCAACAGTAAAACTACAATAATTTATACTCATTTGATTTTGAGTCAAAATTGTTATAACAGGTTTAAAAACATTGATTTTTCAAGAAAATCAAAGGGGTTATGTGAGAAATGACCCGCCATGGACCGAAGGGGTCCATTTGTTTGTAAATTTCCACGCTTGATCCAAAGATAAGGATATTAAACCTCCCTGACTCCGTAATTACCGAGTTTCACGTTACGTTGGGCAACAAATAATTTTTTCGTATATAATGTATGCTCGATTTTAGGTGTTCCCTGGTGTGAAATTCGATTATTACCGATTGATGTATCTTGTGGCGTAACCTTTCACTCATACAACTTTTTTTTTTTTTCGCTTTAGGAAGATGGAAAATTTGATTTTGTTTCCAATGATATAATCAATTTTGATTTCACAAGTTACTTTAAACGAGTCCGTTTTTTTTTTTTTTTTTTTTTGAGACAGGGGTAAAAAATACTAGGTTGAATACCAAAAAAGTCAGAGGACCGACCGACCGTTTTTGTGGTTAACCCAAAAACTTTATGAGGTGGTTTTAGTTAGAAATTAGTCGTACGATCTAATCCTGAAACGGGGTGGGTCTCATTCCGGAGCACCTTCCTTACATCGATATTCTTTCCGCATAAAACAGCTGTATTCAGCTGGATGTTCCTTAACATGTCATTGTTTTCTAGCAGTTTCAGAAATTCTCAATTTTAATGTGCAGCTTTGATTAGAAAATACTGTTAGAGTACCTCAACCGACGAGAATCGATTCAATCGCAATATGCGGGTTAGGCTGTAGGCGGTCCTCTTTCAGTTCAGATGAATTGATTACCCCATTTTAGCTTCATCACGATCATCAAATCCTTGTATCAAACTTGATTTTTACAGTTTTCATCAAATTTCAGAGATTTAACGGTTTAGTTTAACAACAATTATTTACTAGGCTGAGGTAATACGATTCACCTTAATTTACTATTTCTCCGATCCTAGGAATCCGCAAGCAAATCATTTAAGATTATTTACTATGCGCCACACCCAACTTGGCCGACTATTTGAGAGATATATAACTTATTAGTTAAGGGAATTCTGATTATCCGGAGATTTAATGAGGTGAAACAAATGGCGGTAAATTGTTCCTAAATAATGAAGCAAATCTAAAAAAGAAAACAAAACCAATTTTCAACAGCTCTGTCAAGCTTTGAAAAACGAACGCCATAACTTCCTTAATGTTATTAGCAAGGAAAATTGGTTCATTCGATTATTGAGACCTATATTTCCGTATAATAGGGTTAAAATCCAACTTTGCAACTTCTGCCCGAGAGTTGGAGAGGATTTTGGGAAGGGTAAAGAGGGCGTTGGGGGTGGGGGGATAACCGAAGGGGGTCTCTTGGGCTTTCTCACCCTTTCTTACCCTCCGGAAAATAACAATTTATGGGAAGTTGGATCAGAATCGGTAATGCCCCGGTAACTCGAAATGTTTTTTAACGAAGGAAACTTGTCTTGATAACCACATTTTGGCCAAAACAAAGGAAAGTGTATATAAAATGCAGAAGAGAAGAGAAAGCATGTTCTGGAAGAAGTTTTCGAATTACCAAATTAATGATGATCGTTCGTCGTTCAGGGCAAACTAAAGCACCCCTAAATGCCCTGGCAACAGTCGCTATCAGGAACAAAGATCATTACCGAATGAAAATTTCTCATCAAACCTATGACTAAAATATTCTGCCCACCATTTCACGCAAACCGACTTTCCGAGCAACCGGCCAGTAAGAAAAAATACGTTATTGGCCCGTTATTGTTGTTCCTCTCGCAGGAGCAACATATACCTATTATTGGTACACCTGTACAGATATTTGTAGTATTATGTTTGTGTAGTGAAGCTAAATGTATTAATTGCTATGCAATTCTTAGGCCGACCCCCAATAATTTTTTATGTAACGTCCGGAACGAAATTAAAGATGATTTTCACGTACAACCGAGTAGTTGAGTAGTTGCTATAGATTGTGTCACAATTTCAGGGTTTTTCACGTACAACCCAGCCGTTGTTAGGGGAATGAAAGTTCCGCAGTTTTCATCGCACAAAAATCGTTCACCACTCGTTGGAAAGCGTTTGATTTATGTGATAAATGTTCACATTTCAAGCTACCAATTTCCCTCTCCTTACGTACCTGGCTAAATTCCAAAACTAAGTTGATTCAGGCTAAGAATTGCATGGCAAATTATCCTCATTTTCTACGTAGTAGAAAAGAGAAAAGATCCGGCGAGGCGCGAAGCGCCGAGTATAGATCAGGGGGGTCCAGGGGGGCGAAGCCCCCGGCGAGGCGCGAAGCGAAGGTGTCTCAACGAGTTATGACTCGCGGCTCATCGTCCACTCATCATTATCGTCCACAAGCATTACGATCTCCCTCGTTTGTTTCCCATTCTCTAAATTCTACGAAATGAATAAGGATTATGGAGTGGCGAGTTGCTCAGGTTAACGGTTTATTTAGGCAATGACGGAAAACCTTGGAATTATGGAGGCGACCATCATAAATTTGTCTGTACGAATTATAGGAGCTGGCGAACACTTCGTTAGGAATATTGAAAGAGGTGAGAAATATTAAGGTGTAAATGATCAAAATGATATATTTTTCGGTCAGAATTCATACAAAGTCTTCTGCTCTATAACGCTATTTTTCAATCTACTCAATCAACAGTGCTGTCAACCACCACAGCACAAATCTTTTGGGAGTTTTCACTCCCGCTTTCTTAGTAATCCTTAACAATAAACAGCGCCCAACGGCCGATAAATCGTGCACAATAAATAAAAGAAGCGGATAATTTTTTTTTTTTTTTTTGTTTACGCTCGGTCCAAACACCTGCCCAACAAAACGATACAAGCGCGTTACATTACGAGACCAGACATATATCAAACCAACCGATAAAAAAGAAAACATAATATTCGGATACGTACAACCTTACTACGGCTTGGGACAGAGCGATCATCAAACATGGCAGGGGTTGGGGTGAGAGAGTTGAGATAGATCAGGCGAAGAGTGGTGAAGGGGTGTGGGAGGGGAGGGAAGCAGGTAGCCATTAGATACGGCACCCAAGGGACCCCCCCCCCCCCCTCACCAACCCAGGACCATCCACGGCGAAACCAGTCTCTTCACCCTGTTTGGTATCGGGATACCATGTAGGTAGTGTTGTTTCAAACTATTTTACTCAAGGATCCTATCGTAATTCCCTTGGCAGTTAAAAAAAAAAAAAGAAAAAAAAAGGCAATTCTGGATGTGCCTCTAAGCGGTAAAAGGGGTGAATTACTACTGCAAGAATGAAATAAATCATGAGAGCCTGAGGGCTATATAGTATTTGTAAAATATGCGTCGCGGTTATAAAACCGTACGGTCATTCGCTGTCGCAATTATGAAAACAGCTTGAAATATGCCACATGAGAATGTACCACGGGATCATCGTGGTCTAGGCCCATCGTTTCCAGCAATATTACCAGATGAGTTGATAAACAAACAAGGTCCGATGGAGGTTAATCGATAAATCGAACGGTTGGCTTAGTAGTGTATGCTTTTGACTGTCCAACCTTCAAAACCTGTTGAGTGGATTTGATATCAAGAGTTGAAAACCATTTACGGCATACACGTTTTTTTCCAGAAATGACAGTGGCGTAAATTCGGAATTGTCTTCTATACGTCCTATTGCTTCTGCCTTAGGCTAAAGTTTGATTTTTACGATATTTACATGATTGAAGAGTGTTCTAGAATCCATAGGCTTGGTTTGCTGTTGTACGTTATCTACAGGAATGATAGGTCAGTGGATACGTTTTGCTAAATCTATTCTTTGGGATGTGTTTATTGGAGTATCCAAGATTCTTATTCCATTTGAATTGACACCAAGGTTTGATAATGTTGAGCAGGCCTTTGTGGTATTTCCAGATTTTAGGCTTATAGTCGGCGATGGACGTTTATGTAACCCATTATCTATGTATTCATTAACAGAACTGCTGGAAGAAGTTTAAAGTTAACACCCACCAATTTCAGGGCCATTCTTGGTCTCTGATTTTTGACTGCGTGTCCTGGAATAGCAATTCTGGATTCATGAATGACTCAAATGGCAATTAATTCAGGATGGGGGGCCAAGAACTCAATACTGTTTGTAACATAAGTAGCAGCCTTATCCATGAGAAACCACTTTATATACCGCGTAAAAAAAGAGGGACGAATCTTGGCTGCTGAAAGCAGCATTTCGTATTTTTTTAATTTGTATAAATGTAGTCCACATGTATTATTTTGATGCCAATTAATAAATAAATAAATGTACTTTGAAATAACACTGACCGTTGCCCTCCAACATCTCCTTCGGAAATACAGATAATAGGGGAATTTTCATGATTATTTTTTATTTGCTCAATAGAATGATCAGTGTGACAGCTTTCCAAAAAGCTGCTATATGATGGATATGTGCCCAATATTACAGCTCTAGAAATTTTCACGATGTCGTCACGGCCCCCTCCCGACTTGGCAGAACCCTCAGCTACATGGTACTAACACGTAACGCTTGATCTTCCTACTCGGTTATTGACCAAACCAAACAGTCTTTTGAGCTGAGAATCGGCATGATTCTCTTCGCAAGAAAAGCGTTGGATTATGAAATGAGAATGCGATCGCGATAAAAAGGTATGGTTTAGAATCTTACAAGTTCATCCCTTCATCTATAGCATATAATGTACAATGCGCAAGGCCTTGTAAACTAAACATTGATATTCAATGAATAGTAAAAATAGGGTTCAAACGACTTGCGGATCATTTAGTGTAGAGCGTGTGTATATCGTGAATCTCTTTGATATCGGTTCAATTAAGCCTAATTGAATACATGACAAATGAAAAATAATTAAATAAATTACCTACATATTTAAATCAATAAATTTAACGTATACATCTTAACCTAAGTTTTGCTGGGTAAGACGATTTCATATATATATATATATATATATATATATATATATATATTCTGGAATCTTTTCAGAATGCTTCAATGAAGAAATTTTTTTCAAAAATTTTGATTTCAATATTTTCCGTGCCATTGCAATAGCTTCACTTTCAACAAAAATTCAAATTCGCTAAAAACACTTGAAATCGAAAATTGATGTTTGAATGCAGATTCAACGAGAACAAACTGGTTTGCCACAAAATTATTTCTTTGCGCCCCAAGTGCACGAATTTCAAAACAACATGAATACTATACAACAATTTAAGAAAATTTGCTCATACAACCATGCTACATGACTGAAACTTATCATAGCACTATGAATATTACCGCAAATCCATAGTTATGCCTTTAATATATTTATTCCTGCATTTATATGCAATTAAATATAACATTTTACAATATTACCTGGTTCATGATTTGTTAACTGTGGATTCTATGTGTGAAGAGCACAACCTCATTTTTTCATGTTAACAAAATTCTGACGCCAGGCTGCATTTGCTTACCTGAAACAAAATGAAATACATATATATTAGCATTTATATTGTCCAAACGTTATTGGCTATAATTATTTTAATAATATAGAAGAGTATATATAGGAAGGCGTCAGAAAGCGAAGATGTGTGTGTAAGAGTTGCGATTGCGTCTTCATATTTGTTGTAGAAGCAATCGTTTATAAGAGCATCAGTGTTCCATCTTCAAGCCCTAAGCTATAATTATCGGTATTATTATTTGTAAAATCTTCAGCACGTTTTCGACGCGTTTGGCGACTATTGCAATACATTTTTTGCAGTTTCAGAAAATTTCATTAACCTTCATAGACCTTATCTACCGTCCGTGACACACAAACATGAATACCCACAGTATAAAGATACCCAGAAGCCTGGAGGTGGCTCAAGTTCTTTAGTTACAATATGTGACACGAGATGGCAGATAGTCACTTCTCAGGTCAGCAGACCGCGCATGCCAGCGATTAACAAAACAAGAAGGCTCTTGGAGGAAGGTCGAGACTTTCGGATGTTTGTATGATTATTTTTTCCAGCCGTCCCAGTAAAAATGTATTTAATTTTCTGTTTGCTTAATGTTTTATTCCATGTAGAAGTAGAAACAATATTAAACTGGTATAATATAGTTTGCGCCTTACTTGCGTTCAACAGGATCATAATTTCATGTTTTCTAAAAGTGTTTTTCACCAGGAATTCATTGGTACCATCATCTGTCATATGTCTTCCACTCATGGTTTCCATCTTCCTTATTATTTATTTTTTATTCTTTCCCGTCTACATGTCCATAATTACCAGTTATTTGACGACTAGCCTAGTTTTCTCGCTCGGTATGGCTGTATAGATTCGATGGTCTTTACTGTTGAGTGGAACATGTAGAATTATTGGAAACGGTAGATCACAAAGGGTGATTTGAAATGTGTAGGGGATGTTGCTCGCTTCGCTCACTAGGAGTGGGTTTCCTCGCTCGCTCGATGGGGATGTATATATTCGATGGAATATAGTCCCTATACCATCGAGACCTACAGCCCATGGTTCGGGTAGGGGTGGAAAATATTAAAATCGCTTATGCCACCTTTCGGAAAACTCCCAGAACTTTCCCCCAATCAGCCGTTTGGCCGAGCATAGAGATTACAAACAAACAGAGTTTCATTCTTATAAAATAGTACAGATAATAATGATACACGTTACCAATAAATTATTTTAGCATGTCTTTCCATTCTAAATACCTATACCTACAGATGCTAAAGTTGTGATTTTTCTTCAAAAATTCTTTGATTCTCAAAACGATTCATTTCATTTCCAAAAGGATTTAGTTGATGAGACGAAGAGTAAGTAAGTATAACAACTTCCATTCAATGTTGAATTCTTTAGCGATCAAAATTTTTAGTAAATCACGGTATTTTTACAATCCATAAGTTTTGACCATTTTTGCTGTTATTTGAAACAAACTTATGAATCCCAATGAGTATTATAACATATTTATATACCCTGCTAGTATTAATAAAGGTTTCATTTGAATAAATATGTGTTTCGACGATATTTTATTAAACCCGATTAGATGGGTTTTTAGTGAGATATGAGCTGGAAAATTCGTAAAGACGTTGTGGAGCTAGATAACCGTCATGCCCCCTCTAGTGATAAGAAAGTAGACGAGCCAGGATAAAGGCTAAGAAATTCTTAGATTTTGGAGAAACTTATATTATACGATGGTTTCCAGGTCAGGTATTGTCTGTACTATTAAATACATAAGCATTTAGTCATACCTATAAATATGTTTTATTCCAAAAGCTTCAGTTAGGATAATGGTGAGGCTGTCCTTGCTACCAAATACCGTTTCAAGGACGTGAACGTTTAGGATTAACTATTGGGACTAATGAAATGTAATAGATCGATGAAAAAACTACCCCCTGCCTCATGTGCTTCGCAATATTTAATCGGCTGGGAACACAGTGAAGCAGTCCTACTGAAGTACCCAAGTCGATTAATATAGTGGCATGTTTCTCACAACAGGATGCACTTTGTGATGGCAAACAACAATTGTTGGAGTCAGTTAATTAGCTCACACGATCCTGTTCCATGACTGGAACTTTTATGGGCTTCAAGCAACATCATAGGTAGCCTTCTAGAGCCTAGGGCAATTATTTCGATAAAATTTCTCAGAAATATGATGGAGAGATCGTGCATTTTAAAGCTTAGCCAGGGGAGTTATTGTGCTGGACCAATCGGATTCATTTTCACCTCATCAGAGAAAGTGAGTACCCATGGCAGGAAGGTGGGGAGACACAAATTCGTTCCCTCAAAAGTGAGACAGGGAACCTTCAAGGTTAGTTGAACGGTTGAAATTTAAGATTACAGATAAATCAAACAGTTAGTCCAGTAGAGCTCGCTTTCAACTGTCCAACCTTTCGGCGTAATATGATATTATAGTATTCAGAACCATAGACGACGTATAAGGTATTGCCAGATACTGAAAAATTCCTATTGGGCATGAACATTGTCTGAAACAATTTATATTTGGTAAAACGAACCGTGCCAGCTGTTCAATATTTATCTTGGAGAAGTTGTCGAATCCAAACCTTTTCTTTCCGCACTCCTCCATGAAAATCAGCAAGCTTTTTCGAAGAGATCAGTGATCCCATGAAAGAAATATAACTTGAGTGTACCAAGGGGATTCCGAACAAATATTCAGTCGACACAATCCCTCCTTTCAACTTTTGCATTGTTTACGCAGGAACCCTCCTATAATCCGGGGTTCCCTACAAGCTCTAGCGGTTCAGCCTTCAGACTTGAAACTACGAGCTCACACACAAACCAGCGACTGAGGTAATTCAAACTAATATCACATTCAGGAGATTTATCGTTTGCAAGCTGCGAGAGATTTGGAAGCCGAATGAAGGCAAAGAGCTAGGCTGCGTTGGCGTCGCCAGACGCTGCAACACTGTTCCTAGGTGAATATTTTCAAATAGACTAAATTAACAGTCCGAATAGATAGTAAACGAGACATGTGGGTGTTCCATAAAAAATTGAATAACTGGAATATTTTACAGTCACGTGGAGAAATTGAATAATTCCTGCATTTCGACAGTTTTTTCATATTTACAAATGAATAAGTATGTTTTTGTATAGTGCTCACAGCGGCCCAATTCGATTAATTGTACTTATGCTCCTTCATGAAATCTAACAGTCAGAAAAAGAAAGAAAAATCGTTTTAATGAAAATTTTAGAAATAGGTACTGGTTGTTGACTTTTTTAACCCTAGAATAGTTCAAAAAAGAGGAATGACGTTATGTACCGAATCATAAAATGTCATTAGTACGGGGGTATTTTTGGAAAATCTGGAATTCGTTAGGGTGTTTAGATTAACCTCTGTACTGTCACGTAGAAAAAAAGTGAGGCTGGCAAATAGTGGGGCTGTCGAACAGCATTGAGGGAGTCATGATATCAGCATTCGCTCTGCTAACCCATGAAACCTTACAAGCGACTAACTCGCTTAGTAAGAGAAGAAAAGAAATAACAATAATAATAAGAGAAAAAGTACTACACTGCACTTCCATGAAGTTTTGCAAGTTATACAAAGTGGCTGCAAACGGATTGTAATGCTCGATTAACCAAAGCCTGCTGAAGGTCACATCACCTTACTAGAGCTTCAAAAACTTCTCTACTACTTATCAAAAAACTGAAATGGGATACGTGAGTGAGACAGAGTTCCATGCCAGTGAGAGTAGTGACACCTTTGGTGGTAATTTTACCATGTCAGCACTGAGCGGGTTAAGAAAAGTCGTGGAGGTACTGCAGGACTTTGAGAGTTAAATTTGGTACATTTTATTTGGTCAGTGAGTGGAAATCTGTCATGGTTACAAAAAGGATCCTAATATGATTTGATATGATATGGTATGATGGTTAAAAAAGGTCCAATGTGATCGCTTGTGAGGTAGAGACCAAGCCAACCGTGCATCATAAACTACGTCAGTTGACGGTTTCATGCATTAAGTAGGGACTTAAAGTGGCTTTATCAACCATCCACATTATTGTTTGCAGATTGCTGCACGTTTCTATAAAAAAAATTTCAGATCGACGTTATAAGAAAATAAAGTTTACGCATGCCCACAGACCACTACTCATGTGACGGCAATGAAAGGTATAGGGCACCGTCTAAGAGCTAACCCGGACAATTTCTGAAATTTTCATCAAAATCGATTCGTTAGACTCGGAGTTTTGCCTGTGTCAATCGATATTAGTTTTGCACATGTGCAACGGTTATTACCCCAAAAATCGCAATATAATTTATAGGACATTTTTCTTGAACATATACCTAATAATCTATCAAGTTTGAACGATATTGGACCAATTGATAATATGAAATCGACGTTATGAGAAATTCACATTTGCGCATGCGCACAGGCTACTGTTGATTCGACGGTATTGAAAATTATATGGGACTGTCTAGAAGTGAATCCGCACAATCCCTGAAAATTTCATCGGAATCGGACTGATACTTGATATACTTTTAGGCGTGACAAGGATTTACCTCAGTCAAACAGACAGAGAGACAGACAGACAAACAAACAGACAGACATGGAAACAAAATTGATCAGAAACTCAAAAAGTCCATTCATGCAGCATGACCCCATGAGCGAATATTTGAAGGAATCTTCAATATTTCACAGAGTTGTGATTACTTTTTTTTTTTTTTTTAAACAAGCACCTACTACCTACGTTTTAAACAGCATGGTTCTAGGATTGGTTATACAGGGATACTTCCATAAGAGTAGTTCAATCTGAATTTGGACAATGTTTCATGCAAATATTACCGATTTTTACAACTAGCCAACGAACTGTATATATATATATATATATATATATATATATATATATATATATATATATATATATATATATATATATATATATATACAGATTTTGAAAAATTCTCATTTTTAAATTTTTGGAGCCATTGCAATAGCTAAAATTCGCTAAAACGATGGGGGATGGAAGGAGGGCAAATTATTTTACATTTTGTTTCCACTTTGTTTGCCTCAAATAAAATTTTTTCAGAACAAGTAGGTACTAAATTACACGAGCGTGCACATTTCTCCACTCGGGATTGCCCCAGGAAGCAATGTAGGTCAGATGTTAGTACTAAAAGGGGATGGTAGCGTTGGGTGGCGAGGCCGCGAAAACGCCGTTAGCAAAATTGTTTGTGAATAATCAAACTAAGATAAATGTATAAGATCACCATAGGGTGCGCTTGTGTGCCCAAGGGTTTGATTAGAGGAGTGGAGCCCCATTCGAGCGTCAAATTCAAATTAGCACTGACGAAACTAGTTTTCATCGACGGAGTGTGTGGTGGGGGAAGGGGGGTGAGACCACTATAGTCAGATCAAGTATTCATACCCAGAGCAGAACGGTCTCTGGCTAATTCGCATTTATTATTCAAAGAAAATTAACATGCTGAAACCAAATATGGACATACTCCTATAGAGCTGATGTCATTTCGTCAGTAATGATACATACTAATTATATACTCTAATCGAATACCAACATGACAATTAGCCTCTTTGACTTTGATTACATGGTAAACATTTGATTTTTTTTTTTTTAACATACTTATACCGGGTTGAATGGAGCTACTCATAGGTCTTCGGAGTTAGTAGATTGTGAATGACACCTCACATTATAGAAAATTTCAGAAAATAATAATAACTGAATGAAAGGGATGAAACTTTGGAAAGTGGGATCAAGTTATCTTTCTATGTTTGAAATAATTCATGTTTAGGTTGGGTTTGAGCATACTTTAATTTAAAGTTTTTAGCAAGCATTTTCTGTCCAATGTGATGCATTTTCTGTCCAATACTTAACTATTCCCAATTACATTTTTCAAGTCCGGTTCTATAATGCTAATCATTCTTTAATATTTACAAGGAGAAATATAAAAATTCCTGATTTATTTTTGAAAAAGCGGTCATCATGGTATCATCGTATCTTCATCATGTATCCTATCACCATGTCGTTCAAGCAAGAAATCCATTGCATAATCCTTTTTCTAAGGTAACACCTCCTCTATTTTACACCACAAACCGTACGCCTACTCTATTTTAACGACATCATTACGCAAGTGAACGAAAATGGAGCCGATCAAGGAGGTAGATATGAGAACATGAGTCTAAAACGCAAAATGTTTCCGAGTACTAACCCACATCTTGTACGAATTAACATTCCATATTTGAATAAATTCTTTAGCTGGACTACGAGATAATTAGCGTGGTAAATTGAATGGGTTTCAATATTTCAGAGTGGTAAAAGTTTTGTTTATTGTTATCATATCATCACCGAAATACATTTCGGAGCATTCCGAAACGATTCTTGGATATGAACAGTTTGTTTTGATATAATTTGTGTATGGGTTTGTTCTTTCCAGGCCGATTACATTGGTACAATATTAAATGAACCAAATAATAGAAATTACATATAAATAATTACTCTAAGTATCAATAGTACAAGGAAATAAATACAGATAATCTTCAAAAAGGTTGACATTAGATCTCATGGCAATCAACATCACTTGGGTGAACTTGAATCACGTATTATTATAATGGTGATTAATTGGAAACGAAATAATTATGATGGGTACGGTAGTGTTCATGTACAGTTTTTTTCACGCAAATGTTCAACAACATTCGGAATTTAGGATTAAGACGATTTTCTAAAGGTTTAAATATAAAGCGGGGGACAACTTCAACCTCTCAATTGAGGACCCTATGGACCTACGAATAAAAGGCTGGGACACGCTGTAACGACAGGCCAACGGCACGGCACGTCGTATCGTCGCCGTTTTGTGAAGAGAGTTTACACTACTACGACACCTTAAAGACACCCCACCGACACCCTTGCTACAATGTTATTTCTATAGATAAGTCAATATAGTTTTGGGCTGTTAGGGTGCAACTCACAATTTTGAAAACCATAAAGGGTTCAACAATACGTACCTGATTTGGGCACCGCCCCCGCGGACAAGGTCGACTAGGCCCACGGTCAAAACATTCCTAGGCGGTCGGTTCAAAGGGTCGGGGGTTGAATTAGGCCTCTAGTCAGTTGGGCAACATTCATCATTAGGTATGTGATCGGGCAACATTCATCATTAGGTATGTGATCAGGCAACATTAGTTTTGTTAAGTGACCAGACATTCGTTTTTATTTTAACGTACGATAGAATCCAAAACTAAAACAAAATGTAAGCAAATAAATACAATTAAACTTCACTAAAACAGAAAAAAAGTTTGGTGGTTTGGATGATGGCAAGCTCGCATATCAAGAATACAAACATCAGGTATCCAATCCCTCAGTAAAAATTCAGATTAGTTGGACATATAGGTCAGAATGATGTGTATAGTTTGGTGGTCTGGATACTCGTAACCTCGCATCTCCAGAATACATAACATAAAGTAGTCAATCCTTTAGTAACAATTCAGGTTAGTTGGACACATAGGTCAGAATGAGCAGTGTGATGTTTGGATGTATTTAAAACTAAGGTGGATGCGAGAATTAAATTTTGTTGGTCATGATTGTAGAGGTATGGGCCCAATTCGACACTGCCTCCGAACTGACCATGTGCCCAATTCAACCGTCATTTTTACGACTCTAACAGACCATAGGCCCGATTCTACATCACCCGCCCCCAATGACGGTGGTCCAATGACAAGGTAGGCTCTACAGTTAATTATGCACGGTTTATTGAACCTTTTAGAATGATGTGTATAGGTGCATAGTTTGGTGGTCTAGATGCTCGCAAGCCCGCATCTCAAAAATACATTACCAATCCCTTAGTAAAAATTCTCATTAGTTGGAAATTTAGATATATAAAAACTCCTGTCCATTGGTCAAAAAGTTCCCAGTTCGTTTTCTTATGAACAGGATAATATAGGTCCTCAACGACAGAAATCTCCCAAATCTTGCTCTTATTCTGCATATTCAAAAGATTGCTTTTCTCTAGACACAAGATGAAAGCTCTAGAAAATCAAACTACGGTACCCAGTGGTTTTGAAATAGGTCCTTCAGAGAAAAATGCAGCCCAAGATCAAAATATAGGCATTCTGCGTGTCCTCAACGCAGTTGTAGATGGATGCAAAGTCAATGAGGATCAAGTATAATAAAAATACTCCAGCGGATCTTTTGACAATGACTGATACTGATTGTCGTCAGTGCTAGTAAACATATGGCTTACCGTTTGGCATGCCTGTCAGGGTAAACTGAATACGTGTTATATACAGATTAGTTCTGTCCACAAACTCATGGGGGCTACATTGTATGCCATGATACGGTTGCCAAGCTGATTTTAGGTAGTCCGCTATCCAGCAGCTTGGATGAGAAAAGTAATGGATTTTTTTCATGTGCTGAGTGAATGAAGCCGAATACCGTTGACATCAAGCCCGATGGGTCTCCAATCATCGTGGGTATCCAGGTTGGAACGTGTCAACCCAATGAGTAAATGGCAATTTCCTACTCTTCATGTAAGAGAACACGTGGATCCTACTAGAACTCCTTGGGAAAACATATAGTTCGTAGTACGATGAGTACGTATTCCTACAGGCTATAGTAAGGATAATCTCGTCTTGAACGGATCATAATTTCATGTCTCCGCGCGTGCAGAGGCTCCTACTAATCTGTGAGTCCTTGTGAGCGTTACCTCGGAAATAGAATGCTTAATGTCAGACAATGTCAACAAATGTGACTGTTGATTTTCAGAGTTATGGACCTAAGAATTATGGTTGGAACTGTAGCCGTGAATGAAATCTATAACTACGTTCTCAAACTAGTAGAGATCTGGTGTTTTCGTCCCAAAATCCTCGAAAAATCAAAAAATAGTTGTGCTTTTACAAACCAGTATTTTTGTGGTTACCAGACGTTCTACTAGCCACGTATACAATAGTGTACGGAAAAATGGAACGAAATAATGATGAAGTTTGTGTGAAGCTAGATTAAAAAAAAATATATTCAATAGATTCCATGTGAGTTTTAGCGGTTATATATTTCATCAGCAGATAACTTATTCAAAGTTACAAATAAAAGTTACGTTGGATACCCCTATGAAACTAGGGTGGATTCGGGAGACTCTTCGTGAGCTTGAATATTGGTTGTCCCGTCGTTTCAAGGAATACGGCAAAATCTCGGCCATACAGATAACTAAATATGGACTGATGCAATCTTGTTTCTAGGATAACAGATTGCATGGTGGGAAGATTTCCCAGGGAATGAGAACGAGAAGATGGAAAATGGAGCATTTCAGCCCTTCGGCGATCTCGTTTCTGAATTCAACCGTGAAAATAACTGAGCGGCCGACAAAAAAAGTACGGTTAAGTTCATTCCCCCTCTTACCCGACTGGGTTCTCGTGAAACGTTACGGTTAAAACCTCCCACCACCCGTTTACCAATGGCCAGTTCGCTTGAAGGTGTATCCTTGCCAAACTAGGCCGTCTGTTTTTGCATGATAATGAATAATTTATGAAAATCTGCGGTAAAAAGGGAGTTTTGTAGCGGGCATGGAGCATGAGAGGGGGCAGTGTTTTATCATGAGAGGCTAGAGAAGGGCGTATCTAGCTGGGAGTCTGAGAGTATATGACGGCGTTATTTGGGTCACTGATACCCCGATGGACCGCATAGAGGCCGTCCAGCGGTAATTTCAGTGCCGGTAGATTCCTTTAGTTAGCCGGTAAGTGAAGTGGGCTACATGTCCGCTGAGAGGCCTTGGAATAACACCACCAGGGAAAGACCCTTGTGAATAAAACATGATGAGATGGGATATGCTTTTTCATTGCGAAGCCCCTCACCTGCGATTCTCGGTGCGTGCGACGTGTGTGGCGCTACAGCCCAAATCACCCAATCCCAGAGGTGAGCGGTCGGTATTTGGTGGGTTTGCTAAATCCTACTGAAACTTGCGAACTGCGACCTCTCTAGTAAGAGGAACTCATCGAAATGACTGGCTCAGGCCTTCCTTATGAACCCTTGGCACGCACCTTCCCTATGAATTCTCAGATGACGTCAACTGCCCAAACTGGACGAACACGAAGTCACTAAAAATAATACCAACTTCATCATTTTGCATCCTAAGTAGGTACCAAAATTAGTTTAGAAGTGAATACAGTGCAAGATCGTGGCACATCTTTCTATCAATAGCATAATTAGAAATATAAATGACGACGAAAGGGTCCGTTCAGAATTATGAGATCCAATAGAATTACGATTGAATGTGTGGGAAGGATTTTACGCGCACGTAGACGCAGTGGCTATAATATTGAGACTACCAACAGTTCCAGTCATGCAGCATGATCGTATGAACAAATTTTTATAAATGATCGTATCATGTTATGTTACTTGATTTTGAAATCTGAGCACTTTGAGTGCGATTGTTCATGACAGTACCATGTTTATGGCAAAAATTAAATAAATTGTTGTATATAATATTATGCGATTCGAAAAATATTTTTGAATTCTAGGTGCTTTTTTTGAAGTTTTTATCGATTTAAGCGAATATTTGTAGGAAATGAAGCTGTTGCAATGGGTTTAAACAATTTAAAAACAAAATTTTCTACATTAAAATCTGTTTATAGACATACTGGAACAATCGGAACAATCCCACAATTTAACGCTATATTTATATCATTCCATAGCTAACTCTCCTTAGGATTGAAATAAAAAATCCGTTATTTCGTAAAAAAAAATCGAGCATTCCAAAAGAAAGGATGAGTCCGTTGGGTAGCACTTTTTAAGTACCTACATTAAATTGGTACAAATTTCAAAAAATGTAGTGCTAAAAATCACGAAAAATGGCAAAAAGTTGTTAAAAATCATTAAATTAAATTTTTTAATCTTAATATCACTCAAAAAAAGTTCATCGTTTGTGAACTAGACCTTTAAAATGTATGCACAAAGTTATGCTGATAAATGTACTGTAAATTTCAGTAATGTGTGCTGAAAAAAGTAGATAAAAACTTCAAAAATTGCTTAGAACCCAAAATCATTGTTTTAAAAGCAGATTATTATTTGAAACAGGTTTTTTGACATTAAATTTTTAATTACCTAACCATTTCTTTGTGCCTCAAATTTAAAAGGAATTTAGCAAAAATCTAATACGATAGCTTACGAAAATTAGCTCATTCGATCAACCTGCATGACCCAATGCTCATTTCTAAGAGAAAGGATTCGTTGTGCAGCACTTATTGAGCATATTAAGTTCGTAAAATTTCTAAAAATTCGATAGAAAAAATCAATAAAAATGACCGAAAACGGCTAAAAATTGTTGAATTTCTAAGTATATAATATTCAAAAGAAGGCCATCGGAGCCATCGCAATAGTTTGATTTTATACGAAAATTTGCTGGAATGCTTCACCATTAATCGTTCAACGATACAGTACCATTTTTGTTGTTTTTTCTCCAAGTGAATGATAACAATATTTTGTATTGCGATCCCTTTCCCTCTCTTCAAATCAAGCATTTCATATTATATTGGTTCCATTCCATTTCAAGTGTTTATATATAGAATATTTATTGTATGGAGGTTGTTTTTACCCTGATTCTCTAATGGTTTTCGGAAAAACAAGTGATCTTTTGTTGATAAGCTGGAAACCTTAAATTCGGGGAAAGAGCTGGAAATAAAGCGACATATGAATTGGACAGGAGCGGCTGCCTTCATTTGTATTTCATGAATGACCTCCCACTCTCGTAATAATATGAACGTAGTGATTAGCGTTAGCTGAATCGATCCCCCACAAGTCAAAACCAAGAGAAAGAACGGCAGATGGCTCTACCTATTTCTCCAGCTAAATCCTCGTTCCATTTTCTTTTCTCTTTTTCCTCTTCCTCTCAACCACGAGCACGACAACACACCTGGCAGACCAACCACAAACACAAACACTTAGCCCGCCATTGGCAGCCTTCTTCAAGTATTCACGACTTTAATCCTAATAAGTGCTTCACTGGATGTTCCTCCGTTGGTGGTGATGGTTGGGGGGAGGGGGGGGGGGCAAGGGAATGAAAGTCATTAGCCTTCTGTGACGATCCTTCTTCTGGCCCCTCACCTCTTCTTGCAGGCAGAACCGCCATAACCGAGGGTACGTGCTTAGTTAGCTAAAAGGAACCTCGGAATGATTACCATCGAGACAGACAAAAATTTTCCAACTGAAAAAGCCCCCGGAGGCTGAGTTGAAAGTTCAAAGAATGAAAACCCCGATTTTCGAACGTAGAGATGAAAGATGTGCCAACGTAGAAAACGCAGCATTATATTATCGTTAGCAGTAAAACTGATATCGAATTCAAAGAAAATTATTATCGTACATTATTGTACTATTAGAATATTTTGTAGTAAGATTTCAACATCTGTCAAGACTTGAATGATGTATGATATTTCTTTGACCTGATATTTTTTTTATCTTTATCAGATATTCCTTCGGAAGTAGTGCGGTACGAGGCACGATGCCACATGTTGCCTCTGGCCACTCGTCGTAGCCATGCCAACATTGTATTCTTTTATGAAATCATTAATTAATGAAAATTAAAATTAAGATCCATCAGATTGCCCGGCCTTACTATCCAGGATAAATTTCCGTGTGTCAATATTATCAGTGCGTAATAGTACTCTTTTCCACATACTTTTCGCTCCGACAACTATCTATGGAATCGACCTCTTCAGCGCCTCCCTCATTCGAAAAATTTGCTCTTGGATGCCTAACTCCAAGTTATACACTTTACCTCACAAATTTTAGTTCATTTGGTATGATAAATTTAACGTGTTTTTAGGGGCGAAACTAATAAGTTAGAGTGTAAAACTGGGTTATAACGGGGTTAGGGAGATAAGCAAGTTTTACCATTTGATTCAGCGTAAAGAAATAACGGACCCCGATCTCGCATTTTCATAGAAGCATAGAAACAAGCTTAAAAAAAATATTAATTACTATATACCTAATTTACGCAGAATACAAATATGATATGACTAAATGTGGCGAAATCTGTGGTTGTGTTCCTGCAGGGAGGTGGGATGAGGAGATTAAACACTTCAATCCTTCCTTCCCCTGTAAGGGAGCGTCATCTAAAGATTGTAATGAACTTAGGCGCCCCGTGGTGCAATGGGGGCCTAAATCCACACTCCTAGAGAGAGGAGGGTGTGACAGTACCATAAGAGATACAACTCGTACTAATAGCATACCTATAAGCTACGTTCGGAGAAGATTGGTTTTCCAGTTTTAGGATCACCCATCCATCGCCAAACACGGGCTTTCGAAAACACGGGAATTAGCGCCCGACGCTCGTTGGGAAACAACGAAGCGACGGTAGCGCATTCCATTGGATCTCGCGGGAACTGTCACAAGATACAATTATATTTTTTTATATTTATTTAATCAATCTAGTCTATATATGTTACTGTTGTATTAAGTTGTGTTTTACGTTTTGGTCTTCTCCCTTCCTCATGCTCTTTATCCATAGATATAAGTACATATAAATGTTGGTTTTGTTCCAACCTTTAAGAGTGAATAGCCTAGAATGTGTATATTGTTTTTTATTTTTCAATAATCCATTACAACCCACAGCGTCTGTTAGGATCCGCTCTCCCTCCCCTCTCCGTTTGCCCTTGGAAGGACAATGCATTTTTTTTATACTCTCTCCATCCCTACCTTTTCTATGTGTCATGGAGTGGCTAGGATGGTTTCAGTGGCCGCTTATCCATAGTGGTGCCTTCCATATAGGTTGTCTATGGGCTTTTATTTATTGTCTCATCTGATAGTTCTATCTAATAAATTTTTTGTTGTTGCTGTATGCCATATTCCAAAAGTGTGAAAGCTACAGTGAAATCGCTAATACATTTTTATATTTGTAATACATTTATTTAATTCTTTTTGACCATTTCCTTCTGGGAATATTGTAATAAGTTTTGTTGTTTTTATTGTTTTATCTTAATTTTGGAGCCCCTTGTTATTATCATAACTAAGTTGATACTGTTGAACAGTTGGATACCGATATTTGGGTAAGCAATGTGGTGTTTTATCTCTATTTTTTTCTCCTTAAATTATTCATTGATTGTTTTGTTATTGTTAATTTAATATAGGTATATGATCCCTCTCCCATTCCCCCAGTTTCCATTGTTATTCAACATATGTGCAATGGTACTACCCAGTTGTTTTTTTTCTCTTTGTTCTTAGACGCTGTGAGGTTGCTGCATAAGTTTTGTCATTTTCCTCACTAGAGAGTTGTTGGAGGATTTTTTTTTGTTCTTCTTGTTATTGATAGATGATCCTAAAGGTATGTTGTTTTAGAAGACCTCGTTTAATTATTTTCTGTTAATGTATAGTTTAGTTCCTACCAGTTGACGTTTATGCCTGTTTTTTTAAAGTTATTCTAGGGTGCTCGGAGCTTTCTGAGTGGGGCTGTTGTTCAGTGCTGAGGAGGGTCCTTGCTAACGGGCCGAAACCGGTTCACTTAATAAAGACGCTCCCTTACAGGGAAACGAAGGATTGAAGTGTTTAATCACCTCATCCCACCTCCCTGCAGGGACACAACCGCAGATTTCGCCACATTTAGTCATATTAAAAAAAAAAAAAAAAAAAAGAATAACAAAAAGAAGTAATTCAAGAAATCAAATGTTTCGGGTAAATACACTCATCCAAACCGTCATAAGCTCCACACTCACGGCACGACCGTGATCTGACTGAACTTTGAGCAAAGTCTGCTTCGAACAGATTTACATTTACAATTGGGCGATTAATATTACTTCTCGAAGACGATCGATGATTGACTCAACCCAGATGATCTACGAATTACTTCGCAGGAGACTCCCTTTTTCTAGGGTGAGGATGTAGAAGCGCTGTGGGGTCAAATAAGCCGAAAAAAGAGTGCTAAGTATCAACTCTCGCGTTTTGTAGAGTCCACTGGATCCAACGACTCAAGGTCTGCCTGGTTGCCAGGCCGTGAGGCTTTGAGTAGGTGACAAATAGATAAGAACAAGGTCTAATATCTTTGTTGACTTTTGCTGTTAGGTGAACATAGTTCTGGGACCTCCCTTGAAAATTGAAGGTTAAGCAGGGTTGTGGGTGATTTAATCTTGATGTCTTGACCGAATCGGGAACGAAATTACGAACCTCTGATCGCAAGAATTGAACATTTTCGAGTTTAATTAACTATAATATTTGCAGCCGTTGCCCTGTTAATGCCATGAGTGTAACAAGCCTGAGGGACAAGGATTTCAGAATGAGGCAGGGGTGGCTTTAATGTAATCATAAACCTGCTGGGGATCCCAGGTGTTGTCATATTTGGGTTTAGGAGGTCTTTGGCGGATTACGCCTTTCATAAACCGTTTAATCAACGGATATTTGCCAATATCTGATTGTGAGATGAGGGAGATCACTGATATGAGTGAGTTGTAAGTCCTTTAGATTATTGTTTACGACTCTAAAAGTGACTGGAAGAAATTAACGACGCTGAATATAAAAGGGAAGGACCCAGAATTCTGACAAAATTCCCACAATAACTTAAGGAACTATTCTATTGTTTCAGCGCTCTTTGAGAAAGGGAGCTGACCATGGTTTCAACCGATGCGAGCGCTATTCTTTTTAGCAAGAAAGCGTTCCTGACAGTTTGTCAGCAGCCAGGGCATGCGAGCGGATGTGCCGACGTCGTCCTGTTAGGCCAAATCAGTAAATCAGCGTCAGGTCCAAATGTGGTTGGATTAACTGTTGCTTGCGTCCAAAATCACGTTTTGTAGTATTCTAAGAATCATGGAAATGCATAAAAATTTAAACTACCCCAATGTACAGTAAAATCATCGATTTTCCAAGCTCCCGGGCCTCGAAACCAGGAAACATAAAGGCTACATTTTGAATTACTTGCAGACGCAAATAAATCGACTTGAGAAATTCCTAAGTGGTGAATATATAATCGAAATACTTTTGATTAATGGACCAATCCGTATCTGGTGGTAAAATTCTCGAAGCTTCGTCTGTTTCGACGTTCTCTTCAGAGGTTATATAAGAGGCAAAGGTATGAATGTATCGATGTTCACACGACTGCCATATCTGTCTAGAAATGGAATTTAAGTTCGGAAATCGGGTACTGCCCATTTTATTGACACAAACTAAGGCAGTTGTATTCTCTGTCCTAATCAACATATTGCCATCTGAAAAGGAGTTAGCTAGGTAAATCCATGCTAAATGTATGGCGTGCAGCTCCAAGGTTTTGATGTGCTCTTGACCGGTATCATCACTCCACCAACCATTAGCCCTCCTTCCTTCAAAAACCGCTCCACATCCAGTTAAGGATGCATCTGTGTGTATTTCCAAATGGTAAACATCGTTTCTGCCATCGCTACTAGAAGAGAGAATATGATCCTTCCACCAAATTAAATCGAGTTTGACTTCTTCGGGAACGCATGTATTGGCTTCATAATCCCCTCCATTCAAATTTAATTCTAAAAATTTAACTCGATCCAAGAGTTTGATATATATCCACCCATACGGGACAGCCAGACAGGCTGAGGAGAGGAGGCCAAATTGATGAAATGTGAAAAAGAAGTTTTTATTTTGAGTTTTCATGAGGAAGCTTAAGTTTTTTTGTAAATTTAGACATGACTACCAGAAAGAGCAGACGATTTACCATGAGAATTGGCCACCCTTAAACTTCGGACAGTTGTAGAGAAAAGGCTGGGCGAAGAAGGGGTCTGAAAATTTGGCTCCTAGCTTGAGCTAGACTGCGAATTGTTACGTCATGAGTCGCTAATATAATGTTTATTGACTTGAGAACTTTTTCTCGCTTCTCCATAGGCAATGAGATTGATGACATATCCTGTGTATCAAAAACGAAACCTAAAAATTTGCATCTTATGTTAAGTACCAGGACCGATTTGCCGTAATCAATAATAAATTCAAGTGCTTCCCAACAACTTAACTATTTTTTTAACACTGTGTGCACACTCTTGGTAGGAAGTACCAATGGCATAGTAGTCGTCAACGTGGGCGACACGTAATATTCCTTGTGATCGCAAATTTTCAAATATAGGCATACAAATCTTGGTAAAGACATAAGGATAGCCAGAACACCCAAATGGAAGGACTACCAATTCGTACAAGCTACTCAGAAAAAAGAAACTAAAAAATTTATGGAGGTCTTTGTAAATTGGCACCATGAAAAAAGCATCACGAATGTCTAGAATGCAAGCGAAAAAATCTTTCTGGACCAATCTCTTGACAGTTTTAGCGTCCTCCATTTTGAAGTGAGGAGCATCAATGAATTGATTAAGGGATTTCAGATTCAAAATGAATCTTTTTTCACCGTTAGCTTTGTCAAAAAAAGGGGGAGGGGGAGATCAAAATTCGTTTTTAACGTGGACGCATTTCTTAATGGCACCGACGAACTCAAATTTGGTAACTTCCTTCTTCAACAGGTAATCCTCATGAACTGAAAGTTTGCGAACTGAAGGGGGCTTGATTTGCGAAGACAGTCTATACCCATGCCTAATCCAGTCCAAAATTATAGGGTTAGATGTGATGTGATGATTAGAAAAATTTGCCCATCAGTAAACTTGAAGAAAATTAAATTTTGCATGGACTGGGACCGTTGACAGCTCTATGGGAGCGTAACTAAGAGTTGCATAGGGAGTTAAACTTCATTAAACCGTATTTTCACCTGATTAGATATAAGAATTAAGTAAATTAAATAGCTATCCGTGTAGGAAATTTCACCGGCACCAAACCTTTGTTGAGTTCAAAGGAACTTGCTGGTCCTCCTTCGTGATGTGAACCTAACAGTTGTAACTCCTCATCAGGAAATGTCACATCATTGTTGATCTCAAGTACGCTATCGCTACCAGCATTATCTCCAAGGTAACTGTTAGGGAAAATATCTCCGTCACGAGTGACGTCATCAATGATATTGGCGCCATGCATCCCTACGTCACGAACGTGAGTGGCGGTATCCGTAGGGTTGTTCTCAGCGCTATGACTCGAACCCAAAAATTTATGTTGGTCAACAACAAAACGACCTTCGAGGTCGTTCGGCATATTAGTAATATCTCTTCGAGTAAATGAACTCGGCGGGGCGACCTCACAAGGTCACTGGGTTTATAAGTTAAATGCCTCCTGTCGTTTTGAGCTACTGAACTCGACTGAGGGTCCTCACAAAGGTCACTGAATTTAGGTGGTTTATAAAATCTTTGATCATCCGGAGGCGGGAATCGAGAACGATGATGAGGCAGAATATCTGAAGAAGGAGATAAGCTCGGGGAAGAACAACAATGTCCGGGCAAAGAACAATGATGAACCGAACAACGCCGGCGCCCATTAGCATTTGCGTTAGACAGCAAATGCTAGTTCCAGGTTTGCTAACCTCCGCTCCAAATCTCGTGGTTTCCCCATCACATGTAGAAAAATCGAATAAATAGATATAAACTGGACTTACCCTTGTGGGGGCTGGAATGTAAAAAAGAGATTGAGATATGATGAATATGAAAGAAATCCCAAGAAACTAGACACTTCGCGGAGACCGACGTAAATACTTCGTATTGAAAAAACAGACTGAGCTGACTGAAGTAACGTGTCTCCGCGGAACACAAATGTAGGGATCCCCCACTCTTCTTTTCTGCCATCGAATAGTCTTTCTCGATAGTATCGATTCAGCCTCCCAACACATCGATTTGCTCATTTTGAAATCAACCGACCTTCTGAGCGCCAAAATTGAAAAAGTTCCAGTCAATCCATTAGTAAGTAATCAGATTAGTTGGACTTGTAGGTCAGAATGATGTGTATAGTTTGTAGGTCTGGATGCTTGCAAGCTCGCATCTCAAAAATACAAAACATCAAGTAGTCAATCCCTTAGTAAAAATGCAGATTAGTTGGACAAGTCAGAATTATGTGTATAGTTTGGTGGTCTCAAAAATACATAACATCAAGTAGTCAATCTCTTAGTAAAAATTAAGATTAGTTGGACATGTGTGACAGTTCCTATCGGATCCAAGAGAATGTGAGTCCCTCGCTCAGGCGCCGGACGTCATCCTCAAGTTCTTGGAATGCTGAGTTTGGCGGTAGATGAGGATCCGAGAACTGGAAAATCATCTTCTCTGAACATAGCACATATGGTATTAGTACGAGTTGTATCTCTTATGGTACTGTCACACCCCCCTCTCTCTTTATGAGTGCAGATTTTGGCCCCCCACATGCAGGTCAGAATGATTTTAAAAGTTTATTTTGGGAGCTACATGTACGAGCAAAAACAGAATTTGACCTCCCTGGACTCGAACCCAGGTCCATCACTACACCAGACCACCTTCCTAAGCAAAGGTCCACGCCATCTCATTGGGTGTGATTGACAATCACAGTACTTCGCTACTCAGTAGGCAATGCTTTTGAGGGAGGCCGCCAGAGCGCTCTGAAACGACTCCTATCACTTGCATCTGAATGCATCGAAGTGTTAGGAATACTATCGAGACTATTCAGTAGGAAACCCCTACACTTGAGTTCCGCGTAGACGCAAATGACTGGGGTAGGGACAGCAAGATACCACCAAAATATCGGAATATCGATGATTTTTTGGTATGAATGCCGATATTTGTATCGGTATGTTCCGCGCGGTACTGTGTATCAATATATCGGTATCGATACTTTTAACAAAATATCGAATGTGTCGATACTTTTTGCCGATGTATCGGAAGTATATAAGTACGTATTTGAGGAAGCAGTGGCAACATTTGCCTCACAAGTCAACCTACCTAGTCGGTTGACCTGTGGTTGTTTAAGGACTCATATTAAGGAACTTGCTAATGGTATGGTAGTGGGAAGAAAATGAAGGATTCGTAAACCAATATCGCAGATGAGTTGGCAGACTACCTCGGGAATCCGGTCACCCCCCCTACTAAATTCAAATTAAGACCTTTTTCCGAATCTTCACAAAGAGGCATGCGAAATGCTTATTGTGATAGATATTGTGCTGTTTTCCAGGGCAGGGGCACGGTAATTATGTTCATGGAAAGAATAGGCTTCCAGCCAAAACATTTTTAAAAAATCTAAGATTCTCGGAAACTGTTTCCTAGGAAGAATTTTTTTCTCTGCTAATTTTTTTCTGTAAAATTGTAATTAATAGGTAATATTTAAAATTTTCTCTTCAATTGTTGTACCTACATATTCTTGTTTTCATTCAGTTATTGCATGATTTTTATTGAATTCACGTTTGCAAACTAACTGGTTTATTCCTTGATCGTTTCCCTTTGCAGCAGAAGAAAAATCATTTCATTCAATAGGAATTTTTTCTGCGGGTTTTTTTTTTCTTAAATATTGATAGTATTGGTGTAACGTAATCGGTGGTATCGATACTTTGAGCCGATATATATCGACGTATCGATACTTTTTTAAATGTCGGTATTGGAAAATATCAAGTATTGATGGGGGGGGGGGGGGGGGACACCCCCTTCGTCTTTAGCGTTTTTTGTTTCCTTTTACAACTTTCAAGATCCGGTTATGCGTGCTCCGAGGGACTGCTGCGTTTTATTCATTTATTTTTTATTTTCTTATTGTATGGTGGGGGGTTGGCGACACCCTGTATAAATATGGAAAAGCGTTACACTCTATGATTTGTCTCAGAATATCTCAAAACGGATTTCAATTAAGAAAATTTTCGAAAATTTCAATTTTAAATCTTTTGGAGCCATTGCAATATCTTCATTTTCTATTAAAATTCGCTAGAAATGGATTACGGCAAAAATTTGTTAAATTCATACTTTTAGCAGTCTACTAGACAAATTAAGTTCATCAACTATGAAACAGAACATTTAAATATTTATTTGAAAAATTATGTTGGAAAAATATACTTTAATTTCAATAATATTTGCTGAAAAATCTATAAAATACCGTGAAAACTATAATTCCAAAATATTTTTTGAAACGCAGAATATTATGCAGGACGAGTTCTCTTACTGTCATGAAAATGGTAGTTAACAATTTATCCAAAATAGTGTAACATGATATAATGCTACAATTTTCGAAAATTCGCCCATACGATCATGCTGCAGGACTGGAAATTTTTTAAAATTTAAAACTTTATCTAGAAACAGCTGGTACTTAAGTTTCACACTAAATTCTAAATAAAAAGTCAATTTAAACTGGAGCTATAGAAGAAGAAATGGGGTTACTTTGAAGGGGAGTAGAGAAAGTAGTGCGCTCAAGTACTCCTGACATGACGTTACCCGCGCCCGGACCGGCTCCCACGAACACCAGACCCCAGAGCCTCACGAGTACATGCAATGCCGATGGTTACGACCCATCTATTCAATAACGCTTAATGACGCCACTTTTTTCGTCAAAATAGTCTCTAATTTATATTGAGTCCCCACCGAACAGCAATATTTTATATTTTTCTAAGTAGCAGCTAACTACCTTGCCAATAAAAAGTTAATAGCCTATGAACTTAGTTCCGGATATTGACTATAATTCAGCACTGGAATAATAAGATAGTCGGTGTAATTATTCCTTAGAGATATTGTTCTCTATTAAAACTTATTGCTGAAAGGCACTTCAACCCATCCCTACTTATACCACATACCCCATTGCTGGCTGAATGGTTAATTTTATTCTACTTTTATTTTTCTATTTATTTTATTTTTTTTTTTTAACATTCATAATTGTGGTTCTGCAGTTAAACTGAGTTCAGTTAAGTATTCATCGCTGTATGATGCTTGTTGCTGTTTGGCTTTTGGCGTTGGCTTTTTCCTCAGCTAGTGATACCGAGTGGAACTGTTTCAGCATTGACCAATTCCTCTTAGAAATCATTCCGTCATTTCAATCGGCACTCCCCGAAAAATCGAAATTCCGTTTTGCGGACGTATTTCGTAACAAATGGGTAGGCAGAGTCCATCTGTTGAACGCTTCATCTCGGGATTCTTCAATGTGTACCAGGGAAGTGGGATCGAAAAAACACATCAAGGTTACCATCGGCTCCATGTGCATCGAGATGAAGTTGATCTGGAAATACTACGCACCAATTTACCGGATGTTCAATCTTGACGAATTGATCTCGAAAACCAACTCCATAGTCATCGACGGTTACAAAGCTGATATAATAGGCGATAGTGGAAGATGCGAGATATTTGGATATTTTAATAGTATTAAAATCAATTTAGGGGATCGTTTAAACGTTTCTTTGATTGGTAAGAGAGCACTAAGTCGAGTGTTGAAAACCATCACCTGGATGTTCAGAGTATCCCTAGGAAGAACAATACTGCATCACCTACAAGAACAAGTACGACCTCTAGTGTGCAAATATATTATGTAAATGAATCACTGGGTGATATAAATGTGTTGTAAAATTCATTTTTTATAATTTTCTTGCGGCATAAATTTTGAGAGTATGAAATATATATATACTTTTTTTAAACGTTTCATTCTACAAATAATTTTTTTCAAATGAACGTCGAAGACCTCAGCACGAAATTTCAAATACCCGCAGGAAATGAATGTTCATTGAAATGATAGTTAATGAATGCGCACACGCTCCTAATGTGAAAGCGATACGACAATGCGAATTTCGGTTATCCTGTATATGTTTACACCTCATTGTTGCTTATGATGCTTATGCCAGCATTTGTTTTGACTCTAGGGGGCTCAGAGCTTTTTGGGTTTCGAACTCTCTGGTTTCTGCTGAAGAGGGTTCGTGGCAACGGGCGGGAACTGCTAAATAAATAAATCCAGACCAGTGATCTAAGCAAAAAACTGATCAGTGTAAAATTCTATGGCGACTGGAGCGATGAGAACGCCCCGTGGTGGGCAGTCGAACTAAAGAGCAAGTCAGGGTTTAGAGTCACTTGACACGACTTGATTGTGTGAGAACTTCTCGTGCTTCAAACTAGCAAAAAAAAAAAAAAAAAAAAAAAAAAAAAAAAAAGCTGCAATATTCTCGCTGCCGTAAATGAGGGCATTCCAATTAGTTTCAGTCATGCTTCAATAGAATGAAAGTGCAAGAAAAAACGCTGCAAATTATTTCACAAAGGTTTATTATTTTTTTCAATTGAGTATGATCGTAGTTTTAGTTGGCTTGCGTACGTCATAAGGCCCGTCCAGACTCCTCAGCGTGTCCCATTTCGAGTGGCCACAACCTATACTTCTATAATTATATAAGCATGTTTATATTTCTCGATTTTAGCTCCTATCTATTCAAATAGTTATTGCCTTAATAATATCATTATCTAACCACGTACGAAAAGTCGAGAGGGTATGTTATTAAATATGCGTAGGAAAAGCATTGGTATTAACACACAAATATGACCTAGAAAAAAACATATATTCATGCCTCGAAGGAACGCCGTACCCACCACAAGGTGCCGCAGCGCCTCCTCTCACTCCACCCCCCGCTCTCCCCCCTCACCATCCACCGTGACCCCCTGCCAAGCGTGCCAGGTGTGCGTCTACCACGTCTAACACTCAAAGCCTCAAAAAGACACTTTTTGCCCGTTTTTGGCCCATAGCATCTATGCGAGTAAAGCGATCGGGATGGTTAGGACCAACTAGACCCCAAATGGAGTCTATGTGCGAAAGTACGGGTTTTTTAAGTCAATTCTTAGGCCTTTTATGGCCCGGACGGCGGACGGCGGACGGCGAACGGCGGACGGCGGACGGCGAACGGCGGACGGACATTTCAAATTTGGATTCTACGCACCTTGAAACGTAAAGTGACAAAGTTTGAGGGGGGGGGGGGGGGGGGGTTATAAAAATTGTTTGCTATACGATCACATAGGCTTATTATTGGACATAATAAACCAATAAAAATGCGAAAACAATGAGACTCATCTTGCAATCTTGCACAAAAAATAGAACACATTTGCTTCCCCTGGAGAAAATCTTCACTTTTAAAGGTAACTGTGGGGTCAAAAACGTCCCCGAGAGAGTTGACAGCCTTCTCTTTTGAAATCTCGAGCACGACTGGCCGAAAGCCCAGTTGCCTCATATTAGCAAGGGTACCAAGGTAATTTACACGAGCTTCGTTTGGGCGTTAAAATTTTATTCAAAACGTTGCTCAGCTAAATCAACTGACCCCAGTGTGATCTCCTAAGGTTAAGTAAATATCCGGTAACTTGAAATCAAATAAAAAATCACGATATTATGTAAGTATAGAAGTTAGGCAGGCGAAACAATTTATTCATTTTTCTAGGAAGAGAGCTAAGGAGCTGCTCAGCCTGGGGAGAAGGGAGCTGTGTATGGTTGTGGGGCCCTTAACTGGGCACTGCCCACTTAGATACCATCTCCATAAAATGGGCAAATCAGACTCCACTCTCTGCCGCTTCTGTGGGGCGGAAGACGAGACGGCGAGTCATGTGGTCTGCCATTGCTCTATATTGGCAAGAAATCGCTTCTTAAATTGGGGCAGAACCTCCATCGATGCCCAATACATTAAGACGGGGGAGATTAAGAGTCTCCTCGCTTTTGCCAAAACGTGGTGGGGAAGGATCGACTTCCCAGCTGTGGCTGGCATTGGCGGTATGGCACCAAGCCAGACTGGGGCTGCGACCCAGTAACTTACCGAGTGTGGAGCACTCCGGGTCCAAGACAGTGCCTGATTGCTGGTAGGAGTGCCGGAACCAGGCAGATAGTGCTTGGTTTGGCAGGGCTGTCGTTATCGGGCAGACCTAGTGTCTGGGATGGGGAGGAGGTACGGCCTCATAGGACATGACGGCCTCAGTGGCTTAATTAAAAAAAAAAAAAAAAAAAAAAGAAGTCTAGAAGTTCTAACCTAATATTATCTCCAACATTCCAATATTTTTTACCTCCGTCTAAAACTGAGAATACGCAAGTGATTATTCTCCTTTTACATCGAAATTTTTTACAATGATACAAATATATAAGATTTTGGACAGATGTAGGTAGCTTTGTAGCGTTGATTGCAAACTTATTACTTAACCGTGATCTGTAGAAGTCACGGCTGAGTCGCTACATAGCAACCAACGATAGGCCCTACGAAAACCGGACATTTACAGCCCTTCCTGTGAAAGCCGGACAAGTAGGATTCGGAGCGACTTCGAATATTCGCCTCTACAGCTTTGTGAAAAACCAGAACGTCGGGACGGAAGTTAGTGAAAAACATTGTATATTTCCACGAAAAATGAAGAGTTACAATGTTAAATCGATTTCGATGGTTAGGCCATCATCAGTAACAAACAATAACAGTTATTGTATGTTATACTGATACTTGTTATTGTTTGTTACTGATGATGGCCTAACCGTCGAAATCGATTTAACATTGTGACTCTTTAATTTTCGTGGAAATAGACAACGTTTTTCACCAACTTCCGTTTTGAAATGGGTTTCCACAACTTCGCGAGTGATTTAGTTCGTATGTCGTCGGGGCCGAAGCTGAACACTTGGCAACCCTGGTTAGTACTTGGATGGATAACCGCAAAGGTAAGGGTAACCGACCATGCAGTTTTCAGGCTTCTGTAAGGCGTACCCTCTCACCTGAAGGAGTTAGCCAAATCATCTGACCGGATTCAGTTGATTCTATTGGAGGTCAGCTGATGACGTCTTCAAACAACCGTGTCAACTGAAGTGGTTTTTTACTCGGATGTAACAATTCAAAATCGGCATTCACCCCCCCCCCCCCCCCCTGTTTCATTTCATGCCATCAGCTGAAAGACAAGAGGTTTATAAACTTTCCAGTCATGCGGCTCAGTCGTATGAGTGGATCGTCGTAATTTTCATTATTATGTTTATGTACCAGGCAAACCACTTAATAGTGGCAAAGATCATCTCAACGATGTTTCATCATATGGACACTTTTAGTGCAAAGAGATTGCAGTAAAGTAAAAAAGTAAAGTAAACAGCTATTGCAGGTCGAGTCGTCCGACTGCCTCGGGGGTCACGGACGTCATCAGCTGTCCTCCAAATGGAGGATCCGAATTCATTCTGATGATTCCACTTAAAGCTACTCATTGCCTCACCCCCTTCGAGTGGTGAGGGATTCGCCACACAGAAGCGTGAATATTATTCGGACGGGAGACCCTTACTTTTGCGGTGACCCATCCAAGTACTAACGACGCTCAACGTTGCCTAACTTCGCTAATCGTAAGAGAAATGGTTCATTGGAATGCCTAACCCGTACGGCTTGCAAAAAGATTGATGATGTTATTATTATTACTCCATTATTGAGTACACACTAATTTTTACAACGTGTGTCACATACTCTAATTGCATTGCGGCAATAAGACATCTTGAACCTTGGTAATACATTATAGGGTTAAAAAAAAAAAAAAATTTTTTTTTTTCTAAATGATATTTAACATTAAAAACTAATATTTGGGTTTTCAATATTTTCCAAAATTGTTTTTATTCGATTTTTTGCACATTTAAATTACATCTTTAAAGTACATTTTTCAGCATAGTTTTGTACAAACATTTTTGAAAGTTCTAGCTCACAGTTCATATACTTTTGATGGGTAAAATTAGGCTGAAAAATAGATTTTCAACAATTGTTACCTGTTTTGTGCTATTTTTCGTGGTTTTTTTAAGCCAATCTTTTTGAATTCGATCAATTTACTAAGCTCGAAGAAGCCATTGCGAATTTTCAACTCAATTGATTTGGATTAAAGAGAGACAAAAAACTTTACATCATATGCATTTACACACACACACACACACACACACACACACACGCACACACACACACACACACACACACACACACACACACACACAAAACACGCACGTGTATTTGTGTGTGTAAGTGTATATGATGTAAAGCTTTTTCTTTTCTTTTTTTCCAAATAAATTGAGTGAAAATTGGCTGTCAGGAGTTTTCAAGGCCTCAGGGTCTGACACTTGGATCAAAAATGAGAAATTCCTGTAAACGGAAACGGCCCATTACTGGTACCATCGAAACGAAGTAATTTCGATAGGCTATACAGTAAACGATTTTTGTGAAATGGAAGATGAGTCGTCAGATGGTGACATGGATGACGGGGGAGGGGGAGGTGTCAGATACTGTTCCAACGAAAATCGTTCCCTGTGTGATGCATATCAGTAGAGAATCGATGTGGGCCGGTGGGGCAGGTCAGGTCCAGATAGCGCCAGTGTTCCAACGCCTCTCGTAAATCCTCATCATCCGCATGTGCTTTTGACATCGGCACTTAAAGCCAAAACATAACACCTCCCCCCACTCCCCACTCCTTCAACCACCTAAACTGTGTCACAAACTAGTAGACACTTCGGCCGGACGTACCATACGGCTCATGGTAGAGCCGATAAGAAAAATACAAATTACCGCACAAAGGTTTATTGTTTCTGTATTGTATTGCTCCTCTATGCAGAACACCTGTCTATAATTATTAAACGAATCATTAGGTACGTACCTATCTAAGTATATATGAATCGGTGTTGACGCCTACTGAAGAGAATTCAATCAAATACCAAACTCTACACTTCTCTTGTAAGTTGGCAGCGAATTGCAGCGCGTGTGCAGCGAGCCTAACTCTGTCTTGCGGTCATTAATGAAACTTAGCGGTTCAATCTCAAATCCATAGGGTTGCTGCTCCTTTATCCCATGTAGAGAGCAAACGGATTAACATACGGCTTTCAAGAGGATTTCATTAAATTCATTGGGATCATATATTTATTTTATTGGGGTCGTGTTTGGCAAAAAAAAAAAAAACGTTACCTTGAATGTTTTCGAGATCTCAACTTCAACAATTAAGATTCCAACGGACCAGTAGTTTCGGAGAAAACCTTCAAATGGCGGACAGAAGGTTTTTTAATTCAATTTTAGGATTCTACGAATCTTAAAACGTAAACCAACATATTTTAAGTTGTAGAAGGGGGAGGGGAGGTATTTAACTTTTTCTTGGTCGACTGCAAAGGTTCGTCATTGAAAATAATGAACCGAAACCAAAGGCAATTTGCCGCACACCCCATATTAACGAATTATTATGAAAATTACCAGAAAAAAGACCCAGTCGAGCAGTATGACTATAAAAGCGATTAATTTCATCTTCAATTTTATTTAATAGTAAACTGAAGAAAAAAAAATCCTGGTTCTATTTTATACAGGGAATTAATAATTCATATGGTGACATGATACTATAAAGTATATTGAACAAAAGGTACCCAATTCTTATTGTGTTTATGAGTGAATGGTCACTGATTTTGAAACTTCATGCTCGTTCTACAAATTCGTAGATTTTTTTGTAACTTTCGCATGTTATTGAACATAATTTGATGATTCAGAAAACCTAGGTTTTATTGACTTCAGAGAAGTATAGGACGAATATGCTTATCTTTTTCAACTCCAATATAGAGAATATGGTTTCTTCCTTCAATTAGATCTATCACATCTCATTCCTGGCATTTTATATCAATGGGACTTTCGGATGAGGCTGGTTCTAAAATTTCCTTGAATCATATTGTGTTGATGTAGTCTCCTAAGAAATAATTATAATGTCTTGACAAATGTTCAAAACCGAAATGGAGATATGCACAACATTCAAAGTGTCCTATTCGTTAACACAGATCGTGACTAGATTTGCAAACTATCATCAGTCCTAAAGCGCCTCAATGATTAAAAGTTAGTGGTTGAAATTTGTTTGCAAATATTGAGTCAAAGAGTCGCTATTCGACAGATTGTTCACGAAGGTTCTTTCTACATCATTCCATTGATCTATTTTCTGGAGTGCCCAATGATAGATAATCTATCCTCATTGATATCGTGGCAGAGATCAACTCGAAAGGAGAAAGAGGACACGGAGAGTAACGAAACAGTGAACATTAAAAAAATGGAAGTGAGTGGTTGAATAGCTAACAACTCTTGAAGTGATGTAGGCAGTTTTATTGTGGAATATACAGGATGATATGTGAATGAAGAGAAAAGAGCGCATGGTAGAACGAGAAAAACATCGCAGGAACATAATATAGGAAATATGGTCGTGAGTGGGTTGAATTGCTGCAGAACGACAAACACCTCCACCAGGCCTTCTGTGATCTGGATAAAGATTTCGACTGGATGCTGCGCAGGTGGGAATGACAAATCCTAGAGAAATGGAATGTCAATCCAGGACTCTTAAGGGCAATTCTAAACTTCTACGAGTGGTTCTTCTAGGAACCACCAACTAGTCAACAAGAGCGTTCCACACCTCCATGGGTGTGTGGATATAATGGAATGCTACTTCCTATTAGCTTGATGTATGACGTCACCTAGAGCTGCTCAATAACGAAGGAACAACACGGGGTATTTCAATTAGTCCCCAGTTTCAATCTTTAATAGCCAGACTCTGTCCTACCTGATAAAATCATCTAAGCTGAGGTGGGTAGGCCATTTCTGGTGGATTGAGTACGATTGGCTTCCAATGAAAGGTTATGAACAGTGAAGATCAAGGGGGACAGGGAGGTGAACTTGGCAGGGAAATATCGAAAAGTCGCTGTGGACACGATATTTCAACTAAGATACTGGAAAAATAGCAGCACAGCAGATACCTACATGGCGAGCTCTTTGTGGAACTTCTATACCTATTTAAAATATTAAGTCAAACGAACATGACGAGAGAATTTTTTCTATAAGAGTGTTTATGAAGTGTCTCTTTACGAATTGATCAATTTCCTAGGGTGTCCAAGTATAATCTTTCCCCGTTGTTATCGTGGGAAAGAAGAACTCGGAAGATGTACGTCGACGCGGGAAATGACGACATTTTGAACTGTGAGAATATGGTCGTGAGTGGGTTGAATTGCTAACGATGATCGAAAGAAGTGAAGTAGGCAGGTCGTTTGTGGGAGATATAGGATGGGATACGAGGGAAGAGAAAAGAGCGCAAGGTTGTACGGGAATAGCAGGGACAGATAGACCCCTCAAGCATCTCGGAGGATGAGTCCAGATATCGTCGGAATGTTACAAAATAACAGTTGATGGGAAGCGGTGGAATCAAGGACGGTAGCGGTATAGGGAGAAGAATTCCACCCGGAACATAATTCACGTTGAAGGTAAAATAGTCGGTGTGTGTGTGTGTGTGAGAGAGGGAGGAGGGACTAATCGGAGCTTTGCGTCAGGTATGATTTACAGAGGCCCGATATGTGCAGCAGTTGGAAGAGGGAAAGAAAGACTCTGGAGGAGAGAGAGGATGAGGGTTCTGTGTATGCGTGTGTGTGCTTGTGTAAAAGAGAGAAGTGGGAACGTGAGGGAAAGAGATAGAAAGAGATAGAAAGAGAGAGAGAGAGAGAGAGAGAGAGAGAGAGAGAGAGAGAGAGAGAGAGAGAGAGAGAGAGAGAGAGAGAGAGAGAGAGAGAGAGAGAGATCACAAATAATCATAAAAGCAATACTTTATATACTTCGAATTATGATTCTAATACATCGCCTACTACTCGTATTACAAATTCTACAAAGTAAATAGTAAGTAAGTACATATGATTAACGTTCAAATACGGGAATATCGTCCTTATGGAACATATCCACGCCCTTTCATATTGGTAGATACTATTTTAATTATTTGTTCCACTGATAAAATTTGTTTTTTCAAATTTTTCCATAGGTTTTTCAAATAGTCCAAGCGAAAAAAGTTATTGTCAGAATATGAATATTGTGACGGCAAGTTTACATAAGCATTATTTTGCCTAACACAGGTAGAGTAAATGGAGTTTGTTTATTTCTTAGGTCAGCTGACAATAATAAATTCTTCCCGAGTACCACAGGCCTTATATGGTTCACGTTTCTATCACTTCTGAAAAAGAAGTTGAAAAATTTGAAATCAACATTTTGCATAATTCTTTTGTTGTAACGACAAAGATTCCAATCTTGCAGCACGATCGTATGAGCGAATTTTCGTAAGTTATTGCATTATATTATTTTGTTACATTGTTTTGAAATTTAAGCACTTTGAATGCAAATAAATTGGTAACTACCGATTTTATGGAAAACAAATTCTTTATAACTAATATTTCGTAATTCTGAATAGATTTTAGATTTGTAGATTTTTTGCAATTTTTATCGATTTTTCATCTAATGTTAATGAAATTAAAGTTCATTTCTCAGCGTAATTTTGTCCATGACTTTTTTGAGTTCTATAAAACTTCTTTCAAACATATAAAAGAACGTAAGTCACAAAACTAATTTTTATATTTCGGCTTAATGCCTTTTTCAAAACCACAAAGAAGAATGAATTTAGGGAATTTTGACATTGATACGGAATCATACTTGCCAAGGAGAAACAGTTACCAGGTTAACACCTAATATTCAGGCCTGGATAATCATATGCTCCCAACACATTGCTATGCGCTCGTTCTGAATGAAGTAGCATTATTTTATCTGTATTTGGTTTCATCCGTCGAGAGGGCTGAGTTTTTTAAGTCGGTGTTTTCCTAAGTTCATGTTGCAAATATCAATAAGCGAACATCATTACGTGATTCATCGTGAAAAAATACCCCCAAATTATGTATTACATGTGGTAATTTAATATCTTCAAGAATTCTTTTTCTCTCAAATTCAGCTATAAATTAAGGATTTCCTAGAATGTAAATACCAGCAAAAAAGCTCTATGGAAGCTGTGTGTATAAAAACGGGAAAACTTTGGTTATTGTCATAGTGTTAAAAGATTATAATATAATATAAAGAAAAAAATAAAAGAGATGAAAAAAATATATATATATTTACTCTGTACGTGTGCATGTGTGTGCAGGGGAGTGTGTTCGTGTGCGTGAGCGCGTGACGAAGGCGCGGGAGGTGAACAAAAGGGCGACAAAGAGAAATAAATTCTTCGTTCACTGGGGAGGAAAATAAACAGTAAGAAGAGGCGATTGCGAGGGTGTGAGTGCGTGCGACGTGTCTCCATTGCGACCGTGTGTGCGCGTAACAAGGGAAAACTCCTCGTCGACGGGCGGGAGGACGCGACCTCCAGAAGCAGAGGCTGGGAAAAGCAGTCGAAGGGGTCCGTTCCGTGTGTGGTTCCGTGTCCTCGTGTGGAGCTGTGTCCGCCTGGCGTCCGTGTGCGCGCATATGCGAGGCCTGCACTGAGCGCCCCGAGGGGGAAGCGGGTGGTGCGGCAAGATATTTCATATATAAGGGAACGAAAAATTCCACAATAATCCACCGGTGGCAGTTTTCCAAGCAGTTTATCTCCCGGGTGGGGGACAGACGGCGCCTTCCTCCTCCTCCCACCACCATCCCGGCGGATCCTCTCATTAAATCACCTGCGTACTCCACATTCTTGAAGTTGAGCTGCACTTGTGTCTGATCTCCAATTCCTTTCTGAAATTCGTATGGAAGCAACCCTTCAAGCCATTTTCTTACGATGAATGGACCATTTACATAATTTAAAAACATTTTATAAGTAGAAAATCATCGGCCTGAGAAAAGAGCCCCCTTTTAACGGATGGTTGACGAGATCTAAATGTATCTGCCGTAAAAGAATCTTTTTGGATCCTCCCTGATTACAGTTTTAAAATTTCATCAGCATTTATTTCCATTTCTTGAAAGACAATCGCTGTTCCACTGAGAGGTATGTCTCTGCAATGCATGAACCACTTATGCATACCTCGTTTGTTTTGTAAGTTGTATAAGGAATTTAGGTCCCCCCCCCCCCCCCCCGAGGTGCAATGGGGGCCTAAATCCTCAAAAAAGGTAGAGGAGAGTAAAGAGCATCCCGTCAGAGAGATACCCACTCCTACTAATAGCTTTTAATGAGCCATGTTCGGAGTAGATTGGTTTTCCAGTCACCTGGAATCCCATCCAACGCCAAACCCAGCAGCTAAAATAATCGAGGACAGCCCGTGGCGCCCGTTGTTTCATCAACGGAACGCCGACAGCGCTATCTCTGAAGCCCTGACGGGACCTCGATGGACCTCGCAGGAGGTAACTCTGTTACACTCCTCCCCTTAAAGACATTCTTGATTAAAGATCAAGTATGTTAACTGGGTGGAATAGTTAATAGCTGAGAACTGATGCTCATTCATTCATAAATAGCTGCATTGGCGATTGAGGATGGGAAAAGGAGAAATTAAAACAGGATGGATTGTCAATGAATCTTCATAAGAAGTATTCATTGAACAATCAGGACAAAAAACGGAGGCTCCACTATGGAGACTTATACCTTAGGAAAATAAAATTGATATAAATTAATTTGCCCAACATTGGGGACTTAAATTAATATGCCCAACTTTGGGGACTTAAATTGTGCTCTAACCTGGTAATTGACATAATAGCAATACTCAGGTGGCTAAAAATTGAAAATATAAAAGGGGGAAAAGAGAGAAATTATAAGTCAAAGACCAATGAAATTATTTATATACCAAAGGGTGATAATGGGAATTCCTTCTGGAACCCCGGGCCATGTTTCTTCTGAAACATTAACGCCCCAAAAAATAGTGGATTGGACTACTAGGCGTCAGCCGTGCATAATCCAAACCACGCTCTGCTACCATATAAGGAATTTAGGTGCCCCCCCAGAGGTGCAATGGGGGGCTAAATCCTCATAAAATGTAGACGAGAGTAAAGAGCATCCCGTCAGAGAGATACGCACTCCTACTAATAGCTTTTAATGAGCCATGTTCGGAGTAGATTGGTTTTCCAGTCACCTGGAATCCCATCCAACGCCAAACCCAGCTGCTAAAATAATCGAGTACAGGCCGTGGCGCCCATTGTTTCATCAACGGAACGCCGACAGCGCTATCTCTGAAGCCCTGACGGGACCTCGATGGACCTCCCAGGAGGTAACTCTGTTACAGTTGAGCTTGCAATACACCACCGGTTTTTATTGACAGGCCAAGTATTCCTCAAAGAATTTCAAGAAAGCTTGAAGTCTACACCTGTCCGTGTATGGAAAGACTCGCAGTCAAGACCTGCAGGTTTCAAAGTCTTCAATTCAGTTCCGCCTTGCGCCACTGACGAGCGGATTCCGTCTTCGGATTCCGTCGCAGATTCCATCACGTTGTTCGGTCAAGGATTGGAGCAATTAAAATACTGAGAAATTCATATACATGTATAGAAATACTGTGCCTGTGGGAGCTCACCTACCAGCATCAAACTTACAAAATCATCAAAAATAAGGCTTATTATCAGACCCATATGCATGATTTATCGTCTTAATCCATTTTTTCTCCCAATCTTTTAGGTTTTTCCACCTGGATACTTTATGCTTTATTGCACATATCCCTCCACCAGTTGACAGATCTTCTTCTTCTTGTTATCCATCTCGAACACATTCTAAAATTGTTTTACGAATTTGTAGAACAACCACTCCCACTGGAATATGAAACACCACAGCCCGCTCGATGTTTTTGCCTCTCTCCTGTCAGACTTGCACGCCATACCCAAACCTGCACGTTTTATGGAAAAATCCGCGGGTTTCCCGAGACAGTGATGGTTTTGAACAGCTGTCGAATTACCTCAACAGGCCAGAACCGCTCGTGTTTGGGTGACAACAGGCCCAAAACCCACAGGCCTGACCCATCTCGAAAGCCCGAGGGTTCAAACAAGAGTTCCAGCCTGTCGAAAAAAAGGCTTCCCCAACCACCCACTCTTTAGAGTTGAGGCACTCTGAAAAATGAGATCAAGGTTCCCCACTCAGCCACTAGAGTGGGTTGCAGTTGACTCATCTCCTGTTACAATGCCGAAACAGTGACCTGTTACAGGTTGGTCAAGAACACACACAGCCGACTAATCCCATAACAGCCACCTGATAGCCTTTCCTAATCCCCACTCTTTACAGCGGAGGCACTCTGAAACAGGTGATCAAGGTTCCATAATCAGCCACTAGAGCTTTGCGGATGTGTATAACAACAGCTTTTTGGATTATACTTTCTCATAAATTTAATTTTGGGATTGATTGTCAGGTTTGATACATTGTTCATGACTTCCTTTAAATTGTGTTTTTGTTACTCGAGGGGCTCGTTGTAGATGAGTGAATAAGCTGAATCCCTGTTAATGCTGGTAGATCACCAAATATCGTTGTTCCATATTGAAGTTTTGCAGCTGAACCAAAGTTGTGAGAATGATATGTGCCAATGAAATTTATCAGTGTCAGTCTAAAATTAACACCCATATACAAAACCATTGATCACATAACAGGTGATAAGCATAAAACCCTGAAGAAGTTAAAGCGAAGTCATGAGCCAGTTTAAGGATTACATACATTCCTTTTGTTACAAAGTGGAACAATTACTGTGCGCGAAAACTGATGAATGTATTTAACATTACAGATTTTACGAATATGCAAACTGTCCAATTCGGTTTGCCTATGCGCCACGGCCCAGGAGATTCCTTTATGGTTAGGTTTCATATGGTCCTACACCTTTCTCTTCTGCTCAACTGCTGATGCCAACAGTTTCCAGGGCCTACAAATACGGCAGGTAAACAAGGTGGTCACGATTCTATGCTCCAAATTCCTGGTTGATCTCTCTTAAGCCTTTAATCTTCTTTTCTCGTACTATTCCTACGGAACCTCAGTTCTGGACAATTGTGCTCCATCTTCCCGTACTAGGTACTCCTACGGCACTCTAAGTTCCTGACAGTAGTACTCTGAACCTTGACCTTTTCCATCACTATTACTCCTACGAAGCTGTGAGTTACGGGTCATAATACTTCCTCCCATATCAAGCCTACGGAGCTCTAAGTTTCGGACATTAATACTTCCTTTAGGGCTACTTCTACTGAGCTCGAGGATATCCAGATAGTGGTACCTCGTCCTTCCAATAATTTTTCTGAAATATGACAGTAAAGATAAGGAGTTTTAAAGAACAAAGTGCACAAGTTTCCGTTTATCTGTGGCCCTTCAGCCCTATCTACAATTACCATTTTTCAACTTTCCAATGTCTTGTCTATTTCAGTAAACAATGGTGACATATTTCCAGCAACATGTGACCGAACTCGCCAAAGCAAGGAGAGGACTGCTATTGGAAGAAAAAGAGCCTTTAGAACCATCCCATCGGTCAAAGTCAGCATAATGTAAGAATGTCAAGTGAGAATGCGTCAACGAGAGGCAATAATGCGACCAACGGATTCCGCACAGGACACGAAACTATGTACTGATTGCCGTACAGTAGAGATCAACTGCGTACACGTAAAACCTCACCAATCAGCACTCATAATGTGAGCAGAATTTTCATCTTCTCACATTTCAGTAAGAATATACTGCTAACATATTTTACTACAATAATAATTTATAGATATTCAAACATTTAAATAAGAAACGGAAGTTAAAGAATGACGTTGCCTAATTCCAGGAAAATAAAGAGTTTCAATGTTAGGTCTATTTCGGTGGTTAGGTCATTATCAGTGACAAAATATTAACTGAACATACGTTAGAAAGGGCACAGCTTATATGTATAGTCTCTGGTGATGGGAGATTGAATCCAGTTAGTCGAGAGAAAGTAAAGGGCATGAGGTACAACCAATCAAGTGTATAAAATGTGAAGGGTATTATAGCTAAGCAGATGACGTGACGGGAAGGGGTAGAATTACTCTACCTAATTTTATCAAGGGATTCCAAGCTTTACAGAAGTAGAGCAATGAATGATGAAATATACTGAGGGATATCCTTATTTAAACATTGACCAGACCTGTCACTTCTGCAAATTTTGAAATTTTCCAGTAGGTGCACTCAACATTCCTCTCTTTGGACGAAAATGAAGAAATTCTACAATCTGTTTGTTTGCCAAATCAAAATGGTAACTATGATCGCATTCCCTAGGAACGTATTCCTCGTATTTACCTATTTTTTCCCCTGAAATCCTTTTCATGTTCGTCTATTCTCTCCCTGAATTTCCTCTATTTACCAGATTGACCAGAATATTTATGGCTGTAAGAAAATTTCAATTGATAAGCCCCACATTTATCCTGAACATTCATTTTGTCTTCAACGGACCCTAGTGAAGATTTAAGCCTATTTTTATTGATAAAAGTTCCAGTCATGCAGCATGATCGTAGGAGCGAATTTTCGTAAATTATCGTACTATATTATGTTACATTGTTTTGAAAATTAAGGACTTGGAGGGATAAGAAATTGTTAACAACCAATTTTATGGCCAAAAACCCGTTCTAAATAATATTTTGTGGTTAGAAAAGAGATTCTGGATTTTTAACTTTTTTGGAGTTTTAAAAGATTTTTAGCACAGTTTAATGAAATTTAAGTACTTTTTTCAGCATAATTTTTCAGATACAATTTTTAATGTTTTATTTTATAGTTATTAAGCTTTATTCGAGCAATATTATGCAAAAAAATCTAAATTTAACTATTTTTGGCGGTTTTTCGCTATTTTTATGATTTTTTCAGCACTTTTTTTTTAAATTTGACCAATTTAATGTGCTCAAAAAATGCTGGCCAACAAACTCGTCCTTTTGTATGGAGAGCTTGATTTTTTGGCTCAAGAACGGAATTTTTATCTCAATTCTAAGGAGAGTCATCGTCTAGAAGGACACATATATAAATACATATACATATGATTAAGCGTTAAACTAGGATTCAAAACGGTTCAAAACGGATGTCAATGAAGAAATGTTTCAAAAAATGTTAATTTAAAATTTTCCGAGCCATTGTAATAGCTTCATTTTCCACGAAAATTCGCTAAAATCCACTTTGTCACCCTTCGATGATAGAATTTTGCCTACTTTATCGGAAATCGTCCATAATAAGGTATACACTTATCCATTTTTTGTTGTACTTAGCCAAATTGAAAACGTTGTCCCTGCTCTTTTTCTTCAAACCCTCATGGTAACAACGAGATCTCCCGCAATAAACATCTGGTGGTTAACTAGGTATACGTTTTAGGAAATCGCCCTATAAATTATATAGCGATTGGTAGGGTAAAAGTAAATTGACACAGGCGAAACTCCGAGTCTAATGGAGTGATTCTGATGTAATTTCCAGGGGTTGTGCGGGATAGCTGCTAGACGGTCCCCTGTAACTTTCATTGCCATCACTAAAATAGTAGTCTGTGCGAACGCGCAAACGTTAATTTATCATAACGTCATTATCTTATCAACTATTGGTCCGATTTCGTTCAAACGCCGGGTACCTTTTCCTGAAAAACCCCAAATGAATTATATCGTCATTGGTAAGTTAATAACTATAGCGCATGTGAAAAACTAAAATTGGTCGGCACAAATAAACTCCGAGACTAATGGACCGATTTTTTTTTTTTTTTTTAATTCTATTATTTCATTTTATATGGAAATCCTCTTCAATCTGCATTGATCCAGAGTTACTCACATATTACCTATTGCCTCAAATGGAGACTTTCAAGAGGTTTAGCGATATTATCAAAAGGTAAACTCTGAGCCCAAGTGACCACTAGTTTAATTAGAAGATGAAAAGGACTCAGTTTCTCGTTGGCCGGCCTAACAGTTTGAGCCTGTAGGCGGTTCGACGGTCCCCCTCTCCATACGCTCTGGAAACGTTTGGGGGTGAAAAGGCGTAATTCCGGCGCCAAAGGATAATTTACTTTGAGAATTACATCGGCTCTGCTAACCAGCCCTTGCTACTGGTGTTTTGAAATAGGTGCCTACCTCAGCCTGCAAAGGCCTGTAGTGAGGCTGTGCGTAGTAAAGTATAGTAAAGGTGGTGGAGTGCACCTCTTGTGTGAAAATACTCTTTATCAAGAACCTAACAAAGGGATGCCGCAGCGAGATATCAATGAGAGAACTCAAAGGCAACTACTCCCATCGCGTTTCTCCAACTGCTTCTCCAAAGTATTTATTTAGTGACCGAAGTTCTTTGTAGGACCCAATTTACTTCTAGCCATTTCTTTTTCTTTTTCTTTTCCTCCTCCCTTTTAAGACGCTGTAATTGGGGTCATAGTTTCCTAGAGATCCTCTTCTACTGTCCACTTCTTAGTGGTTTTCCCACTTCTTCCGAGCCAGCCTGCATCGCCCTCAACTAAAGATAACGACAATTTCACGGTGGGATTGCCGCATTTCAATTCTCAACTTCCCCCAATTTCACCCCGTTCATTTTCTCTCCGAATCGTTCTTTTTTATTTTTTGTAAATGTAACGGGGACTAATTCACCTAAATCGTCTTGAGGGTAATAAATTTATTTTGTCGTCATTATTTAAAATATAGTAATTGGGCTAGTTATGGTAAGCAAATATTCCGTCTTGCGGCGATAAACCAGGTGTTTGTATCCCCGACTGTTCAGGTACACGCAAACCTACGCAAATGTGTCAAAATTTGCAAAAAAATCTAATGAGAATTTCTGTCATAGTAGTTGCTCTTCATGATCACCCCTGGCCTCTCGGCCTGTATGGTGGCATAGATGACATAGATGACTCACGATCCTGTTGGTTTTTGTCAGTTCTTGAGGCATCTTCTCTGTCATCTATAATGCCTCTTCCTTGTGTAATTTTATTCTGATCCTTGATGGATTGTTCATTGCTCGGTGGTTGGGTTGAGGGTAAGTGCTGTGTGAGTCCAGTAGCCATATTTTTATTCATCCTGCAAATTAATTCGTTGCCATCCTTACATTTAGTTCTCGGGACCTAGTCTCTCCTGTGAATCTGTCTGAGTTTTCTTATGTACCTCTGTTTCTCGCCGTTAAACCTATTACTTTTCAGTATAGTGCAGTTACTGTATCGATTCAACAATAATTATTGTATATTAATTCATTCAATCATCACTTTACATTCTTTCCATGAGATTATAAACACATCTTAAGAAGAAATCCTCTACACTAGTACCACCAAAGGCTTGTATATTTGGTTGGAAATGCGACAAAAAAAAGACCATTCATATAGAAATTTTCTTTAATCGTCGCTCTTTTCACGGCCCGAGATCACAATGAAATTGGAACGAGTCCGTTAATATTCTTTCCGAATAGCTTAACTAAAATGTGAAGGTGAGTGGTTTAAGGGAGTGCTGATCAACATTCTGAACCTACGGAGGCTTGAAAAGAAGGGAGATGCTTGGCGAACGAAGGAGGACGAACACGCGGGCGCAAGAGAGAAACAGAGATATTGGGAAGGCGAATGAAAGAGAGAGATAGGGTGACGGAAGGGCCTATTGGATGTGTCTTGAATTCAAATGATTCGGCTCCCCCATCGATTACACCTTTCTCACGGGGAGATGGGCCCCACTAAAAATTCGTTGGTCAGCGGCTCCGGTTTTCGCATCGGGAATCCAGACAACGAACTGGGTTTCCCGCTTTGAGCTAGTTCACCGGAATAATGCGGTCCCTGCTACGCTGGACCAAACTACTGCTCATCATTGGGTGGAAATTCTCGAATGAAGAACGGATCAGTCAGTTTCTCTAAATTCGCGCTAACTCGTCTGAACTGAATTTGAATTGAGACTTCAAACTTGAAACGCAAAAGATTGTAAATGAAATTATACAATTGTCAAGACATATGATGTAGAGAGTAGGTATTTTCGCGTAGTGCCTCGGATTGACCCACTGTTTCGAATTTCTTGGTATCAGAGAAACTTGTGCGTTTACAAACCTTTATTTCGGCGGTAGTTTATCAAGTCGGGAATTAGAATCCTCAGTGATGGAAGCTGAGGTCAGCGTTTGAAGTGACGTTGAGCAGTGAATGTGACACCACCACCCAACAACTCGCTTGTATTCACTACAGATTCGCCGTTGTTCGATTTATAGATTGACGGAAGTGTGTCAGTTTCAGTGAACGTCCGGGTCCACTGCCAGCAGTAGTGAAGTTTTGCGGTTACTAAAAGAAGTAATAATTCGATATGGACTTTGTGTACTTTATTTGTGACGTGTCTCAGGTTGCTAATGGCTTTATGCTGTAGTATCCCATTTAATTGTACTGATCTTTCATGTGAGGTGAGAGTATTGATGAATATTTCTCTTGCCGCTCTAAGTCAAATTCGCTCGGGTCTCTGAATATTAGCGAAATGCGCGAAGACGGACGAATGGGGCAACGCCTTGGGGGGAACTAATGTCAGCCATTAAGGAAGCCGTTGCCTACCAAAGATGATTTTCTTCACTTGGAAATAGATACTCTCAAGAAGAAAATTTTCAAGCTGAGGGAGGAAGTTAACAATCTTTGTTCTGATAGCACAAAAACATAGAGAACATGAACTTTTTCTTGAATAAATCGAAAAAGAACAATCTCGTGTTCAGAGGTATTCCTTCGGAAACTGGAGCAGATCCTACGAGGTTGATACCGAATTTTCGGTTGAAGTACTGAAATTAAATGAGCATTTCAGAATCAAAATGGCATTTCTCACCGGCCCTGCATCTCCCACCAAGATGATCCTTGTTGTGCAGGATAACACTTTAAGCGAGTGGATGGTTTTGAAAAATGCCAGTGAACGTAAGGATTCAAAAATATTTGTCGTGCCCTGCCTTTATATCGTACTGTTTTACCAAATAAATTCAATTAGAGCCTATGGGGAAAGCAAGAACAGAGAGGGGAAAGGGTCCACTGGAAATGGTAAAGCTAGAGTGGGAGAGACTACATAAATATCGTTGCTCTCGCCTTCAGAGCTCATTATGATCGAGCTAAAACTTACAACCGACTTACCTTCTTTTTCCAGCCTAGCTCAAGCCTCGTTCATCAGTGTGCCTTAGTTGTCCTTGAATCTCCGGTGTGATATATCCGACATTTTCCTTATCTTAAGGTCATCATTTCAACTCTCTCTTTTGCTGTTTCATTTCAAGCCACCGGCCCTCGTGGTCTGGGATCATTGTACACTTATGGGGCCTAGTGGTAGAGCCCACAGCAGGAGCTATTAGTTAGAGCTGCGGGTTCTTGCGGTTCGGCTATTAGATCAGTGCCATGGGCTTAGTTAATATCCGGCATTTAAAGCGACGTTTCTATGCCCCACTATTGGGTAGAAGGCTACGGACAAATTGTAATCCGGCCATATATTTTTATATTTTATTAGTTCATAAGGCATATCCTCACTCGACGTTGTACATTAGAGTCAGTAGTCAAAATCACAAAATTCATCACATGCAGCCTCATCAATATTTATATCCCAAGATGACAGTTTCAGGACGCGTGAGAAACGTGGAAAGCTGAGCACAATTGAAGACCACACGGAAAAAAGGGGACTGTTATTATTATTACTCATTTTTTTAATTGAGTAAAACCTGGTAGCAACTGCTCCAGGGGTTGAAGTTTCATCCCAGGAGACCGAACATATGAAAAACGAGAAGAAGTTGGTGAAATAAGATTGTGCGAACTGAAAATTAGGCGGAAAAAACGGGGATCGTCGGTTCATCCGCTGAAAGAACGATAAAGGTTTCTAAAAAGTGGTAAGAAGGGGGAATGTGTCACAGGTGTTTGTTTTTTACTTGAGCGATTCGTGTGACCGTTGATTGTAACCCTCCATTCTGATTCTCAGTTTTCTCCAACTGTTTCCAGTGCATGAATTAGTGCGAGTTTCAATTACATTTTAATGGATGCAGAAGGGAACAGCTATAAAAATGCCCGATACAAAACATTCAGAGCTGTCGGTGGATTTTCCAAATTAGGAGAGACCTCTTGGCATTAAGTATCCTTTCTTATGACACTGATAGCAGCCAAAAATGTGATTTTGTAGTGGCGGAGACATTGGGAATGATTCCATTTCATTTCCAAGTTAAGCATGACGGAATCATGTTAGGAATAGAACTGATTCCGATGACTATATGGACCGGCTAAAATCTTGAGACTCAAGTTTAATCAGGTATTGTCCTGGGACTTAAGGTATAAGACTATGACGGAATATGGATTTATATAGTATAACTGAGTAGTTATAAGTATAGCTTATGTATGTGAAATTTTTGTTAATACATATGTGTGGACAGTTTTAGATTCAGTTCATGTAGGTAATACCTATTTGAATTGTATATTTAATGGTATTCATGTGCATTTATGTGAATGCAGAGGAACAACGCCACAAAAAATGTATTAAATTTAATCTTTCTCATGTTACTTAGGACATTTATTACTTTTCCATCGGCGAACTCATCGAACGGTCAAATCACCACGATTATTTCATGGCTGCTTGAACACAATATTGCTTGACACTCATTTATGTATACAAATAAATTAATTAAGCATGTTCATCTATCTATATGATGTAGACTGTACATTTTTCACTTCATAATATAGAGTAATTAGTCTGATTATTTTCAATTTTTATTTGCGAACCCACTAAAAACCTGGAGAATACGACGAAGACGGGTGATGAATAATTTATGTGGTGTTTCATTCAAAGGAGCATTTGTAGGTCCAAAAGTTTTGGATAAAAAATTCAAAGTATCCCAAAATATTTCCCAAATGTATCCCAGAAAAAAAACTAGATTCTATTCTAGGAATTTACAGGTGTATCACATTAAAGGTTCTGACAATACCAGGATGAAAGGTTGACAAATAATGTGCTGTCAAAAAAAAAAAAAAAAAAAATGTGTTGAATAAAGTTTAGACCGGTTGTTACACAAATATTTTGAGCTCTCGATTTGTGCTCGTGTTCAGTGGTATTTTTTGGAGTTTGTTTTTAAAAAAAAGTTTTAAAGAGTGTTGTTGAGCGGATGTTCCTCCTTTTTGATCGTTCAGTTTTCATAGGATGTACCCATGAAGGGTACCTAATATTTGGAAAAAACAGAATGGAAATTTTTCCTTTTTTGAGTTTTAGAAAATTGTTTGTTGTTTATCGGTTGTAACGGAGATCTGCCTTGGCCCAGATCACGTTGGAGATTTTTTGACTAGGATGGACGAGTCAGTCAACTCGAGTGGAGTAGAAAAAGATCGGGGCGAAGAGGTAACCTTTGGTGGTTAATCAACCATATTCAAGTAACACATCTGGATCAACCTCTGCTACAGGTTTCACCTCTATTAAACCCCAATTCAAATTCAAACGTCTCCAACGAAAATATCGCAAGCTCTCAAATCCCCGAGTATATTGAAGAATTGTTCATAAAAGGATTTGGATCTTCCTTAATAAGCTCAACTGGAGGCAACGAACAAGCGGTTTGGTTTTTAAGGAGGAGGCAAGCCGTGAAGTTTCAAGGAAATCAATATACCCAGCATCACGGAGTAACCGGAAGGCGATTTAACAAAATTTTGACCTAAGAAATACAAGCTGTCGTCAATGAAGAAATATCTTCAGAAAAAAAATGTTAATATTTTGCCCCACAGCACTCCAACGTGAGCAGGGAATAGTAGCAGGTTCAGCTATAAGAAGACTTTTAGGGAAGCGAATGGACATGCGGATTGAAGGTAAATACGTCGAGCTGCTACATGAGGCCCAGAGGGCCGATAATATACTAAAATTTAAACCCAAAGACTCCTCAATGGATCACGAAATTCGAATATTTACGCGACTAGTCGTTCAAGAGAAATTACGGGATGCTAATCTGTTGACGCTAAGCTTGATTTTTTTGGCGCATAAACGGAATTTTTATCATAATCCTAAAGAGAGTTATCGTCTGGAATGACACATATTCTTACATATGCGTCTTGAAATGTTCAGAGCGCTGCGCTCTATGTTATCCTTTACTTATGCCGAACTGACTTTCAATAAGTCATGCAGGAAATAATGACGACGGAATCAGAATTTTCCGTGAAAACGCTGCAAATTATTTCACAAAGGTTTATTATTTTTTCAATTGAATATGATCATAGTTTTAGTTGGCTAGCGTACGTCATAAGGCCCGTCCAGACTCCTCGGCGTGTCCTATTTCGAGTTGCCACAACCTATACTTCTATAATTATATACGCATGTTTATATTTCTCGATTTGAGCTCCTATCTATTCAAATAGTTATTGCCTTAATAATATCATTATCTAAGTACGTACGCAAAGTCGAGAGGATATGTTATTAAATATGCGTAGGAAAAGCTTTGGTATTAACACACAAATATGGCCTTGAAAAAACATATATTCATGCCTCGAAGGAACGCCGGCGCCGTATCCACCACAAGGTGCCGCGGCGCCGGCGCCTCCTCTCACTCTACCCCCCGCTCACCCCCCCTCGCCGCCCACCGTGACCCCCTGCCAAGCGTGCAAGGCGTGCGTGCGTGCGTAAGTCTAACAAAGCCTTGAAATGACACTTTTTCGCCCGTTTTTGGCCCATAGCATCTATGCGAGTAAAGCGATCGGGATGGTTAAACGTTAGGACCAACTAGACCCCCAATGGAGTCTATGGGCGAAATGACGGGTTTTTTAAGTCAATTCTTAGGCCTTTTATGGCCCGGACGGCGAACGGCGGACGGCGGACGGCGAACGGCGGACGGCGAACGGCGAACGGCGGACGGCGGACGGACATTTCAAATTTGGATTCTACGCACCTTGAAACGTAAAGTGACAAAGTTTGAGGGGGGGTTATAAAAATTTTTTGCTATACGATCACATAGGCTTATTATTGGAAATAATAAACCAAAATGAAGCTGTTGCAATGGCTTGGAAAATTGTAGAATCACAATTTTTTGAATCATTCCTTCATTGAAATCCGTTTTGAGCCATTCTGAAACGAATCCTTGTTTATCGATTTTTCATATATATATATATATATATATATATATATATATATATATCTATGAGGAGGCTGTTAGGCGCTCATAGTATATAAACTCGTGGCAAGGAGTGTATCTACGGGGAGACTGTTGAGCGCTCCTGTCTGTTAGGCGCTCCCTCAGTATTGTTTATCCACGGAGAGGCAGAAAGGCGCTCATTTCGCCTTCCCACTACCAAAGGTATCACTAGCTTCTATGTACTGTTGGGAGCTCTCAGAAAGTGGCGATAGGGGCTTTTGTTTATCAAATAGTTGACTGAACGTTGAACTAGAATCAACTCCAGGTAGAATCAACTCCAAAACCTAACAAAATCTTTTTTTTTCCAATTCGTAAATTGAACCTAACTATTGCTGATATCGAACTTCTACAAATCGGATGTAGATATATATCTAACATTATTATTGTTTATAATTTTTTTCTATCATAAGTTAGGGATGTATATATGTTAGGAATGGGTACATAAATAGGTAATGTACATAATTACTCAAAAACAAACGCGACACATTCAGCTGACAAAAACATAAGGTACATGAAAAATTTATAATTGTGAAAATAGACACATTTCTTCCGACCACTTATAATTATTTCAAATAGGTAATAAAAATAGTATTACATTATCTATATATTTTCGATGTAGGATGCCTTATTGGCATCCGATAAGTTTTTTTGAAGATAGATTTTTAGTGCTCCTAATTTACGGATATGAGCCCCTGGAGCTGGGGAGATATAGGTACCTACTTGCATTTTATTTATTATTTATTTATTTATTATTTATTATTTTATATTATATTAATAATATTTTATTTTATAATATAATTTATTTATATATATAATATTTATTTTATTAATAATATTTTATTATATTATTATATTATATTTATTTATTTATTATTTATTATTTATTATTTATTATTTATTATTTAAAAAAAAAAAAAAAAACAATGTAAGTTCAATAGACCTTGCTACATTGGCTAGATATTGACTACTTTAGATTTATAGATCAGTGAATTGGGTAGTTTATTGATCTGAATGGTCGCATTGCAAATAAATTCCCTCTATCCATACATGATACATACGAATAATCATTTATATGAATCACTGATAGGAGAACTATCGAAAACCGCTAAAGCGTCTCATGAACTTATCCCTCTTCAAAACTGATTTTGCAGAAAGCGCGGCCCTATCATAAAACAAAGCGCCTAAAGAAAGGCGCGGTGGGGGGGGGGGGGGGGGGGGGGGGGGGGGGGCAACCTGGGGCCCTCGGGCAAACAGTGGCCTGCGACACCTTTCAGCATGGCCCGTGTCCAGCTCGAAAATTTTGTCAGAATCCAACTTTTCGACATTTTCAAAAGTTTGCTCAGAATCCGGAATATTTAAAAAATCTGTTGTTCAAAATCCCGATTTCTCTTGATAATATGTATTGTATTATAATGTTGGAAATTTTAATGAAACTGAATTAATGTGGCATGCGGTCCACGAACATAGATTGATTCGGGAAACTAGAAGGCAACTGTCGGCTAGTGCTAGAGAGGAAAGGCGGCGTGATCAAAGGGATTAGTACGGTACCTCTCTTTGACTGACCCTGGCGGCAAAAGACAAAACAAAAAAGTCCAGTCATGCAGCATGACAGCATGAGCGAATTTTTGAAGAAATCTTCGACATTTCAGATCTTCGACATGAGATCTTCGACATGAGATTTATGAACGTACGTGCTAGTACGTACATAAATAGAACTTCTTCATAATTTTATGGCTGATATTTTCTAAGCCAAAGTCAGTATTAAAGCTACATCAAGTCCTAAAACAGTTGAGCGTAAAACATTAAAGAGAGCGACCGAGAGAATCGGAGGACGGAATATTTCACAGATTAAATTTTTTTTTTTTTTTTTTTAAACAAGCACCTACTACCTACGTTTTAAACAGCATGGTTCTAGGATTGGTTATACAGGGATACTTCCATGAGAGTAGTTCAATCTGAATTTGGACAATGTTTCATGCAAATATTACCGATTTTTACAACTAGCGAACGGCATTATTTCGATTTTTAACTGATTTTTAAACTTTAAAATTTTTGAAAACTTGATATAGGTATATTCTTATAGGAAATTTTACGCTGATTCCGAATATACCACATGTTAGTATGCTGAAAAAATTATTTCGCACATGAAATCGAAAAAAAAAACAGGCTATTTTGAAATTTTTGACTACATTTTTGAAAATTTCAACCCGAAGATGTAATCTGATCATGCTGGCCAACGAACTTGAACTTTCGTTTTGTGTCCTTAACATTTTAAAATTTGTTTGAAGTTTCTAGCACAATTCTACGGACAGTTATCGTCTGGAATGACACATACATACATATATACATATATACATACATATATACATATTTTTTTTTTTTTTTTTTTGTAAATCTCCCCTCAAAGACGGAGGGGGCACGCCATTAAATTGAAAATAAACAAATAAAATAAAAAGTGGGGAGGACGCCCAGGTTTACCCGACGCCGGCTCTAGGGATAAAGGAAGTTGCAGGACGAGGAGGAAGGATGGGATGAAAGGAAGTGCCCCTATAAAATGACCACCAGTTCAAGTAAGATCCCCTCAGGACGCGGGTGGTGATACCACGGAGTACTCCTGCCGAGATGCCCAACTCGAGTAACTCCGTGGCGCTTTTCCCGCACCACACCCCGCGCCATGACACGGTCGCGGCAATGACCTTGATGTTATTAGGTGCCACTCCTTTTAGCTCAGATATCGCTTGGCGCAGATCATTTCTATCATATTTACTTTTCTTAGCCCGCCAGGTCTGCTCCATGTCCACGCTGCCACTGACAACCTGGACATCCAGGATTATGGCAGACCCATCGGGCTTGATCGCAACGATATCTGGCTTCTTGCCCCGGTCACTCGGCATATGGTATAGTCTCTCCCTTTCGACATCCCAACCGCTAGATGACATAGCACCTGCTATCTGCTTGGCAACCGCATCGTGACGTAAAATGCGGCCACCGTGAGTACGAGGACACTGCTGCACCACATGATAAAGATTCTCATTTTTACTCCGACAGGCACGGCAAAGGGTGTCTACTGTCCCGCGACTACTCCTCGAACACCTCACCGAGGTGGCTAACGTAGCCACCCGGACGGCGTGAAAATGGCGATAGTCGCGGGCCCCAATGCCCTCTGAAGCCCATTCCACCCACTGGGTAGAAATGGGGGATTCAGAGCACTGTCGGAGTTCTTTACCATCTACTGACTCATGCAGTGCAGCAGCGAACTCAGCAGATGAGCTGGGTTTTGGAGCAGTTGGTGTTGCTCGATCGCACCACAACAACTGCTGCTGGACAAAGTCCAGGTCAGCAGCAGTGCGGGCGACCTCCCAGCTCGAGCCCCTAAGGGCAAGCAGGCGCTGGCGGCGTAAAGATGGGATGCTGGCAGAAAGAGAGACAATACCGAGTCCACCGGCCTTGACCGGTGCGTGGATGTAAGCACTTGGGACACCAGGTGGAAAGCCTAGCCAAGAGCGCACAGCAGAGCGAACTTCACGATCTAACTCAAGCAGCCTCCCCGCAGTAAGCCTGCCAAATACTAACCCATAGGTAAGCTTTGGCAGTAAGTACGTGCGAAGGAGGCACAGCTTCTGCTGTGGCTTCAATGGAGCCTTGGTGACACGAGCTAATGCTCCACCAAGGTCCACACGGCTTGCGGCTATAGTGGCCACACCCATGAAGTCGACCCCAAGGTACCGCCAGACCTCCAACACGGATCGGGCAGGGATGGAAGTTTGTCCTAAGACAAAACACTCCTCATCCACTACCTTCACCTTATGCTGGCGACCCGACGGGACCAAGGAGACCGACCCACACTTAGCTGGGTTGACCACCAAACCACACCTGGCTAGCTGCTCAGCAAATGCGTTGAGGGAGATCTGCAAGCCCTCACAGGTTTCTGCGAGTAGGATGACATCATCAGCAAAAGCTAATGCACCTACTCGCACCCCAGGGGCGAGATCAAACCCTATTTCAGCTGGCAGCTTACCCAAGGCCGTATCCACGACCAGGTTGAAGAGGAGTGGCGATAGAGGATCCCCCTGGCGTACCCCGCGCCCAATAACAACATCCCCTGACATCTCACCCTGTGCCTCGAGGACCGTCACGCCTTCGTGGTACAGACAGGCAACATACTCAATTAAACGAGCAGGTGCCCCGACACCACGAAGACAATCGGTCAGGGCAAAGTGGCTAACTGTGTCAAAGGCTTTAGCGACGTCCAGAGCGGCAAGATGGAGCTGCCGTTTCTTGAGACGGGCCAGCGAAATGACAGTTTGGAGAACTGTAAGATTCTCTGCTGTGCCATCCGCTGGCCGAAATGCTCTCTGGACGTCACCTATGACACCAGCCACTTGCAGGCGAGATGCCAGAACCTTTTGGAAGTGGCGGAAGACCACCGACGAAATAGAAATTGGACGGTAGCCTCCAGGCCCACTTCCCCCTTTCTTTGGGATGAAAATTGTCCGGGCACGGGTCAACGCTTTCGGGGGTCTTCCAGATAGTAGCAACAGGTTGAGGATGAGCAGCTTAACATTCTTTGGAGCTTTATTCCAGCGTCGGGCGGAAATACCATCGGGTCCAGCAGAAGTGGAGTTTTTGACACGGCACTTATGTGCCTCGTCATGAAGCACCGGTGTGCACATGATGCTGCGTAAGGAGTCCCTGGTGGAAGCTGGGGGTACTACTGGCTCACCAGAGCTGTGGCTGGGAGCACTCAAAAGTGGCTCCCAGTAATCCACAAACTCCTGGAGGGGGGGCATAACTTGTTCTTCCCCAGCTCCCTCCAGTACCTCCGCAGCTGCACGAGCCGGATGCTTCCTCCACAATCTCTGGACACGCTGGTATTCCCGCCTCCTCGCTTGCTTAGCCGCTCTGCGACCTCCACGAGGCACCACATTAGGGGGAACATCTCCCTGGTGCCTCGCCACGGTCGCTTCCTCAACCTGCGGGAAGATCCTCTGCACATAGGCCGCGACCTCGTCCTCCAAGCCATTTGGCCCCTCAACAGCCCGCCTCGCCAGATCCTGCAGGTAGGCACTCTCATAACCAACAATATTGCCTACCTGCTCCCCGAGCCTCAACACTTCAGTCTTCAAGTCTGAAAGAAGACCGGAGGTCACGGGGGAGGATTGCTGAATGGCGGGCTGTTGTCCCACGTCTGCCGGAGATGCGGGAGAGGCCCCACTGCTATTTGCCAGGATTGCATCCTGGACAAGCTGCTTATAGTGGGGCCTCAGGCGAAGAGATTGAATGGCAGAAAGCGTGCGCATGGGAAAACGGGCTTGCAAGAAAACATTCATATTGCGTACCCCATTACGCACTGCTTCCGCCTCCTCTGCTGCCATTCGCCGCAAATCCTCAGAAGCATACCTAGGCCGCTCTCGCTCTATTTCTATTGCAGCGTTGGCCTGTACTGGATGCTTCTGCCAGACGTGGGCACTGAGGCCTCGCTTGGAACTGAAGGCTCTCTCGCAATGGGCACACTGGTGGGCATTCGCTGGGGCAGTGGATGAGGAGGAGGGATAGGATGATGAGGAAGAAGAAGAGGGAGAGGAAGACCGACGCCCCTGCCTGGGGCGCCCCCGAGCGCCTCCCCTAGAACCCCGCTGGCCAATGGGCGGGCGGGGGTTATGAGGCTCACTGTAGTTCTGGTCCATAACGGGGGAGACGAAATGAAAGGGTCGGGAGACCCGTTGACACGAGCCTCCCCCCTAATCGCCATTGGGTCATTTTGCCACCCTCTGTTCACCCAGAGGGTGCCCGGGTTGCGCGACGGGGACGCATGACCATGACTTGGGTAGGGATATGAAGGAGCTCCGAAGAGATAAAAACACCGACAGTTACCCTACCCCAGCAACCCAAACATACATACATACATACATACATACATACATACATACATACATACATACATACATATATACATACATACATATATACATACATACATACATACATACATACATACATACATACATACATACATACATACATACATACATACATACATACATACATACATACATACATACATACATACATACATACATACATACATACATACATACATACATACATACATACATACATACATACATACATTAAAAAATGCGTTAAACTTCAGAATATGATTCAGAATAGCCTGAAACGGATTTCTGCATAAAAGTTTTTCAAAAATTCACATTCTACAAATTTTGAGGCGAGAGCAATAGCTTAATTTTCTTTACAAACCGCTAAAAGAGCATTCTCATTTATTCCCTAAATCAATAGACACGTGTACACCCCTATTTTCACTACTGTCCTCCACCTTCCTTCTTGATCATTTCCCTCACTTCTATTCCATAATTCATTGCCATTCCTTATCTTTCTCATTTTCATCATACTGACAGCTTGTAAGTACGATTTTATAGCCTTGTGTAAATCATTTCTCACTTACCACTAAAATGAGTAAGCGGAAATCATAAAAGGAAGATGGAGCGAGAGTGGGAAGAGCGGTATTATTTTACGGAAGTGAACGAACCTAACGAAACTTATATGTTTGATGTGTGGGGATGATTATCGATATGCGTAACAATTTTAATTTGGAAAGACTTATCTCGAAAAATCATCCTGAATTTGATTTCAAGTATCAGGTTGGTTCTATCTTGAGTACGGGTTTTATCGAAAAAAGCCTGGCAGGTTGAGTGAGCAATATAGCTTCCTCACTTATGGTAACATGGACTCATTTATAGATCAGTTAGTGACCAAAAATGTATTGAATTTGTAGTTAGGGTATGTAAATACGCCACCATACGATATAGAACCGTTCTGGGCCTATCCTCTTCAATCGAAATCAGGCTGTTGGATTCGGAGAAATAGACTTTTAAGGAAATTCACGTTTGCGAATGAGCACTCACTCGAACTGATCTGATGGCCATTCATTAAATTTGTAAGGAACCATTCAGGATGTAGCCCGCTCAACCCCAGAAAATTTAATTGAAATTCGCCCAATAGTTTCGGAGTTATGTTCCTGACAAAGAGTTTTACGTTTGCGCATGCGCAGTAGCCATTACTGGTCCGATTGAGATTAAACCTATAAGCAATGTCCTTGAGACCATTCTTAAACTACCCACCGATTTTCGAAACATTCGGGCCATTAGAAAGGGAGGAATTAATGTTAATAGAAATACACATTTGGGCATGCGCAAAAGCCCCCTATTGAACCGACGGTGATGAAATTTATAGGAGACCGTCTGGGGTCAAGCCCGCATAACCCCTGTGGCTCAATAGTTTCGGAGTTATATCTCAGAAGTCAACATTAGAAATTTCAATGTTTCAAAATAGGTAATGAATAATTATAATTTTCATATTTATATGAAAGTGCCCACTTGCATGAGGTAGGAAGCAATTTATTCGATTTCAAAATCCTAAAGTGTTTGACTATGTGATTTAGCACTGAAAAAATAAAAATTACCAATATTTCCATTAAAATATGGAATGAGGTCAGTTTAAACAAGTTTAAACTCATAAAACTAAATTTGTTAGACGAGGGAAGGGTCTGAAATTGAAAACGGCTTGAAATATTTCACCCGGACGGGCACACTGCAGTCAGATGATGGGGTTCACACTCATATCCTATATTTATAAAATGTTAGTTTCTACGTCTGTACGTTGATTAAAATCATCAAATTTTGCGTTCCTTTTTCTTTTCGTGGTTTTTGAAGATGATTGGTACCGATTCTCAATTTTTCTGTCCGTATGTCAAATCACAGGAAAAATACACAGGCTTTAAATCTGACTCATGGAGGGTTTTTTGGGGAGAAGGTGGGTTGGAATGGGGTATATCGGACATCACTGAACAAACCGGTGGTTCGAGAGGTCGAATACGATTACGCTAATTTAAATCACAGTCCAGTTGAAAATTTCCAAATCCTAGCCATGTGTTTGAAGGAGAAGTAAAATGTAAACCTCAACTTTTTACAATCCATAACATGGCTTTACAGAAATTTATAATACAAACAAATAAATTAAATTAAAAAGAGGATAGGGAGAATAAATGGGGTACCTTCGACATTACTGAACAAACTGGATATATGAATGAATATGTTTGTATCAGTTCAAGTTAAATCACAGGCTGCTTGAAATTTTTCTAATTTAAACCATCGGGAAGATCGGGTGTTGCAAAGACAATCGGTCGTGAGTAGATTTTTTCCAGTAAGCACAATCCACGCGCTAGAAGCGTTTATGCCAACACCAGTAAATGCTGTTGCTTTGGCCATAACTGTTTCGGAGCTTATATCCATAAAACAGGAAAACGAAGCGAGCCATTCGTGTCAAATAAAGTTATATTTCTTCTAGTACTTTCATATTTTGTAAGAGCTTTTCATGTTGAATTAAATTTGACTATTAGGAATTCATTTTCAATATAAACTAAACTTAAAACAAGAGATCGGTACATACATATAGGGAGAAGTGGCTTAATATTTTAAAATTGTCAATTCCACAACTAAAACATTGTAGGAATTTTGTTTGCGAGTCCTTCAAATTAGCGAAAGTATTGTGATCACTTTATTTTGTACAGAGCCGATGTTGTTCAAAGAGCTCTTAAAAAAAAAAAAAAAAAAAAAAAAAAAGCGAGTGTTAAATAGTTTTGATTTTGAAGAACCACAAATTTTCACCTTCCAAAAATGATCACGTGGTTTCGGCACCTACGTTGAGATGAGATTTAATTTAATTTCAAGATTCATAATTTAAAGCCGTGACTATTAAATATTCAAGTAAAAAGCCATTTTTTCAGTCCCTTCTATTAAAGTCACTCTATAGTTGCTGATGAAAAATAATTGTCTGTCCAACTTATATTACAGGCCCATCGTAATAGCATCCGTCAGTAATAAAGACAAGTAGGGGAAGTAGTGGGAAGCCTCGCACCAGATGTTTATTATTATTCCTCAACGGTCCACGCTCGTTAAACGATTCTGAAAATTGGAAGCACTATTAGTAAAATTTGCGCTCTTCAGTACTAGGTACCAACGTAGGCTCTTCAATGCTACTACCTATGTATAATACGTAAATTACTATGTTCATAATCATACTAAACGTAATCATTACAGGATATTTATAATCTTAAACGTTACAGCTTGATAATCATCTATTGTAATTCTACGTAAGTTCTACAATGCTTTCGAAAGTTTTTCTGGGAAGTATCGTTGAACAACTTGCATATTTAGAAACTAAATGAGGTAAAGATATCTCACACACACACCGCCAAACACACACACACACACAGACTTTTGTACTAACTTGAATGTTTTCCCTTTGAATGTTTTTCCCCTTACTACGACAAGGAGGCCGAGTACTCGAGTTCCAGTCTGCCTTGTTTTTCTTTCCGGAGTATTTGGTTTCTCTTTTTATATTTTCAGCACACACCAGAAATATCAAAATGAAGCGATGGTATGCGTTTTCGGTACAACAAGCTTTAAAAACAGCATTTCCGAATGATAGGTAAATTCCTTGACTTTCGCTTCCGCGTCTACCTACGGTAGCAAAAGCATTGGGTTCATTTTTCTGTTTTTTTTTTTTTTTTTTTTTTTTTTGCTTCATAATCAGAATTTCCTCTCGCATTTTACGTCAAATATCCCCCCCCCTCACGACAATTTTTGGTTCCGTGTCTGTCTGTTCTTGTGTCCCAAGAGTTTTTTTCCTTTTTTCAGTTTTTGCCTCATAAGTACCATATTTTTCATCCAGTCTTGATGAAATTTTCTGGGATTATACGGAATTTTCATGGAAAACTATTGAAAACTATCGTGTTTCGAATTTATTGAAATTTCAGGCCTTCTATAGCACCTCTTAAAATTGGGTGATTTTGATAAATAGATTTCAGGATCATCCTGACTTGGTGCTCGATTTATGACGAGATTTTCGTAAATATCGGTCAAGTATTTCTGGTAAAAACCACACAGACGGCGTATGGCGGACGGACGGATTTTTTTAAACTCAATTTTCGGAATCTTCGTATCATGAAACGTAAAACAGCAAATTTTGAGAGGGGGGTTAAACATTTTTCTTTCTTGGCCGATTCAGAAGGTTTATTATTGAAAATCAGGGAGTCGTAGTTGGGCCCGCCGTTCTTCCGAAACTTGGTGTTTCGCTTTTCCACCGGTGGTGTCGAGTGCCTCCACATACGGCCCAACTCGACACAACCGTTGGAAAAGTACTCATTTCTAATTTTCACTGTCATTTGAGGAAGTTATGGTTATTTCAGTGATATATAGTTGAAAACACGAGAAATTACATCTTGATTCAGAAGGTTTATTATTGAAAATTAGGGAGTCGTAGTTGGACCCGCCGTTCTTCCGAAACTTGGTGTTTCGGTTTTCCACCGGTGGTGTCGAGCGCCTCCACATACGGCCCAACTCGACACAACCGTTAGAAAAGTACTCATTTCTAATTTTCACTGTCATTTGAGGAAGTTATGGTTATTTTAGTGATATATAGTTGAAAACACGAGAAATTACATCTTGATTCAGAAGGTTTATTATTGAAAATCAGGAAGTCGTAGTTGGGCCCGCCGTTCTTCCGAAACTTGGTGTTTCGCTTTTCCACCGGTGGTGTCGAGTGCCTCCACATACGGCCCAACTCGACACAACCGTTGGAAAAGTACTCATTTCTAATTTTCACTGTCATTTGAGGAAGTTATGGTTATTTTAGTGATATATAGTTGAAAACACGAGAAATTACATCTTGATTCAGAAGGTTTATTATTGAAAATCAGGGAGTCGTAGTTGGGCCCGCCGTTCTTCCGAAACTTGGTGTTTCGCTTTTCCACCGGTGGTGTCGAGTGCCTCCACATACGGCCCAACTCGACACAACCGTTGGAAAAGTACTCATTTCTAATTTTCACTGTCATTTGAGGAAGTTATGGTTATTTTAGTGATATATAGTTGAAAACACGAGAAATTACATCTTGATCGTTGATCATGTTGAAGTTCCTGAATGAGACTCTCCTAACCCAAGGTGAATTTCGATGTTGTCTTAACAACTACCCTACCAAGTTCCCTTCTTTCTTCTACCACCACATTTATTTCTATTGAAATCTACAGAAATCAAGTTAAACTTTTTTGTGAGAATAACCCATGTATAAATTTCTCCCTTGAGGGGAAAAACAATAGATCATGGATATGTAGTTGTAGACATTACTTTACACTCTGTTGGGATGTTGGGAAAGTAAAAATGGACATTACTTTCCACTCTGTTGGGATGTTGGGAAAGTAAAAACTCCCGCGCTACTTTCGTTCCATGCTAAAACAGTAGTCTAAGTCGGTTGTTGTAGGTACTTCATTGCGGTAGTACCTCATTGATTTCTACCTAGCCTTCACTTTTCGAGTTAATAATAATTTTAAGTGCCGTAGCGTTGCATTTTGTGTGGAGAGAAAAAAAAGCTCGCACCGTAAGGCTGTAATTTCCCGATGGGCCCGTTTAGATGGGACACCCTGTATGAATGAGAATATTGTTTGTTTTTTGGTCCGAAGTCACTGGCCAAACGGCTCAACAGATCTTTATGCGGGCGGGCGCGAATTGACAAGCAAGTTCCTGAATAGAACTTAGGCTATATCAGAATCCTCTAAACTTCCTTTTTCATCAAGAAATCGGCTTTCCCTAACGGTGTCGCCCGAGTAAACAACTTCGTATTTAAGGAATAACCCACAAATTTGACTTTGGCAGTGAACATTTTTACATCAAAATTATGGCGAGTATGGTTTGCTGGAAAGAAATTTTCGCTACGATTCCAACGAAACCAAAACGATTCTCGTTCGTGAGGTGGATCTCAGTTTATACGTCGAAAAGGGTCGTCAAATATAGATATCAAAAACAACTCATGAACCCTGGCGACAAATTGTTTACTAATATTATTTTTTTGTTCCAATGCGTAGACATTGCATTGAGCAATAAGTGAGTAGCCACGTGTTAGAAGGTAATATTGAGTAATAAAATTGGAGTTTAATTATTGTAACATCAATTTAACACCAACGAAGTGATAAAAGTGAATGTAAATTATAAATGTAGCGTGCAGGTAGCCACCTTGCGATTAATATCTGTGTGCGCACATCCGCCAATTTTTCTGAGTAAGAATGTGAGAGCCACCCAGATTAGCTAAGCGAATTCTGAAACTGATTTTCTCCCTATTCTACCTAATACTGAATTTCGAAATGGAACGTCTTTGGCTTTACGGGGTAACAATGAAAAGGCATGGATCCACAGATCTCCTGACTCGGAGGCTAAAAAATTTGCATTACGCTTCCTATTTAATTTGAATAACTCAATTGAAATTGAGCCTGTAAGGAACTACGACGGAATTACAAAGACAGGGTATGAAGCCATTCATATTTGCTGCCCGACCTGAAACTCTAATTTCATTTGTTTTTAAATTTCGACGGTGATGTTCGAAATGAAGCTTTGATGAGTTGTAAAATTCATTTTCTATTCAATCAATGACGTTGAAATTTGAAGTAGAGCCTCTTTGGAACTAGTGGAAAAGTTTGACAATAAAGGGAGCATATAGTATGCTCTGGGGCTTTCGAATTTCTGACTTCGATGGGTTTTTTGCAAAACAAAACAATTAAATTGCCATTTTACCAGGTGTAACCGTAATCTATACACCTTCAACCTGACAACAAGCAGTTAATTTGAAATGGTACCTAATCACCTTCTCTAAGCGATTAATAGCTGTGCACTCGCGACTGCGTAAGTTTCTGGGTAAGAATGAACGAGCCACCCAGATTCGCTGGGCGCGCTCTGAAACGTTAACTCTTTCCTTTTTGACCCAAGATAATTAAATTTACATTGGAAGCTCTGTGGGACTACGGAGTAACGATGAAAAGGTATGGAGCCTCCTAGATCAGCTGAGAGCTTTGAGGCTGAATCCTTTCCTATTAGATCTGCGATACTGACATTTAAATGAAGCCTGTCAGAGACGACTGGGTACAAATGAAAAGAGGCATGGAGTTACCGACATCAGCAGAACGAGTTGAGGCATTCGAATGTCTTACTTCGATGGATTGTTTTTTGCAAAACAACAACACTAACATTAACTCATGACCAGGTGTAGCAGCAATCTTTACACCTCGAACCGGCCAACGCCCGGGAAATCGGCTAGTTATAATCTATATAAACCAAACTTCGTTAGTTATCTTTTCATAATACCCAATTCCCTAATTCATTTATATATTAATGTGTAACAACTTGAAATCAAAATAATTGAATTATTGGGTAGTGTTAGTAGTTTGAATATATGTAGGTAAATTTCCAACTCTATCACACCTTCTACACACGCGCTGATAAAATTCGATGAACCAAAATCGGAATAGATGAACGTGAACAAACTATTGCTTCCACACTACCGAAGTTGGGAAAGCTTTGTATTCGTGCAGGAGGTCAAAAATTTGTTTGTCCTCCAAAATCAGAATTTCCTCTTATTTTAGCGAATTTTTGAAGAAAATTAAGCTATTGCTCTTGCCTCAAAATTTGTAGAATGTGAATTTTTGAAAAACGTTTATGCAGAAATCCGTTTCAGGTTATTCTGAATCATATTCTGAAGTTTAACGCATTTGTTAATGTATGTATGTATGTATGTATACAGGGTGTCCCATCTAAACGGGCCCATCGGGAAATTACAGCCTTACGGTGCTAGCTATCGAAAAATTGAACTGGACCTTTTTTATAGTATTTCAACTCAGTTTCACGATGCGGAAGTCCGATTTTTATTTTTCCATGTTTTAGGGTCTCAAATCATTGATTGAAACTTACGGTTTCCTCTCGACCCCCCTTTTTTTTTATTGATTTTTCCGATTCTAGGTTGAATTTGGAACAGAAAAGGCCTCCATGAAATTTTCTTTTTGGGGCTTCGTTTCTGAGTTATTCCACTTTTTGCGAAATACAAAAAATCGCCGATTCCTTTTAGACATTACCAACACTTTCTCACTATTTTTATCTTCAATTTTTGAGATGTTCACCACACTTTTGAAATCAGCATTAAACTATCTATCATCAGACCCCAGCGTCCATAATCAACAATCACCATCAGGGGGATGACATTACACTTGAACCGCTTACGATTTAAAAAAAAAATTTCCAAATCGTTGTTTAAAAAAAAAAACCCCCCTCAAACTGTTCAGTACACACTGAATCACTGTTCAGAATACAGTTTAAAAAATGTACCACAAGGAGACTTCCAGTCAGTTGTGTTGTGATAAATCGAAAATGCCACCTGCTCCTTTTGCAGCTGAAGTTTTTCAGCATACTAACATGTGGTATATTCGGAATCAGCGTAAAATTTCCTATAAGAATATGTATCGAGTATACAAAAATTTCAAAGTTGAAAAATCAGTCAAAAATCGAAATACTGCCGTTCGTTAGTTGTAAAAATCGGTAATATTTGCACAAAACTTTGTTTCATACATATATCAATACAAATTTCAAATTCAAATTTCAATACAACTAACGTATAATAACGTGTGATTTAAGAAAATTCGCTCATACGATCATGCTGCATGACTGGAACTTTTTTCCGTTTCACAGGTTCCCCATCAATTTCGGTTCCGTGCCTGTCTGTTGGTCTGTCAATGGTCAATTTCTTGTCCCAGGCAAAACTGTACGAAATCGCAATCCGATTGTGATGAAATTATCAGGGATTCTGAATAAGAAACGAGTCGGCAAATATTGATTAAATTTTTGGAGATTAGGCTGTTTAGCCTCAGTAGACGGTGTCCTATAGGACGGCACATACCCAAGCTACGAACTCATTTATCATTTTGGTCACTAGCTGATCTCTAAATATGTCGATGTTAATATAATTGAGGAAGCTATAGGTACTGCCAATCTTGGCAGACTTTTAGCGAATTTTTGAAGAAAATTAAGCTATTGCTCTCGCCTCAAAATTTGTAGAATGTGATTTTTTGAAAACATTTTATGCAGAAATCCGTTTCAGGCTATTCTGAATCATATTCTGAAGTGTAACGCATTTTTTATGTATGTATGTATGTATGTATGTATGTATGTATGTATGTATGTATAGTATATGTATGTATGTGTCATTCCAGACGATAACTGTCCGTAGAATTGTGCTAGAAACTTCAAACAAATTTTAAAATGTTAAGGACACAAAACGAAAGTTCAAGTTTGTTGGCCAGCATGATCGGATTACATCTTCGGGTTGAAATTTTCAAAAATGTAGTCAAACATTTCAAAATAGCCTGTTTTTTGCGATTTGTTGTGCGAAATAATTTTTTCAGCATACTAACCTGTGGTATATTCGGAATTTTTGAAAACATTGTATGCAGAAATCCGTTTCAGGCTATTCTGAATCATATTCTGAAGTTTAACGCATTTTTTTATGTATGTATATATGTATGTATGTATACATGTATGTATGTATGTATATATGTATGTGTCATTCCAGACGATAACTGTCCGTAGAATTGTGCTAGAAACTTCAAACAAATTTTAAAATGCCAAGGACACAAAACGAAAGTTCAAGTTCGTTGGCCAGCATGATCGGATTACATCTTCGGGTTGAAATTTTCAAAAATGTAGTCAAAATTTTCAAAATAGCCTATTTTTTGCGATTTGTTGTGCGAAATAATTTTTTCAGCATACTATGGTATATTTGGAATCAGCATAAAATTTCCTATAAGAATATCTATCGAGTTTTGAAAAATTTCAAAGTTAAAAAATCAGTCAAAAATCGAAATAATCGAAGATGTCTTCAAAAATTCGCTCATGGGGTCATGCTGCATGACTGGACTTTTTACTCACAAGGACGACTGAGGATCGGGCTGCCGAAATTCGGGTCTGAAGTAGGACCGGAGTGATATATCTATCATAACTTCTGTAGGTAAAAGTGCTGCTCAGTTTTTGAAGGAGCTACCATTATGTAGGAGCGCCTTTCAGCCTCTGTGGTAGTTGAATAGACGTTAAAGAAGGAGCTTGTAACAGAATCCAAAATAATGTGATGAGGAGCGCCAAACAGACTCTGAGAAGGTGCAATAGGCGCTCCTTCAGGGAGCGCCTAACAGTGTCTGGAAGGGTGAAATAGGCGCTCCTCAGGGAGCGCCTAACAGTGTCTGGAAGGGTGAAATAGGCGCTCCTCAGGGAGCGCCAAATGAGAGCGCATAACAGTGTATAGAAGTGAAAATGAGCGCCTAACAGTGTATTCATAAATCTATATATATATATATATATATATATATATATATATATATATATATATATATATATATATATACATATTTATATATATAATTACAAGCGTTAAACTCTAGGGTTTGTTTCAGAATGTCTCAAAATGGATTTCCTTGGTAAAATTTTTCGAAAATTTTTATTTTAACATTTTGGGAGCCATTGCAATAGCGAATTTTCGTGGAAAAATTCGGCGGAATGGATTCCGGAAACGAGTGCCGCCATAACTAATTGGTGTGGAAATAGGGGCCGGGCATAGGAGTTGCTTTTTGATATAGCGGTACGTATGATGAGTGGTCGTGGATTATTGGATGTACCCCGAAAGCTTTGGGCAATGGATATTATTCCAAGTAGTGTGGAGTTATTTGCACTAGAGGATTAACGAATTCAATTTGGCGCCAGTTATTTGATGCGGTTGACTAATTGAGGCAAGTCCTGCCAATCATGACCCAATTTTAGGTACATCTATAAATAATCGAGTTTTTCTGCAATTAAATACTGACGTTTAACATCATTATTTCATTCGATTCCCGGACCAGGATTCCGAGAATTTGAGTAGGTGTCCGTTGATTATCCACAAGCGAAGCTTCGGTATATTTGACAAATGAATTGAAAGGATTACTCGTACATGCACATTGAGGTAAAATTAAAACTCGAGGATGCTGACGGAATTAAATCAACGATTCTCACTGCCCTTCAAACATTCATATTCCAAGGTTAATCCATTAAATTGAATTATCGTGACTTCAAAGCTTATTCTGTTTCGCCAATTATTTTCAGACTCACTTAAACACCGCATTAAATCTTCTATAACTGGAGTCACTTGGCCTCCATGTAGTATGAACCGTCTGGGACGTTCCTTTATTGACTAGTTCATCTCATTTATATAACAAGGTCTTACTTGACTTGTCACGTTTAGTCTTTTGTTTGGATCAAATCTAGCGCTATCATATTCAAAAATGAACATTTGTAATCGGTCCATTTTTTATTTTTACTATAATAATTTTTTGTTTTGTTTTTCAAGATTAGTATATATTTCTAAAATCTGCAAAGTATTACACAACGGTTTTATTAACCCTCAACCTGAAGGGTCATTAGCGGCATTCAACAAGGTGTCCATAGCCGCTAATCACCCTTCTGGTTGAGGTGCGGCTTAGAAAAAAAAAATAAAAAAAAAAAATAAAAAAACATTGTGTAATACTTTGCAGATTTTAGAAATATATACCGTTGTTTATACAACGGTTAATTATTTCCCTATTTGCCCTTTAACGCTGAACAATTGTTTTTACTTATCGAACAAAGTCCAAACGAGACCAATCACTCATTATTTAAATATAACTGCATAGTAGACTGACAACGAAAAAAAACGAAATTTCGAATTTTTGAGGGGCTCAAAGCTCAGATGATTGCATCAGATGCGAGGACCAACTCCTGAAAATTTCACTCCGAACCGATAACCCCTTGAGGTCTCCCAAACGCGTTTTTTGATAATTGAATTATCGATTTTAGAACACTAGACGCTAAGGACAAAAAGACAGTTAGGATATGAAAGATCCATGCGTCTGGACACTTTTTATACTCTATTCCTATGTTTTCGGTGTCGCGGAACACGATGCCGCCATTATTGCAAGCGCAGAAGCTGTATTTCTTTTGATATTCAAGAAATCAGTCAAAATTAGTGATGGAAAAAAGGCATTTTTTGCCTTTTTTATCTAGTTTTGACTGGGGAAAAAATTGTTTGCGGGTCTTTTCTGCTTCAGACCTTGTTTCCTGGCTTGTTCCAAATGTAACAAGACCAATTTCGTCCTATAATATATTGTCCTTTTGGAAATATATCTGCTTTTAATGGTAACCGCTCTATACTTACCAGTAGCTACGTTAAATAAGTCCATTGAATTACCATAAGCCATTAAATAAGTCGAATTGGCTCTTGAGCTGATACTTCGAGAAGTAAAATATAATCCAGCGCCTTGGATTGTAGACCTACGTGACGTAGACCCTTCCCGGGGATATTAACGTTTTATAAGGGTGGAAACCCTGTGACCAATTGTGGTGTGAACTTATGACTTCCAAAGACGAATAGAAGCATGGGGGCTCAGGTAAGTCGTTAAACAATCTAACTATCGTCTGTTTACTAATTTTCAATAAAATGGGAGCAGTAAGTTAAAAAAGTCGTTAAGCATGTTAGGCATGGACCTATGTTTCACAACTCAATGTCCACGTATTGAAACGCATTATACTTCTCAGTAACGAAATCTCCCTTCTTCCTTCGATGATATTCCATGTGAAGGAAGGCGAAGGAAGTAGGTCGTGGAGCGGACGCGCGGTGGGGGTAGCAGCTCGTACGGTAGAGGGGTGGTGTTCGAGGGGGATCTTACGGGACGGACGCTTTCAAACCAGGAAGTAGGTGGTGGAGCGGACGCGCGGTGGGGGTAGCAGCTCGTACTCGAGAGGGGTGGGGTTCGGGGGGATCTTACGGGACAGACGCCTTCAAACCAAATAACCCTCCGTAAAAACACATTCTGTGCTTAAAATAACTGCGGTGCGCTATTATTGCATACAAAATTCTTCTCAGGTGCTGGGCTACTATTATAATTTCTTTTCTTCATTTCTAGTATGGCGTTCTGATTCCACGCATCTTGAAATGTAAACCTAGAAATTTAGTAGAGGAGGGTTAAATTTTGGTTTTTACTGGTCGATTATTAAGGTTCATTATTGCATCAGTTTCTGGTTCATTTTGTTCTACATTCATGAAGTAATGTTGTGACACGACCATGCTGCTGCGTGGCATAAACATATTTTAGAAATCCGTGGCTAGCTTAGCGTATGTGGGTGATTCTCACAGAAAGGGGCAGAAGTGATGTCCAGACCAGTTGCGGCGACCCAATAAGGATTTGGAAGCTGGCGAAGGTTTTAAATTGTAGTATAGGTTTTTATCTAGAACCCTTTTTTCCATTTTTAGGTTATGTTTATTCCTTTAAATAGAAAATTAACTAAATATAGTCAAATCGTCATCGACCTGTCCTGTCCCAATGCGACCTTCCCAACTTCAAACTTTAATTACAGGTCTTTCCGCTTTTGAGTTTGGATTTTATTCAATTTTTCTACATCAGTATGATTTCTGAGATGCGTTTCTGATCGATAAAATTAATGTAGAACCGCTAGAAAAGTGTATTTGGATGGAAATATGTGTGTCCGGAGCATCGCCGTCATCGACCTGTCCAATATTGTTTTTCGAATTTTCGCGGTCACAATTGTATTTTAGCGGGTTTTTTGCCGCTTTGTTGTTTTGCGCTTCTCAGTTACCAGAAAAACCACCATTCGTTTTAATTCAGTCAACTCGTGGTCATCAGCGGGAGCAGATGTGTGCTGGACCTTGGGTTGGTCAATCACAATCGTCAAAAACCTGTCCACTTTTTTTAAGTGAGTACTTGAACTCAATTTTTTCTTATGGTATTTTTATCGTGCACCGAACGGACTAGTTCCATGTTATATGCCAAATTTGGGAAAAAGCTTGCCACAAGGTGAAACATTTGAGAAAAACTGAAGAATCGTCATCGACCTGTCCATCATCGACCTGTCCTCTCCTGAAAATTCGAGGACAGGACGATGAGGAAAAAGGCAAATCTATTATGTTTTTTGGATTTTCTAGTATTCCCGTATTCTCGCATTTAGTAATCCAATATTCTCGTATTGACCATTCAATACACTTATCTACTTAGCCGAACGTTGTGAAGGTCTACTAGGAATTTCGGTCATTCTTCGTTTTTTGGATGCGCCCTACAGTGGTCACGTTTTTCGGTCTTTTGACTTGAAATGTTGATGGTTAACGTTTCTTGCAGTTATAGCTTTTATGATGCCAGGACAGGGTGGTGATGCAAATGGTGAGAATCAACGGGTCGCATCATCGCCCTGTCCTAGTGTCATCGACCTGTCCGCCTAAATTTTTAAATATTTTTTTTCTGGATTAATAATAGCGCTACTGTTTGGATTTGCTTTGAATTTCGATACATACGATATAGAGAGCATCTGTGATTTTTTTTCAGCTCGATTCGATCACTTTTTCTTTTTTCAAAAGTCAAACTCAAACTGACCTTTTCTGTGTGAATCACCCATGTCCGGTTTTTGATAGAGTTTGCTGCCCCCAAGAAAGCTGCAAGGTTGGTATAATAAGATGAACCGAATGATGCATTCAAAAGTTGAGCTTTGTTAGTTTCAATCTTGACATTTTTAAATAAAAAATAATATTAAGACCTTTTACATAACAAGAGAATTTCTCTGTAGATCCAATATCTCAAAAGGGACCATACCTACCTGTAGTTCCTAGTCGACATGACTGTGGTTTCGAGGAACTTAGGTGAAACGAAACTGCTCTGAATACGGCCTCCAGAGAGGTCTGAAATGATTTCAGTAATTCCGTGAATCGGGCTGCGTCTATAGTTGATTACTGAGTGATGACTTGAGCGATTGACAACTGGTAAGTCAATCGCTACTGCTGGAACAGTTAATCACTGGTAGATTGATTATTGATTCAATGACCCAACCCAGAAAACCCTCTCGCGCCGACAACGCTATTGCGTATCTGATACGTAATAACATACAAAACATGTTTGAACGATCGAATATATATTTCAGTATGACAGCCGGAAGAATGAATCCACTGAAAAAGAACACGACGATCCTTTAAGAGCCGATTTTCACCAAGTTTTTGGTCCGAGTTCAACTCAAGGTTTGACTATTGAACGGAGATTGTCGCAATATTGGATTTCACCGTGGAAATTCAAGGGAGACCTCCGATCAACCAGCGTTCAGCGTTGAACGCTCAATCTCGGCCGGTTACGGGAAACTCGGATCAATTGTTGCTAGACTTCTCTCTTACCAAACCAACTCATAAAAATTTGGCCAATATTATCCATTAAGTGACGTGCTCTTTATATATATAACTTTGTTATTTTGTCTCGAGTTCATAATTTACTAAGAGATAACGACAAGTGCTCTCGCTCGGGTTTTTTCATTAATTTGTCTTTTTTTGCCACCTCCTTCAAAAGAAAAACAATATTAACAACTTCATTTGATTTCCAATGACGATAATAATGAATATTAGAGTAGAAGAGATTCAAGAAAAGGTAGGTATATTCAACTTTACTCACATGACGTAAGGGTTATCGAGCGTGACGGCAAGATCTGCTTTTGCACTTTTTTATTTTATTTTTTATTTTTTAGATTTTCCCAAGCTGTTTTTAATTTTAACCAGTCTCGATATTGGTAAGAACTGGAATTGAATTCTTCAAGCCAATATTTTCTATCGTTCGTTTTTAGTGTAGACCGAATAGGCGTAGATTTTTTAGATCCGAGAATATTAAAATTTCCATGTATGAGGTCTAGGAGATGATCTTCCTCAGAGTGGGAGACCGCCGGTTCCCTATCAGAATCAGAATCAGAATCAGAATCATATATATTTGTCAAAACATGATATTATGTAGGACAATCGTCAAAGCAAACATTTTTGAACAAAGCAAATCAGCTTTCATGTAGCCAATAAAAGAGGGGGAAAAACAGATTGATTAAAACAATAATAATAAAATAAAACAAAAGAGTGTAGGCAGGTCATTAACCCGCCTAAAAGGCGGGGCTTCCCGACCGATATTGGTAATGATCATGCTACACCTATGCTTCATCTTCGCTCAATGTCATCAATCTACACAAAAAGCATAAACCTAATATGAATGAGTGGGGGAAAAAACGAGCTACTTTCTTCCACGATAAGTCAACTCCTTGATGTCATCGGAAGTTCAACATTCGATCTTGGTGGTTCAACTGGAGTTTTCAATGATCCGAGTTCAGTCGAAAATTCGTTCCTATGAACTCAGTTCAACTTGGTGAAACCGAAATGAATTCAAAATGAGATCAATCCATGGTTTACCTTGAACTTGGATCTTGATAAAAAGAGTTCACTTTTTCTAGTGAAACTGGCCCTTTGAAACGAACGTGTGATTTGATCAGTTGGAAGTGAGGTATGATTATAACCATCACTTTGTAAAGAACATACGATTTCAACCGTCTGGAACTTCACGTTGTGTGTTTTTCTTCCCTTTTGTCTTTTTGGATAACATGATAATCAGTTTAACCCCGTTTCGAGATCCTGCCCGACTTGTGGAAACAGTGTTTGTTCCCATGAGTGTGGATGCGAATGAAAAATTGCAGAGTAGGGAAGCTATCAAGAAACATAATGAAATTATTCGTAGGGGGGTCGTGTTCCGGAGGAGAGCGGTAATGGATTTATTGTTCGGTGTCGCGGAAATTTATCACTCTCCCGTCACCCGTCCACTTCACCCTCTAATTCCACTTCGTCTTTTCCTCATCCGCTTCCCCCTCTGAGTTTTCATACAATGATACTTGGAAAAAAGGAAAAGAAAAAAACCATAACTCATTTTTTGAATAATAAACAAATTTAATTATAAAAGGAAAAAGCGACGGAACTGTGTCAATGGAATCTCCGGTTCTCCTGAATTCCCAATATTTCTCCTTTGAATTTCCAAAACAATGATTTCGTCCTGAAATCCAACGGATATTTTAACGAGAGAATCACATTGACCGGAAATTCGATTATACCTTACTCCTGAGTTTAACTCAGGAGGTTTCTAGTTTATATTTTCGCATTTTAATTCCCAGATTCGATTTTTAGTTTAGACGATATTGAGCGGTACGTTTGAATGAATTTTCATATAGGTACCTGTTGTAATAAACATTTTGAATTACTTGTTCTGAACCAGTATACGAGTCGTAAATGTAATCATATATCTGTGAATTCTCAGTCATATAAGATTGTAAAATTATCAATCCATAATGATTGCAATGCCACATTGTCATTATGAATCGAAGGTTACAGAGTGAACCAACATTTCGCAAGTTTTATGATCACATATCGTTATTGTTACCTACTTAATTCATTTTATGTCCTCCAAAGTATTAAATAGGTATCTTTTCGAATGTTGAATTTCAAAGCCTTCTGAATTAACAAAATCTCGTGTCTGTCGATCTGTTTGTGTGTGTTCGCAAATCAAACCACTTTTGATTTCGTACTATTTCTATGATATTTTTTTCCCTGAGGCTGCGTTGTTTGTTGTGTTCATATACTACAGCTAGATACCATACTGAAGTATGATAAATACAATGTAACCCCCGAATCATCTCTCTAAGAGGACGTTCAAAAGATTATTCCAGTACCCTTTACCATTTTCAAGAAATAATGTAATGGGCGTTCAATACCCATTCCCGTCCCGTCCATAGGCGTCCCTACAAATCTGTACGTCGGTTCTTTCTTAACTCTTCCTTAAAGAGTTGGCTGATCTGAGTCGCCCAATTCACTGCAGTACTGTAAGCCTTCGGAATTCGATATTTGAAAACACATGGTGGCATTCACAAAAACGGCTTTTCGTTTTGTTGGTCAAAAGTCCAACACTCCTCTTGAACTCGTGGATGCACCAGTAAATAATGTACTGTCCTTTGCTAACCTACCTAATATTTTCTCGTTGAAATTCAAGATATAGTACCTGCGTCAAGGTTTACAGTAGATATAACGAATTTCATCTCGTATAACATGTGCATCTCTGCGTCTCGAAGCAGCTTCCTGACCCACGCAGCCACTTTCTCTTCATTCCGTAGCAATGGAGCTGTGGGCACCATACCACTTGGAAATAAGTTGGTGTAGAGGTAGGCTCTTGTCTATTAGATTCTTTATTGTTTCCCTCCCTTCAAATAGTTTTCTTTCCTCTTTCAATGGCGGCATACCGCCCCAGGTCCAAAACTCTACCCTTCGCCGCTTCAGCCGTACAAGCCGTCTGCTAAGGTATAGATTACCAAGTGTAAAATGCAAAATCCAAAGTGTCTCAAAGTTCTTTGTGAAATGAACATTGTCATGTTTGGCTGAAAGTTCTAAGACAAGGGGATAATAAGTTTATCTCCGTTTATAATTCCCCTGTCCGAACTCATTAAATCACGTGATCCTTTCTATAAGGATCGTTGTGTTTATGTTTTCAGTGGATTCATTCTCTCTGTGGTAATTCTAGGATATATATTCGTTCAAACATGTTTTATATGTTAATACAAATCAGAGAAATAATAGCGCTGTTAAGAGGGGTAATTTTCATTTTGGGCCTTCGTTTTTCGTGATTATTTCTAGGTCTGTCGAAACATAGTACTTTTCTCTCGTCAACAGCAAGCTGGAGTTTTCGTTGCAACTGTGGAGTCCAGCTTATAGGTACAACTTATGGCGCAGTCATTGAGAAGGTTCAGAAGACGTTTTTGAGGTTAGTGGACTTTCGTTTCGGCCGCGGATCGAGGGCTGTGCGGGAGAGTGGGGACCGTCCTGGCATTGAATTGCTGGTCAGATCGGCGCGCTGTGGTCGACTTGTTGTTTTTGGCTAGGCAGGTGAGAAACAAGATTTATGCGGCAGACCTGCTGAGCAGGTTGAACCTCCGAGTGGCCATCCTCCTACTTTACAAGAGCCCTGACCACGTTTTCAGTACCGTTCCATCACACGAACTACGGACAATACAGCCCACACTCAAGATGGCAGTGTCCTTTAATAGCATCTCGTCTGTTGATATCGACTTATTTGCCGACAATCTCTCGACATTTGTTGCTCTCAATAGACCAGTAACTGTCAGTTAAGATTATGATAGATAATTTTTCAATTTAGAAATATTCTTTCTAGTCACATGTCCCAACTAAATATGTTATTTTGTTAACATTTTCTAGCAATCTACCGGTATAAATAATATAGACGAACATTTAGTTGGCTCATAGGATAACATAGAATAAAGAAGCCAAAGTGGCTGCTGTTGGAGAGGAGAAGTTGGGCTACTTGAAGATTCCAAGACGTATGATATATCCAGAGGGCTCCTGAGGAGCTACTTTGGATTCCAGGGTGTTAAACTTCCACCTTTAGAAGCACTCCAGTACTTCCTTAGCCCTGTGCCATCAAGGCCCATTTCGTCATCGTCATCCCGATCTGGAACAGCAGAGATTCTAACTTCCTACCTGTGATAGCTCATGCTCGAAGAAAATGAACGGATTAAGTACCAAAAACTTGAACGTGTGTCGTGAAACTTAAACTGGAACATGCTAAAAAAAAGCAACCCCAAGTCTGGTCCTAAAGCTCGAAAAACTCGGTGCAAAGAAAAAACGGTTATAGCTGAGATGAAGAAGAGGAAGAGAGTAGTATCAAGAGATGAACATATTTGTAACGATAAAGAGGCTCCGCTAATCGATACAGTGATTGATACCTAGATTTTGACGAAGATGATTTCGAACGCATGTTCAGCAGCTCGAATTGCTCAGAAGTCACCTATATTGGACAAAATGATGCCAGTGTTTTTGCTGGTGATGAAGCATAATAATATAACATAATCGTAATAAACATGAAGAATACTTACGTTACTTTTCCTCTAGGCTATTTATATCTAATTATAATTTTTGTCATTATTTGCAACTAATAGGTTACCAATATTTGTAAGACTTGAGTTAATTTTGTGAATCTATTTGAATAAAATAATACGAGTATTATTTATGAATTTCTATTTTTTCAGAATTCCTAATGATGGCTGTCCTAATATGAGGCACTTTCATTTTGGGAACGCTGGGTGTCTCGTATTGGGCAACCTGTTGCCAAATCGGACAAACACGGAATTTGTCGTAAGTTAATTTTTTCAAGCATTTTAATGAAAATTGATTGAAATATGGATATATAAAATATTTAATAGGAGACGTGAATGAATAATAATAGAAAAAACCAATGTTCCAATTGTTTTTGTCTTGCCTCTATCACAATTTTTAAAAAAGTATCTCATATTAGGTCACTTTCCCCTATGGTTTGATAATTTACGAAAATTCGCTAACACGATCATGCTGCATGACTGGAACTTTGACTTAGACGGGTGAGGACGGGTGAGTTGCATTTTGATCGCATCAATTGAAGATTGTTAAGAAGCATAACAGCATAAAAGCTACATCTCCAGGCGGAATCATTTATTCTTGATGGTTTCGACCAGAAGTGCAGCACGCCAACTTCAAGTGATTGCCGAAGTTATCTGACAAAAATCACGTAGTTTAACTTCTGATGGAAGTCTTTAATCGTTCATTTATTTATATTAAACTTATTTATTCATTTATTCCACAGGTTTGGGTATTTCAACTCTGGAATATCATTTGGGTCAAGCTCAATACAACCAGTACTCGATTATTAACAATTACTCGTTTCACTGATTGCCAAAAGAAATGGACCATCTATAAGTGCCTTGTTATGGTCATTTGCCACAACTCGTTTTTTCTTCTAAATTTCCTTCCATTAAAATCTAAATTAGCGATAACATTTTGCTTGTGAGAAGGCCCTCGCATGCGGACCACTACCTCTCCCAATAGTGAAAACTACTCCATCACAACTTTTTTGTAATAACCCGTCTGTATCTCTTAAGAGGTTTTGTTGCAATACGATAGCGCATGTACGGAGGATTCCGTTGATCTGATAGCGCTGGAATACATATGAGGCCATGTCGGGCCGATCATCAAAACATGAATTATTTATGAAGCTTTCATCAAAACAAGTAATCAGGTCTTGCAATTAAATACGCTTGAAAAAAAGAAGAAAGTCCCGCATTCTGGACTGGCACCGGTAGGCAGTGTATGTATATTAAATATGTATGCTGTTCCAATATATGAATTGACAAACAAAGGATTATATTCAAAATGCATTAACTCAGATGATACCGATGACTAGGGTCATTGAGGTAGATCAGTAGATGGTTTGGATACTGGATTTTTATTATTTTCAGTACCAACCTACAAGAAAAATACCAAGAAAAACTGGTTCGACGTTTTCTGGACGAATGTCTTTCAAAATTTGGTGGTGAAGTCCTTCACCAGGAAGCATTATTCACCCCACCAGCCACAATTTCGAATATCACCTCCGATATCAGCGATATCCATTCACCGAAACAACGCTTTATTCAAATTACTAAAAGTGCATGAAAGATTAGGTTGAAGCAGTTAGGTTAAAGTTAAGTTGAAGCCGTGTTAAATTTGGCAAAACGTAAGCGGATTGATGGGGGATTAAGGGGAAGGCAGGCGTTATTTAGATATTAACCTCTGCAAAACTAGCTGAGTACATCAACAATTCAGGTACTTACACGTGAACATCCTTCCTCATATATGCCAATTAAGTTCTCCACACTAAAGCTTCCCTCCCCCTAGAACTCTGTGTGTGGCTTTTCCCAGCGGGAATACCACGATTACCCCCATCTCGTCGAATGTGTCGGACGATGCAAACAAGAAAATAAGCTTTCATAATAATGAAGAGGAATAATGAAGGGTCTCTGCTGCATGGGGTCGCGTCGCCGTCGATCGGGAATGGCGTGACAAATCCAGAGGGAAAGAGAAGAAACACATTGGATTGGTGGGGGACATTGGAGAGAAATAACCGTATTGACGGAACGAACGTTTCGACACAGCAGAACCCAATACACAAAGTCGTAAATTTTATTGTAGAAATCACAAGTACTGCCGTTGTTACCTTAATAGAGATACAATAAAAAGCAGGAACAAGTGAACTTCATTGAGCTCTTCAGTGCGACACAAATATATAAAGCCCTGTGAAGAATTGGACTTACTCAATAGCAAAATAGAGCTGTATATATATCTAGAGGGAAAGAGAGAGGGATCCCAACTCTCAATCAATATATTTTACGACAAAATCTCGAAGTTTAAGTATGTCAACTAGCCGGATAACAAAATCAGATCTAGTAGCAGGTTTTGCAACTCCCATGATTTCGTTTATTGAAGCAAGGTGACATGAGATCAAGTCATAAACCGTAGTCTTCTGTTCCCACCGGGACTCCTTGAAGAATATTGGATAACTTTCAAACTGGACTGAAAGTTTCATTCGCCATTCTCGGAACGCGAGTAAACGGGATGAACACAAATCAAAAAACTGCAAGTCTGTGTGGCACAATAACCCCAAACGGACTACAATATCCGAATGTGGAATACATTGAATACCTACAAATACACTGAGTGATACATAGAAGTCGTTCGAACCAGAATCATGTTCCTCTAAAAATCCAACACATAACAGTATTTTATATATTATTATGATTAGGTCAGTTCTACCCAGGCATTGCTGGCATGGAACATTCAACACACACACACACACACACACACACACACACACACACACACACACACACACACACACACACACACACTCACGGAACCAAAGTTGTTCAGAATGGTATAAATAGTGTAAAAGATGAGAGTGGAAATTTTGATTTTGGAGAACAAAAAATTGGTTTCTTCCGAAAAGGAAAACAATGCTTCCGCTACCTGTATGCTAGGAAGCAAAAGTTCGAAAATTGTCTTTATTGAAATCGATTTTAGGGCATTCTGAAACGAATCCAAGACTATATTATATATATGTATATATATATATATATATATATATATATATATATATATATATTGTGATGTGTGTGTGTGTGTGTGTGCATGTGTCATTCCTAAAGATAACTCTTCTAAGGATTGAAATAAAAACTTCGGTTTCGCACCGAAAACTCACATTTTTCAAATGAAAGGATATGAAAGTATGAATTTGTTGGCTGGTACTTTTTAAAAACAATTAATTGGGTTCGAAAAAATCACTGAACATGGCTAAAACTGGTTAAAAATCGTTAAATTTATTATTATTTCTTTTGAGCAGAATTTAATTCAAAAGAATTTTATCAACAATGAAGTTGTATAGGAAACATTGCATGTATATAACAGTGCAGAATTATGTACTTGAATTCCATTAATACAAAATCCATATTTCATGGCCCAGTGGTTGAGGTCGATGAACGTGCGGTGATTTCGTACGTGATATTATTATTGAAGAAGGTGGACTCAGTGGAGTGTCAACGAGAACTGCACTTTTTTTTTTTTTTTTTTTGACAACGTAACTCTGAAAGTAAACAAATTAATTAACAGGTGTGTGGGCTTTTTTTCTTACGGACTGGCGTTAACTAGTGAAGTAATAATATCACCAAGAGATGGCCGGAATATCACCCGGAGCAAAAATGTTATCCAGTAAGTTCTTCTAGTTCAGTAGTTCTTCGTTTTCTTGTCTTCAGAATATGAGAATGAATCAATGATCCTTGTCTTGATAGTTTCGTTCATGCATCGCGCTGGTGGTGAGATAACAAGATCGACCACTTGTGAAAGAATGCTGGTATCAATGGCTGCTACAATACAATCGAATCGACAATGTTAATTGACAATGTTCTGCATCCTGAATTAAGCTTCACCAAACCAGATACCGACATTGGCTTTCCAAAACGATGGCGCGATGAAATGTATCGCCCAGATGTTTTCTCGCTGTGCCTCTTCTCTTGCAGGTAATTTGTTATTCATGTCCATGCGTGTTCCAAAAATATTACGTCGGCTTCACCTCTGCAGTGAATTCGTATTTGACATTATTATTGAAGAAGGTGAACTCAGTGATATGTCAACGAGAACTGCACTTTTATTGACAACGTAACTTTGAGAGTAAACAAATTAGCAAGTGTCAAAACGAGTAAATAATGAAGCAACAGTAGACCACTACAAACATATTTTTATAGTTAGTCCACGTTTGACAACATATATTAAATCCGCTGGTCAATGAAAGTTACACGCATGTTTATTTGACATTTTTATTGTAAGCATATTAAATTCTATGATACAGATACATACCCCACTATTCTACAAAAATAATTATATAACATATAAAACGCCATTGCACCCCTTGTCCCTCGGCTGGACCCCCTGACAAGTGTACGTCACATTTTGCTGAGACTGAAAAATGTAAACCACTCATCGAAGGACAGTGCGGATGGTGTCAAAATATTCAGGGTGAAACATATTTTCATTTAAAAATAATAATAGCAAATTTCCCAAGCCACTGGGCAATCCTCATTGTTCTAAATGGAAATCCCCTATGAAATACCCCTACAATCCAGCCCATCCCCCTTTTCACGGCTGCACTTGTTCATCAGCCTCATTTTCCACTTTTCCAGCAATCCATCATAGGTTCCTGGTTCAAGTATTGCCTGGTGTTGTTTTATATTCCCAACCAGTGGAGTCATTCAATTTATTATAACTGTCTTGCCCGATCTCTAACCAGATGTAGTTTTCCAAAATAAATATAACATGGCAGGACTAGAACCAGAGTAGGGGCTGTTACCTTTAAGAAAGGGTAACCCGACAATTAGGTGAAGCTATTTTCTCCCAAAACTTCCCCATAAAAAAATTTTTTTTGGTAAACCGTTGGAAAGCTGACCGGTTGAGGAAGTTTTTCCCGGAAAGCGCTTGTTGAAAAACTTCCATACTGGGGAACAGAAAAACGAAGAAACATCGACAGTTATTACATTTTTTTCAAATGTTAAACATTGATCATTTCTTTCACTAACTAGAACTAATCAAAAAAATTGAAATTTACATCAGAATGATTGGAAATTTAAAGCTCTTTCTAACGGTATCCTTAGATTTGAAAAAACTTGACAAATTGGGGAGTTAGAGCTGTTTTTGTGATGTAAGTTTGAAAACACGAAAAAAAAAAAATCTTAAAAAAGAAATAACTCGGAAACGAAGCCTCTAACAGAAAAAGTTTACAAGGCACTTTTTGTTTCAAATTACTTGTAGAATCGATCCCTGAAGTCTTGCCTACTTAAGTTGAGACACCCTGTATATATCATATTCATTGTGATATTCGCACGCAGCCACAACAATAACGAATGAATAATTTTTTCCACTTATCACACATGTTTTGTTAGTAATTGACTCACAACACAGTCTTGACTTTTGATAAACCAATTCGTACATTTGGAAGATCATTATAAATTTTGATATCTTTGGAAAATGATATAAAACTCCAGGGCTACAGAACCCATATCTCATTATTCACTTTTATTTGACAATAAGTCTAGTTAATTGGCTTAAAGCCAAACTTTTAATTGATAAGTGAAAAGTATGAATTTACGCGCCAAAGCTACTTTCTTTCTAGCTTTTAGACCCCGATGGTGCGGAATTTCTTCCTTTGGACCTCAGACACGGGTGAAAAGGGAGTAGGGACATGAAAAAGGAAAAAAAGCTTCGCCCACAAATCTTCGCATATTAAAAGTGCAGCCTCCGACGTCATTCTTCCTCCCAGGCCATTTATTATTACCTACATCATTCTCATTAAGATTGTGAAACCCTGAGAGAGGGAGAGTCCATGCGTAAGATCACCCCGTATTTTCTTTCCACCCCCGCAATTCTGCCGTTTTTCACCCCTATCAACCCGTTTTATTTATTTTTCTTCGCCCTTGTCTCAAGGTGTCACTTTCTTCGCCTTACGCCGCACCGCCATTGCCGACTCAATCCCCTTGAAAATGGAATATTTCAAGCAAAACGTTCCCCAAACGCTACATGAACTTTATTCGAGGTTTTACCTGTTTCAGTTTTCTCGCCAAATTAAACTCGAGTTCTTACCATTTCAAAGGGAGTAAATGATGTTTTCAACCTGTTGGGAGGGGTTTCAATCGTTAAAAGCTCTGAATTTATATATATATATATATATGTATATATATATATATATATATATATATATATATATATATTTCATTCAGAGCTTTTAACGATTGAAACCAACCCTTTTTTTGTATTTTTACAACACTTATTTTTATATTGTATGTGATGCAGTGTTGTGCTAAAATAAGTAGGGGAGACTGTTATAACCCTACAGTTATTATATCAATGTCTCCTGTTGCCACCCAAACATGTGGACCCCAGTTTACAATCACCCAGTTCATAATTCTTCGAATTATTCAAATTTGCTATCATTAAAAATAAATAATAATAATAATAATGTTATCATATGCATTCAATATAAATTTTGACATTATTTCATGATAGCCATTATATATGTTACCGGCAAAATATGAAATACAGGCGTTGTATACATTGGCTAGGCAATGCGCACAATGCCTAGGCCAGTGTATATAATGCGTACCATTGATTTAGTCAAAGTATAGATACTCATAACTGACCTATATGTCCAACAAATCTGAATTGCTACTAAGGGATTGACTTTTTGATGTTGAGTGACCACTAAACTATACACATCATTCTGACCGATATCTGTCTATGTACAGTATCTCAGTATATCATATTTTTCAGTATATCATCAGTATATCATATTTTTCCCAAGTAGGAGAAAAGCTCGCTGCGAAATCCTCAAATATTCAGAAACCTCTAGATCCTCCGCCTTCAAATGAGGTGGCGGACACAATCTTTTCTCTAAGAGTGACGACGGATACAGATCTCAACAAACTACTACAAACTATGAAGGGATCCTCGTCACCAGGTATAGACGGCATACAGGTACATCTTATAAAAAACCATATAACGAGTCTGAAAAAACCTCTTCTTCACATATACAATCTTAGCCTCACAACAGCAACATTCCCTGAAGCATTCAAAACTGCCAAGGTCATCCCAATTTTCAAAGGCGGGACGGAGGGTGAACTCTCAAATTATAGACCAATCTCTATGTTAAGCACGTTATCCAAAATACTGGAGAAATTCTTGAAAAATCTGCTGTACTCATATCTTGAAGAAAACAATTCAATAAACATGAACCAATTTGGTTTCCGCAAAAATAAAAGGGTAAATGATGCGGTATTTGCACTAACCACGGACCTTTACGACATTAGGGACAAGAACATGAAAGATGCTCTCATACTACTCGATATCGCTAAAGCAATCGATAGAGAACAACTTATGTACAAGTAAGTTAAGTTAGGAATCATAGGCCCCAGCTTAGAATGGTTTAAGAGCTACTTGAGAAACCGAACCCACCGAGTGGCAATCGGCGAGTGCTCTAGTGAAGAAAGTAATAACGATTTTGGTGTGGTTCAAGGAAGTACATTGGGTCCACTATTGTTTTTGGTGTATATAAACGAAGTGGCCTCTCTAGAACTACCCAATACCAAAATGTATTTATTTGCGGATGATAATGCCGTGCTAGTTGAAGGTGACACGTGGGAAAATGTATATAACAAGGCAAACCTAGCAATCAATGTGATTGGACGATGGTTCTGTGAAAACTATCTTACATTGAACACTAAAAAGTCAAAATTAATTATTTATGGAAGAATGAAATCATATGTTTACGATAAAAATTTAAGCATCATACTACATATATGTAGATCAAATAATAGCTGTTCCTGTGGGAAAATAGAACGTGTAGCTGAGCATAAGTATCTTGGGTTAGTCTTGGACGGAAAGCTAAATTGGAAACCCCATATTGACTATACTCACAATAAAATTAATAAATACATGTTCATATTCTATAATATTCGACACTCACTCCCTAGAAATACTATAAAACTAATTTATTACAGTATGCTACAATCTGCACTTCAATATGGCATTATTGCTTGGGGTGGGACATTCTCTACCCATATAAATAAATTACATGTACGCCAGAAAATCATTGTAAAAATTATGCTGTCTTTACCAATTAGGACTCCATCAGACAATGTATTTAATATCGCTAAGCTATTTACTATAAGGCAATTATATGTTAAAAATTTACTTCTGCAATTCCATAAGGATCCACAAATAATAGGTTCACAACGTAACCCAATGTATATAACAAGGTACGTAGCCGCAGGAAATGTAATTGCACCTAGACCGAGACTAGCGTTGTCCACTCACAATTCAAAATTCATTATTTACATTATCCACAGAGCGCTAGAGGGCCATATGAAAAAATGCTCAAAGATCCACAAGACAAAACTACAAGAAACATATTTTAACCTGGCTTGTAGAAAAGGGGGAAGCGGGATGTGAAACTGTTTTAAGCAGTATTTATGTACAGTGATTATTTTAGAAAATATATTTTCTTAAAATTATAAGAACGTTATACGCATAACATTATATTTTTAAGTACCGTTTGTATCATAGAGTAGATAGATTGTAAGACATGAGCGAATCACCAAGACCTTCCCCAACAACACGGGCTAAGCCTATAGTTGGGAAAGAAATCAAAAGTGAGTAGCTTAAGTTGTTCAATTTGTACAATATTTATAAAATGCATTTGTAAGATTAAAATAAATAAATAAATAAATAAAATAAAAAATCTATAGTTTGGTGGTCTGGATGCTCGCAAGCTCGCATCTCAAAAACACATAACATCAAGTAGTCACTCCCTTAGTAGAAATTCAGATTTTTGGACATATAGATCAGAATGATGAGTATTTGACCGAATCATTGGTAGGCATTATATACGCTGCCTAGGCATTGTGTACATTGCCTAGCCATTGTATACATCGCCTGCTGGTTTAATAATATAAATTATTTAATTTAAATGATATTCTGCAATTCAAAAAAGATTCGTAAATTAAAGCATTTTTGAAGAGTATTCATAGATTTTTCAGCAAACATTGATGAAATTTTAGTAGAATTAGAGGATTTTCGTAGAAAATGAAGCTATTGCAATTGCTCCAAAAATTTTAAAATAAGAATTTTTGAAAATTTCTTTCATTGAAATCCGTTTTGAGACATTTTGAAACGAATTTAAAATTTTTTCATATGCATATATGTATACAGGGTGTACACATTAAGGTCGCACCACTTGGCCGGGGTTCAATTCTACAACTAATTTCTTATCGAAAGTATCTCATAGAGATTTTTTTTTTTAACGCTTAGTTTTAGAGTATTTAAGATTTTTTTCGTGTTCTCGACCTTATGAAACTGAAAGTTCCCTAATTTTGCGAGTAAAATCAAATCTGAGGAGACCGTTGGAAAATGCATTAATTTTCCTATCTTTCGGATGCCAAATCAAAAATTTTCGCGTGGATTAAACAGGTGATAAATCAGCCTAAGAACCAAAATAGGTCAGTTTTCGAAAAACCTTTGGTTTTTTCAACGCTCAGGTCCTGGAAATTAGTCACCTGAATTTTTGCAGGTAAGCCTAAAAACGAGCGCACTTTGAGCTAGAGACCGTTCCGTAGAGCGCACATTGAACCGGCACCAGAGCGGTCTTGTGTGAAATCGAAATCTTAGTTCTTCTTTTCTATTATCCGTGACGGTTCTTGATTCGACCGAATGAGTGTCTACACCGCAACCTTTCGTGGAGTTGAACTCTCTCCGCTTGACACTTTAAAGCGGTAATTGGAGACACCCCTACCTCCAACAACTAGGAAAAGAATCCCTGATCGTAGAATAAAATGCACAAAGCGGAGCTGCCAACTAGTATATTTGGAGAATACTTATCTGTGTTAATTTTTAAACAAAATAAATAACAAATTTAAAAAAATTAATAATAAAAAATGAAAATCTGACGAAGTCAAAATCCACGCTCCTTTTACAACAATTTTAACATTATATAGCTTATCATCAGTTCTTACCTTATTCTTCAGAAAAGCTAATTCTAAACCCCCCCCCCCCCTCTCTCTCTCTCTCTCTCTCTCTGAGTTTCGCTTTCTCTCACTCTATCTCTCCCTCCATCCTTCCTTCCTTCCTTACATCACTCTCTCTCATTCCCTCTTTTCACCCTTCCATATATTGAAGCGATTGGCAGTTTGTAGCTACAATAATCATCTCCAAAGCCTTCTTGGGTCTTGTGGTCTAAGTGAGAAGAGAATGCCAGCTGTCTTTCTATGCCCCCTCCCATCCGTTCTCCTACCAGCTCGCAGTATTACCGCTACGACTAACCTTCTTTCCCATTTACTTCACTTCACCTGATTTACCCGGGCTGAACATGAACAACTGCCTTTTTCTCTCGACAGAGTTCGCTGCTGAGCCACTGTGCGTAGCGTAGCTCCCCTGTTCTATCTCCCTGTCTCGGGAGGACAGCTTCCTCTGTGTTTCCTTCTATCTGCCACTGCCCATCTCTAATCTTCCTTCCGTCCTGCTCCCGTGCCCTTTCTCCACGCTCTATCATACAACCCATCTCTTAACTTTTCCGGTCCTATATAAACACCACACTATATTTTGCTCATATTACCAACTAAATACATCTCAAGAAATATTCACTAGGGTGAAGGGGGGGTAGTTGCGTGCCAAAATTTCAATGGTATAACTTTAACCTCGCTCAGATCTGCCTCAATTACAGCTACATTAATTTCTTTTTCTTTTCTTTTTTCTTATTTCGAAATGTAGTCATTTTAATGCAGATTACAAATGCTTGATCGATATTCCATGTACTCAACTTTTCAGTGCCTCAGTTCTATTTTTGACATTTTATGTCTTTGCTTTGGCACATAACCAAAAAAATCGTTACGTAAACTGTTGAAGAAAATTGTCCCAGTTGTTTTTTGATGATTTCCGCTTACAACCGAGTCGTTGCTAGAAAAATGGTACTTCGTCGTTTCTCATTCCACAAAATTCGTTCGAAAGCTCTCGACTTATCCAAATATATTATGTTAACTACTGCGAAGTGCGTGGCCAACAAGCTGAGTTATGAGCATGGTTATATGAATAATTGTTTACACACAGGTGATCATTCTCAATAATTGATATTGTGAACATGATTGCAACCGCTTGTTAATTTCTGATGATTTCATTGAGTTGGTGTTTCGATGATTTAATTCATAGCAGGTGATCCGAATATTGCGAAAACGGTTTGATTTGTGAAGCAGTGGTTAAATCATTTTAACAGGTAATTTCTATACTTTACACTCTAGGAAGCTGTAATTTCGTATGTAGCCTCTTTAGGACATTTACTTGACGATGCCCAGGGTCCGGATCAGATGAGTGGCTCTTAGAGCTTGCATACGAGTCTGCAACTAAAGACATAAAATGTCCCAATGTGTTGCAGACTCGTATGCAAGCGTTTCTGATTTTTTTTTTTTTTTTTTTTTCCAACGACACCCTTATACACATTTCTTCACTGAAACGGGGTGAATGTGTAAGAAGCTCTGGTTTCACACTCTAATCAACACAGATTGTTGAGGGGCAAACGTGTAAAAAGGCCACTGTTGAACAAACAAAACGGTATATTCACAAATTTTCTATCACGATTTTTTTCGGTCGAAACAATTTTTTTTCTCTATCAACTGGAAGAAAAGACAAAGGATAAGTGGAAGGATAAGTGGAAGTGGAAAGTGAACGGAAGGGAAAATACATTTGAATATCCAGTCATCATTTGGTGCCGTTTTTCGAAAGTATTATGCATTTTCCCCGTTTACGCAATTACCCTACTTCAACTTATGTAAACAAGTTAATAATTGTTATGCTTCTCCGGGATCAAATTTTGTGAATAAATATTATTTTATTTACAACTTTTGGATACACAATAGAAAAATACAAGAGAAAAAACGTCAGGTAAGAGACTTACCTCTACTTTCATCCATCTTGTACTGGTGCCAACATCCCATATTAGAAAACCCCATCCCATCCCATCCCCATCTTCCATTTTATCTTTTTGCAACCAAAGATTTTGCCTTCAACAATTTTTGAGAGCTTTTCGGATTTGCTAAAACGATAGAGTGGCAAAAGTTAGTTTCAATTTTTTAACTGAAATGAAAAATTTTCGATTAATATTACCTATGCTATTTCATGGCACAAGAAATATAGGGAACATTCCCCAAATAAATTCATTTTAGAGCATTTTGGAACAATTTGTGAATTTTTTTCCGCCTGTGTATTTTGATTTTTTTTCTTGCAGTTCAATTGTTGATAATGAGAGCTGATTTTCTCATGAGCATGCAATTCATATCCCTATGATCAAGGATATTTATTCATAGTTACGCCAATCAGTAATTTACAGAAGTAGTGACACTAATGGATTACCTGCCATAAAAGCGTAAATAATATGATTACAGAATAAGGTTTACATAATATAAATTTCGTTAGTAACTGCATTCAAGTTTGAACTTAGCTGGAGTCCAAACAGTATTGCTGAGAAGCTGTTGTCCGATTAAAGCTAGAAACCTTGAATATACCGTTAATATGCTTTAAAAAGCTCCAAGTTGGACATGAATCACATTTGATGCAAAAATCCAAAAGTGTTTTTTAGGGTGGTACCCCACATGCTACTTCACCCTAATTCAATAATGTATACATTATCTCATAAAAAATACGTCGTGAAATCATAATATACATTAAAAATCTGAATAATTTTTATATTTCACATCAATCAATCAATTCGTTTACACTATTAGAAAAAACCACTTTATTGGATTCTATCTCTTGATTCAGAAATTGTATAGATAGCGTCTGGAGACACTAGCAGTTGACTACATTGAACTAGAAATGTCATTGTACGATGTGTGTGGGACTTTCAATTAGTGCAAAATAGTCAGTATCAGACGCTCAATTATTGGAGCAAACACATACTCCTCACTGTTTGTTATTGCTGTTTGTCTTCTTGAAATTTCATTTAGTCCAGAAGTTCTCTCCAGAACGGAATCTTAACATCGAGTACACAAGGTGAATATGATTGGGAGCATACAATATCTGAGTGAAGGCTGACAAAATGTGCTTTACCACAATATACGAGAAGCCCAGCTACTAGTTTCATGAGAACTGCCTGAATCTCCTATGTCGTATATTCATAGCCATACGTCCAACGTGCAAATAGATCTAAACTGGATGATCAAGGATAAACTGATGAGTACGAGTAAAGCTAGTCTCACACTGGAGCCGACAAGGTACGACTTTTGGTCGCACGTAGTCGCACGGTTATGCACGAACTTTTCCGATTGTAGGGACGTAGTCAGCGCTCTCAGAGTGGAACCGACTTAGTCGAGCGACTACCTGCATGGAGATCCTATCTGCGAATCGATCCTATTAAGCTAGAATTTTCATGCAATTTTCGTGCGACTTTTTGAATACAGGAAGTGTTTGAGTGAGTTTTGTACATAAACAATGGACACAGAATAAATAATTCTGTTTATTCATGAATTAAAGATTCGCCATGCTCTTCTCCTTCATCGGTCGTCGGTAGTCGGCAGTCGTACGTAGTTGATTCCAGTGTGAGACCAGCCTAAAGGCGGAGTTTTCCCTGACGCGTCCCTCGGCTGCTGAAAAGACTTTCCCCGCTGAGCATGAAGCTGCATGAGACGTAGCTTCGTTTAGTAGTGCATTTCAAGATGTCGTCGAGAAACGCAGCTTTGTGCTTGATTTTGGGAGAGGAAGAAATGTTTATAATGGCAGTTGTGGAAAGAGAAGATCATGCTCCAATTTATCGAATGAGAGAGAAGGAAGGGTTTTATGAGCCGTTCATCAGATGACATTTTAAAGAAAACAAGGCACAGTTAAGAGGTTTTCTCTCAATGCAATGTACAGCAGATTGAGTTTCTAGTGTCTCTAGTGTCTACGAGTTATGTAAAGCAGGAACTATATAAGCATAATAAATTGGTCAAATTTCAAAAATTTGCAATAAAAATCACCTAACATGAATATAAATACCATAGGTAAATAATATAATTATTCTTATTATATTCATTTTTTTATCCGAATGTTACCCAAAAGAAGAACATCAACTATAAACTAGAACATTTAAAATGTATGCACAAAATGATGTTGAAAACACTTTATGCACTAAAATTTCAATATTATATAACGAAAAATCGATAAAAACTAAAGAAAAAAGTTCCAGTCATTCAGCGAATTCTCTTTATATGTATGTCTACTGATTTTAATATTGAATTGGTCTGAAATTTAAAATACCTGTTCAGAATAAAATTCTGCTATTCAAACAAAGATTTTGGATTTGCGGATTTTTTGCGATATTGCCCATTATTTCAACAAATCATAGTGACATTTAAGTATATTTTTCTGCATACCTACATTGTTGGCTGTTCTGGCTGTTAACTTATAAACCTTTGTTGAGTAATATATCGCTAAATAATAGAAATTTAAGAATTTTTTGACGATAATTGCCATTTTAGTGATTTCTTTTCTCTTTTAAATTAAATTTCTCGAATTTGACCAATTTATTGAACTGGGTTCCTGCAACGGTGTTATGCGGGGTTTTGCATATTTTGGAACGCAAATGGGAAGGTCGCCCGATTGAAAATACATTGAAGCCGCGGGACGAGTAGGGGGAAGTCTACCAGACAGGTATAGGAAGATGCCACACTAAAAGGAATTTATTGAATAATAAGTGATGTAGAAAAAAAAGTGGAAACAATTTTGTCAAAACACAACACTGTATTTTTTCAAAACTGGATACCAACTAATTTTTTGCGAAAACTAATGAAAACAAAACAATACGACTACGTTGTTAATAAACAGTGTAATGACCACCACAATAGAGTAAGAGGAGCTGAATGATGGATTTCACACGATTAGATTATTGGGGCCATCATAACCCATCGTAGCCTAAATATCCTCAAACCATCAGATCCAGAGCTGGGAAAACTGGGTTATAAGGTAAATATTGTCCAAAAACTGCAAGAAGAGTGAATCAAATTACCCTGCTGTTCCCTTGGGTAGTTAAAGGTTTGTGGACATGAACTATTTTTATACTAGGATTGCTTTAAATATCGATGAAACATCTCGCATTTATTTCGAAAACATGTTCCATTTTGACAGGCAAACAATGGCTGGATCGAGTGGCATAAGTTTTGTTCCAACCAATGAGTGTTAACGTTCATGGTATTTTTTACAATTAACCTCTTAAAATTACATACAAATTGGATACCAACGCTGATAACCAGCAACAAATGCTCGTAAATATCGCATGTTGTTCAGGAGGGACCAACTAAATAACAATTCTCTCATCCCATGAATTATTAAGGCTCACCCAGTTTAGAGGAAATAGCAGCAAGCTCATCCGCATTTAATGGAGTTTTCATTACGCGTTTGTGTTCGAAGCTCTCATCTAATCATCTCATGTAATTCCCAGATTTCATATGTGAGCCGATCGATACCACTGTCCATGTGAGCATGTGGAAGAGATTGTAAGACGAATCAAGGCTTCGAGGGAAGGAGAAAAACGGGTCGGAAAGGCGAGCTTTCGGAAAGCGATCCATCATTTCAGAGTAGAGCACACAGCGGCCTAACCCCCTAATCGGGCTATTATTGAGTGATATCCTGAATTGGCTTCGAGATTGCCGTATTCAATCGAAAAGACTTCGTGAATTACAATTTTTGGTCTTGTCTACTATAACTGTGTGTGTGTGTGTGTGTGTGTGTGTGTGTGCGTGTGTGTGTGTGTGTGTGTATGAGTGTGCGCGCGTATGTGTGAGTGTGTGTGCGCGTGAGCGCGCATGTGTGTGTGTGTTGCTGGCGAAGGGTAACTGTGGGTGTTTTTATCTCTTCAGAGCTCCTTCATATCCCTACCCAAGTCAAGGTCATACGTCCCCGTCGTGCAACCTGGGCACCCTCTGGGTGAACAGAGGGTGTTAAAATGACCCGTTTGCGATAGGGGGGGAGGCTCATGCCTATGGGCCTCCTGTCCCTTACACTCGTTTCCACCGTAATGGACAAGAACCAACTCAAGACTCATAACCCCCGCCTACCCATTGGCGTGCGGGGCTCTAGGGGAGGCGCTTTGGGGCGCCTCAGACAGGGGCGTCGGCCATCCTCTCCCACTTCTTCATCCTCATCTTCCTATTCTCATCCTCTTCCACGACCCTGGTAAGTGCCTACCAGTGTGCCCACTGTGATAGAGCCTTTACCTCCAAGCAAGGCCTCAGTGCGCACGTCTGGCGGAAGCATCCCATTGAGGCCAACGCTGCAATTGACATAGAGCGAGAACGGCTGAGGTATGCTTCTGAGGATTCGCGGCAAATGGTGGCAGTGGAAACAGAAGCAGTGCGTAATGGGGTACGTCATATAAATGTTTATTTGCAGCAACGTTTTCCCATGCGCATGCTTTCTGTCATTCAATCTCTTCGTCTGAGGCCCCACTACAAGTAGCTTGTCCAGGATGCGATCCTGGCAAATAACCATGGGATCTCTCCCGTATCTCCTACAGGTGTGGGGCAGCAGTCCCCGATTCAGAAATCCTCCCCCTGGACCTCCGGTCTTCTTGAAGACTTGAAGACTGAAGTAATGAGGTTCGGGTGCAGGTAGGCCATATTGAAGGTTATGAGAGTGTCTACCAACAGGAACTGGCGGGGCGGGCTGTTGAGGGGCCTGATGGCTTGGAAGACGAGGTCGCGGCCTATGTGCAGAGAATCTTCCTACAGGTTGGGGAAGCGACCATGGCGGGGCATCAGGGAGGGTTTCCTCCTACATTGATGCCTCGTGGAGGTCGCAGAGCAGCAAAACAAGCAAGAAGACGGGAACATCCGCTGGTCCAAAAGTTGTGGAGGAAGAATCCGGCTCGTGTTGCTGCTGAGGTACTGGAGGGAGCTGGGAATGAATATGTTTTACCCCCTCTCCAGGAGTTTTTGGACTATTGGGAGCCACTCTTGAGTGCTCCTAGCCACAACTCTGGTGATTCCTTATGCGGCATTATGTGCACACCAGTGCTGCACGATGAGGCACCTAAGTGCCGTGTCAAGAACTCCACCTTTGCTGGACCTGATGGTATTTCCGCCCAATGCAGGAATAAACCCCAAGAAAATGTCAAGCTGCTCATCCTCAACCTGTTACTTCTGTTGGGAAGATTGTGTTGACCCGTGCCCAGACCAACTTCATCCCAAAGAAAAGAGCAAGTGATCCCTGGAGGCTACAGTCGGATTTCAATGTCGGTAGTTTTCAACCATTTCTGCAAATTGACCTTAGGCAAATCTGTTGTTTTAATCAAGACAAAATGTAAAACTTCAACGTAATGTATATATTGTAACAAATCGTGCAAGTGATGGAACGAGCACAAAAATTGTAGATTTAAACATAATCCAGCACCTCATGAAGTTAATCTGAAGGTAAATTATGTATTTATTAATAACAAAACTGAGCTCGCAACGTATCCATTTATAGTTGACATTTTATATAATTTATCGGCATTAGCAAGAAGACTTCTAAAAGCAAAAGGTGATGGAGAGGTCGTCCAAGAGCAGCAGTTGGGAGCAGCAGAAACATATCCATCACTTTTGCACAAATGCTGAGCCGTCCTATGAGGATAGCTTTGGTACCCATGCAACAGGGAAAGATCAGTGTTCCTTTCTTGATGTTTTTTCTTTTAAATTTAAGCCGCGTCTCAACCGGAAGGGTTTCTTAATGTTATTGATCTTTTCACGTATGTAGGTTTAATTCAATTCGCGGAAAGTTTAATTCAATTTGCGAAAAGCTTAATTCAATTTGCGAAAAGTTTAATTCATTTTGCAGAAAGTCTAATTCAATTCGCGGAAAGTTTAATTCAATTCGCGAAAGGTTTAATTCAAAGTGCGAATGCTATATCTGAAATACTGGAGAATTACAAAAATTCATTTTTCAAAGATATATTCGTACTAGGTACCCTAGTGGTACATGAAGAAAAAATTAAGATGTGAAGAATGTGTTGCTCTTTTTATAACAGACGAAACTGACCAGGGTCCATACACCCATTCTAACGATTATTTGAACAAAGGAGGCTTGGTGAGGACGTCCGATGATGTTGTTATGATAGTAAAATTTTGCCACCAAATTTTGATTCATCAAATAAAAAATATTCGATTGACGCGAATAAAATGATGTGCCATACCTACACTAACTTTAGAGGGATTCTATCCAAGAAACATTCGACAAAACGAGAGTGGGAAGGCAACCGTCATGAGTATAGTTTGATTAGATAAGTAATTTATCGGCTAAAGTTATATGCCACCATCTGGCAAAAAATCGTAAGATTGATACTGCTACAGCAAAGCAACTTGGTGTCAGAAAGAAGTTGACGAAGATCATATTGTTCAATAATGCGTAATCTATTTTTTTTTTTTTTTTTTTACTATCGATTTATTTCTGAAAGTAAAAATTCAAACAAATTAAATTAACCGCTTAGTAGAGAAGTAAATTAATTGCTTGTTTTTTGAGGATTACATCAGTTTTATTTTTTGCTCACGAATCATTCATTTTATGCCACCTCTCCATACGGTTTTCTGATATGTTAAGTCCTACACTATTGGCGTAAATAATTTTCTAATTCTTTAGTAGATAGATAAGTACCTACTGTTAGGGACCTAAATATTGATATTTTTTCAATATAACTCATCTTGATTATGCATATATTTGCCGAAGTACTTTTTTCAATAGGCCTTTCTTATGGGAATAGCTGCGAGGGTTGGCTCTTTTGCCGTCCAGACCACGGTTACTCTACTAGACGGTACCTGTCAACGCCGGGGGCTCCTGGCCTATGACATAGGTGGTCCCTTCACCATTGCGGGAGCCTCTCGAATACGCACGGAATCAGTGCAAAACAAACGTTTCAAGTTACTATACTGATAATTTCATAAACTATTCTTCGATAGATTGTTATTGAAAGCTATTTTCTGTTAGGATGACATATTATACCCAGTTTGAAATTTGGTTTTTTAGAAATTAGTTGGAGAAAAGCCTTCAGATTGACAGGTACCGTCTAGTAAAGTAACCGTGGTCCAGACAGTGTTAGGAAAGGTGGGGTACGGAAAGGGCTAGAGGAAAATGGGAGAGGGTGGGTGGGTACACCTGGGAATTCCCAACTTTCTGTGGCCGACTCGCATCAATGCAGTTCGCCATTCAGGTATACATACATAACGGGAGTTTGTGAAAAACGTTGTCTTTTTCCACGAAAAATGAAGAGTTACAATGTTCAATAAATTTCGACGGTTAGGCCATCATCAGTAAACAACAATAACTTTTTTTTTGTTAAATAATTTCTGTTATTGTTTGTTACTGATGATGGCCTAACCGTCGAAATCGATTTAACATTGTAACTCTTTATTTTTCGTGAAAATAGACAACATTTTCACTGACTTCCGTTTTGAAATGGGTTTTGACAAATTCGTGGCGAGTGATTTAGTTCGTATCAGGTATACATATCTATGTGGGGAACATGCCCAATCGTGGTTAGCTTGTAGGTATCACGGCGAATGTCACACCCAGCCCTGCCAGAAAAGAGGTATTTATTGGTCTGCTAATGTTCATACACTTAACACCAGATGAATTGTGCTTGAATAGAGTTTTCTTGAAATGAGATTTTCTTTGATAGGTACCTATTTCAATTGTTGTTCAAAATCAAAAAGATGGCCGGTGAAAAAAGACCGGCATGTGTTCTTTATTGAGAAACACGAAGCGAGAGAAGAATGTAGAGTGAAGATTGCTTTTGAAGAAGGGGATTAGGAAGAAAGAGCAGTTGAAAGGAGGACGAAGCGCAGAGGCCTTTTGTTGTCGGGGAGGACGTAAGCGTCCGTGTGTACGTATGAGGAGAGCGGTACGGAGGGAGATGAGAAAGTAGAATAAAGAAAGAATGAAACGAGAAATGGGTGACATTGCCTGAAGAGATGGAGCGTGCGGTTGATGTTTAGCGCTCAGAGAGGAGGTCGGGAGGGGATGACGACCTTAGAAAAAGCGATTGCATCTAAAAGTTACCTCTCATGCCTGTGACATTGATCCGCTGTCACTGGTATCGCCTTTTATTTGACTAAAAAAAGGAAAAAGAAAGAGTGGGGAGAGGGAAAAAACCCCTTGGCCCTGACGGAAAAGTAGCGTTGAAGAAGGCTGTGCCGCTGAGGTGGTTTGTGGTGAGTGGAGAGAAAAGCCAAAGGAGTGGTATTGGAAGTGAAATGGATTTTTGTTCTTTTCCCCTCCTTATAGCGACACCTCAGGGGGGAGGGCGCAGGAAGTAAGGTGAGTTAGGATAAAACATTTCCATCTCTTTATAATCCCAGAAGTTCTCTATGAAGTGGCTGAAAGACGACAATGCCGGCGGTGCAGGGTTTTCTAGGGTAGGAGCCTTTGGAAAAGTAAAGCAGTTAGTCTGCCTTAGATAGTAGAAATGTGGGGGCACTAGGAAACTGAGGGAAAAAGTTGCAGCTCCTCTCTATGAACACTCTCCAGACACGCTATAAACGATTTCGGAGTGAGAACTTGATATCATTTTCAAAATGTTCTTAATCAAGTTGAGAATACTATTCCCCGCGAATTTCCAAGAACGAGAAACTACTGTGAAGGTTTCACAAATATTAAACGCGATTTATCTGAAAATATGTTTTGGATATTGCAAAGTTAACTATTGAAATTGATCAGATTTGTGACCACTTTCATCGCTTCCTAGTCTTCCATAGCAGCTAAATTAATGTTGTTGTTTATGAGAAACAAAACAGGAATGAACACCAAAAACTGAATTCATCACGCTGATCCCATAAGGTTCATACTCACAAAGCTTGAAGTTTATAGTGTTTGAAAGAGATATCAGGAAATAATAAAAAATGCCTAAACCGCTATAAAATCTGTTCTTTAGTGCAGGAGGGGATTTGAAGAAATTCGACTGTTTGAACCACTAACGTCTGTATGAATGTGAAGACGTACAAGGTGGTAAAATGGAAAATGTAAAACGGCGTCAGAATTAAAATTAAAAACAGACTCAAGTTTACCCTGGAATGCTTTTTTTCTTGCTTATTGCAACTCATTCGTCTATGTGACGAACAACACATAAATGGACCAGAATAGTCAGTGTTTTTTGGTGTTTGGAGAATGGAATAATTAACATATACCTATTACCACAATTTTGGGCCTTAGAAACCATCTTTATTTTTCACAAAATTGGAAAAAAAATCACCACACATTTTTCAGCATCATGAAAATTCCTGGGCCATCGAGTAAATGTTATATATAGGGTGTGACATTTTTATGTCAAATAGTAAATGGGTATAGAAATGTAATGATCAGCCCTGGGGTCAAATAGTACAGAAGTAGAAATTCGCGGTAATTTAGTAGATATAACAATATATAAAAATCACCATTTTCTCAACTTAAGTGTGAGAAAATTTTGGTCTGCCGTCTCGAAATTGGTAGAATACAACATGGCGGCCTCATAAAGATGGCTTAATTTGACCATTTTAAAGTTTTTCTCTAATAATTCCTAAACCGTGCATCCTACAGAAATTTTTATACGTAGCAAAGTTGTAGAGCATAAAAAACCAAAAAAATTCGATTCCACAAATCGGATTTATCTCTCAAAATAAGCGAATTACATACAATTGAAAATCGGGCTCATTTGGAGCCAATCTTCTCCTCTCCCCGTCTAGACTTTTGCCCTTCAAAACCCCCTAGCGACCTAAAATTGGTCTGATTCAGGTCTGCTAAACCCCATTCGATTCAGGATTAAATACTGTTCAAAGTTCGTATCGAGCAAGTTTCAGCTGAGACCTTTCCTCATCGACTTACAGCCGAACTTATGAATTTTATGTCATTTTACACATGAAGTTAGCAAAAACGGCATTTTACTTTGTTCTTTAATGGGAGACGGTCTGAGTAAAAACTTGCTCAATACGAACTTTGGAAAGTATTTAATCCTGAATCGAATGGGGTTTGACAGACCTGAATCAGACCGCTAGGGGGTTTTGAAGGGCAAATGTCTAGACGGGGGGGAGGAGAGGACTAGCCCAAAATTAGCCCGATTTTTAATTGTATATAATTCGCTTATTTTAGGAGATAATTCAGAGTTTTTGGATCGAATCGTTTTGGTTTTTCATTCTCTACAACTTTGTTACGTATAAAACTTTCTGTAGGATCCTTGGTTTAGGAATTATTAGAGAAAAACTTTAAAATGGGCAAAATAAGCCATCTTTATGATGCCCACCATGTTGTATTCCACCAATTTTGAGACTGCAGACCAAAATTTTCTCACTCAGAACGGTCTAAATTGTCAATCTAATCTCAAACCTTCTTCTCAAATTACTACCTATTTTCGGCCTCGGCTCCGGGACTACACTCAGTATGGCCGAAAATGCAGATACGGGATCTATTCTTAGTACGCAGCATTAAAGGAAACCATTATGTAAATTCGAACAAAATCTAGTCCCCTCTGATAATAAACAACTGCGCGTACACTTAATCATTGCTGGGCCGTTCTTCAACAAAACAGCGAGCAAGTGACCTGAGACCCTGAAGTTCGTCTCTTGTTTCGACGGGAGGAGTGGTCGTTTTTGCAAAGCTCCCCTCCGACCGCGTTCAGGGATTTGTGGCCAGCGGGCTCAACTACCCACCGTCTCGAGTCTCGATATACCTCAAACGTCCTAACTGGGTAATAATCCCATTTACATGAAGTATCAGCTCTTCATTAGCGAATTTTCGTAGAATAGGAAGCTATTGCAATGGCTCGTAAAATTTTAAAATAAATATTTTTGAAAATTTACTTAATAGAAATCCGTTTTGACGCATTCTGAAACGAATGCTTGAGTTTAACATGCGTATACAGAGTGTTCACAAAACAAGTGCATCCAAACTTCACAGTCCATTCTACAACTAATTTGCTACAACTTTTGTCACTTAACAATTTTCTTCAATTCGCATAAGAAACGAGTTTTTTTTCTATTTTGAACTTTTTTTCGTGTTTTAGACGCTTCGCCACTAAATTGGTCCTAACCCCCTCAGTTTGCTTTGTTAGTTCAAATTTGAGGATACCGTTTTTTATTGCGAATTCGGAATTAACATGGAAGTTCATGGAGAAATGACCCATAATTTTAATTGTTGAGTGCGTAAAAACGGGCAAAATGTGAAATAACGAGTTTTTAGAGATATTCAAAACTACCACATATTTATGATAAACAGTTTTCTGGTATTGTTTCTCACAGTGATGTTCAATTAATATTCGAAATGACGACTAGGGAAAACACAGAAAGGATGACATTTTAATTATCTTTACGCCATGTGGCAATGAGTGAGGCAATGTGCAATGTTGGCCGTTTATTTATAATCAAAATCTGAATCCATTACTGAATAGTTATCAAAAAATAGAGAGGGGTATTTTAATAATTCAAGAATGGGGAAAAAAAACCAAATGGAGAAAAATAAGGGGGGGGGGGGACGTTAAACTGGAGCACCCTACATTATTTCAAATAACTTATCTTTGAAATGTCAAATTTCGCATGAGAACTCATCGTGCTACATAATTTGTAAATTAACTTCCACATGATTCGAAGTAACTTATCTCAGTGAAGTTGTTGAATCCAAATCACATTACAGTTCAGTTGACAGTGGAGACAACTCCTCGACGTGTAATGCTGTAGTGGTGGTAGTAGAACTGTTTCTTGTTTTCCAAGAGAGAGCGTTATGAGGAACGCACTTCTCCAAGTCTCTTGACGCTATTCGTCCCCGAACACAGAAACGGGGTTACGAGATAAATCCACTTCAAACTCACCAGCCATCGGAGCCATCAAGTTTTACAAGTTACCCTTAGTTGATGAAAATCATTAGCTAGGTAAGATATTGTCGAGGAAGGTGGGGGTAAGGTAAGGTGCCTCGTTAGTTGAGAACTCGCTCCGTAACATTCGCGCCCTCGGGTCTTCTCTGTCAAATTTAATCAGTCCCTCACCCTCCGCCTACATCAGTCCCTCACCGCCCCTCATCACACGGCCTACATCACCGTACGTCAGTCCTCTGCCTCGAGCGCCCCTTGAAAATTTCCCTCACGACCCCGAAATAAACCCTCATCTCATAAACCTCATTTCCGGAGACAGTTGAACGGGCCAGATGACTACGGAACTTGTAGGTTCCGTCGTACTGCAGGCACTATCGGTCATTCAGAAACTTTTTGAGGTGGGCAACCACAGTTGGTTGTTACAAAATGTAAGCGAAAGTAATTTGTCAACCTAATCCTTGAATAACTGAAACAATATATCATGGGATTAATATTCTTTTGCGAAAAACTGGCTACAAGTGCTTTGATAGCTCTCCTATCCGATGTTTGAACTCCATAAATATTGTGATAACGGAGGTGATGGAAATGTTGTAGTTCCTCCTTCAAAGGGGAGAACCAATTAACCTGCTATACCCAGAGAATATCCTTAACGCTGATAGCCCAAGAAATATCCCCTTAAATATAAAATTTGTAAGAATCGAGAAAGAGGACCTACTCCTATCCATCAAAATTTACGGAAATAAGGGAGTTCTTACCTTTTTAGGGTCGAGACCTTTAAGTCCCAAAGCTTGTGTTTAATCGACTTTGGTGTTATTAGGCGCTCCATTTTATTTTATTTTTAACTAGGAATGATGCAGTTTTGACATTTTCAGAGGTCCTCATATTAAAATGAGAGGGATGATGATGGGGGTTTGCCGGGTGGTTGTGCGAGCGCACAGTGGTGCAAAACACCCAAACACCGCAACATCGAAAAAAAAGAAAGAAAAGTCACAATAAAAAGTGGCATCGTGAGGCCTATACCTTCCAGAGTGTGCGACACAGCAAGAAATTCAATAAAAATAGCAAGATTTGTGATTGGTTCTCAACCGATTTTATAGATTTTTTGTTTTCAATTATTTTACTATTCTGCTCGAAGAATTAGCTTCCTCTGAGAATTCATGCTTAGACATTTAACAAAAATTCATAAATGGGGGGGGGGGGGGGGGGGGTCGATAAATTGAGCCATTTTTAACAGATTTCAAAAAGCAGTTGGGCTTGTAACATTTCCGTGTTAAGTTATGATGGAGGGGGTTGATTCGGTACAACCACGACCTATTTGCTTTTCTCATCAAACTCATATGCTACCACCCATCTGTAAGGACGTCCCTGTAATGGGTGCATTACTTACCAATATGTTTATATTACATTATTCTTTGTGCTGGTAGTTTCGAACTACTCATATGTGCGGAACCGCTTAGTAGTCAAGAACAGAATCATTTATAAGGTGAAAAGGTGAGAAAGGCATACAAAAAAGTAGTGGAAGAGAGAGAAAAAAAATCTTCAAGTAAAAAGAAGGGTGAGTTGAGCAGGAAGGAGTTGAAGCAATCGTAATTCCATTGGCAACTTTCTTCTCTCCTGGCGAGCGTGTTTGCGTATTGAAATGTGGAATGCTCCCCTCACCCCTCCTTCCCCGTACCACCACCACCCACCCCTCCAGTCTCTCTTTTAACCCCCTTCCCACTCATCCGTGACTTCCTCTTTCCTAGTCACCTCGTTTTCCTGACAGCCTTTCTTCCTTCCCGAGTTTGTGCCGTTCCGAACCCCCCACTCTCAATTTTCTCTCTTCCACACATCACCATTCGCGGAGCCGATAAACAACATTTTTCATCGAAACTTTTTTTTTTTTGCAACGCCGTTCTTATCCTTCCCTTTCTACCCTTTTTTTCGCTTTTCTCTCCGTAGCTCCCGTTCGCTCACGATTTCGACGAAATATATCAGTTCGGGAGATGCAACATTTATTTTTCTTCGGATACCTTCGCCCTCGACGCCGACAACCGACTTCCAACTGCATACATGAGCTACTTACCTTCACAGCGGCAGAGAAAGAAGGAAAAAACGAACTGCAACTGAATCACTAACGGATGCTCCTCTGACAAGGTTTGCGTGGTGTAGGTTTCCGATATTTCCACTAATTGCGTAACTAGAGAAGGGGATTTTTTGTCACTTTTAAGGAACGTACTGTACGGATTATACTGGAAAATCTGAAGTGCTATTTTCGTAAGTGTTAATTATGTTGTTGGTGCGAACGTGATCTTATTTACTGGCTAGGTTTATTTGTTATCTTCGTGTTTTTCCCCCTTATCACAGTAAGCCCAGTACTGTGCATTGTGTATTGCCAATTGGAGCCTCGGGTTACGACCTGAATCGCGAGGATCAGTCATTGTTGAACACTTAAAGGTCAACATTATCCATTTAATTTTTCGTGATGATGTTGAGCAGGTCGAATTCATTTATGGCAAAGATGCTTGGAACCGATTGGTGGCAGGTTTGAGTGAGTCCAACGAATCGGATAGCAGGAACTTGGGTGAAATCATATCATTATAAGAATGAAAATGATAGTGATGTATTAAATTAGAAGTTTTAGACAATTATTCATATCCTAACAGACTTCGGTGAAGGGATCACAGCTGTGGGACCAGCTTCCTCATTCTTGACTAAGAAATTTCTAAACATAATTTCAAAGGAAGTAATCCAAATGTAATTCCACAATAAGTGGAAAACCACCACCTCCATACCATTTCTCAAATCCCTACCTGCATACTATCTCTTGAACTTTAAAATACCATGTAATTTTTAGCTAATTCGGGCCGTCAGATCATGAGAAATAAGTGTAATATGAAATGCACACGCTCTAATAATTGTCCGATGGTAATGCAACTTAATTAATTTCCCGTTTAATTTCCAAAAATGAAACTAGATTAACTGAATGGCGCACATCTATGCGTAATAGTCATATCAAACACAATCACGAAGAAGTAAATACCCAATTATCTTAGGACGATCCTTCAACGATTCCCAAATATTGATCGCTATCAGATCATTGCATCCTGTTGATATACTCGTGCCTTTAGATTCACTATAATTTTAGATCCATTTAGTGTTTCACTACACACACCTACTAATTTTCCGACGGCATTGAAACTTATCCAAGAGATAGTCCACAAAATCCCTGAACTGTTTATCAACTTAAGACCGAGATTTACCTATTATAGTTTTATCCGGAACCAGAAATTATAACGGACTGAATGATCTTCAGACTTACACGTAACCAACATTTTCTCATAAACTATGAGATACAAGAATGTAGTAGGTATTTACATTTTTGAATAAGATACATTATTCAACCTCCAGCACGAATATGAAGCGTCATACTCCATGCCAATAGGTCCTGGCTGTAGCTATATTGCGGTCGGTAGGTACTAGATTTCCTCGAATATAATGTTAGAGCTTCTTCCGATAGGTACGTAGTCGGTTCGTTGGTCATTGAAAACAGTACTCTCACCGAAATGAGTTCGTGAAGTTGGGAATACCCCCACTGAAGAGATGAAGAGTGTTTATCAAGGCTGGTCTTCTGATCCCTCCTCTGGAGGTCCTCAGGCCTGCCGGGTTGGATCGACCGGGCGCGGCGCGGGGGTGTTTACTCTCTCAGCTTCCCTGTGTCAACACAAATACTGAGAAATGAAAGCAAGGAGGGGGTAGCTCGGCCGCCGTCAATTGAAAGAGGTTTCTTTCCCTCTTTTGAAACACGATCGTTCCCTTTCGGCTCGCTCCTCTCGCCCTGGCAAACATGTCGCGGCCTGACGCGCCTCTGTGGTCAACGCTGTTGTAGGTACAAGACGAATGATACCTCGGCGACCAAAGCCGCTCGCGACCCCCTCTCTGTTTCCTTTTCAACAGGATTATTGGGTTATCCATTTCGGAAGCTCAAAGGATGAGAGACGGCCTCTATAGGACCGGTCTTCCGTTAAAAAAAAATTATTTTTATAACTTCGAAGTGACTTTCAGAGGGAAGATTGTGTCTCCCTTTGAATGAAATAAAACCCCTTGATACTGACCCTCCTTTTAAACTCATCGAAAAACGTAGGTAGCTGAAATGATTCAACAAAGTACAACTTGAAACGTTTTTCATCAGGACTACCGTTAGATGGATTCTGCCCACACTACATATCCAACTGCTTTTTAGGCTGTCTTAGTTCATTATTTTCAATAATAAACCCTTGTTACCGACCAAGGAAAACAAAACTCTCAACCCCCCCCCCCCCCCCTCCCTCAAAATTTGGTGGTTTACGTTTCAAGAAGCACAGAATCTAAAAATCGAATTTGAAAAAACCCGCCCGTCCGCCGTACGCTTTCCAGAGCTTTTCTCCAAAACTAATGGGCCAAATTTTATGAAATTTGGCTGAAAAATCATACACCGGCCAGGGATGTGCCAGTAATAGTAGCATCAATTCTGATCAACTCTAAATGGTGGTAATTAAGGGCTGTGATATAGAAAAACTTTCAAGGCAATAGTGATGTTTTTATGGTTGTCATTTAGGTACATGTATAGTTTCCCAACAAAGTGAATGAAAACATCTGGAAAGCCGTGCGATCTTCTGTTCTCTCACTACGAGCATAAATGGAGTAGCGACCTATGCTTTTTTGAGCCAACTCCCTCTCCTCACTGTATGCCACAAAAGCACATCCGACCAAAGCTGATGTTTTACTACCGTCAGTGTATTCAAATATGATCGTTTATTGCGTGAAATCTTATGCATTCAACACCTTAGCCACGTTGCCCCGATGGGTGTCTCCACCGTTCCGTCTCCACTGTTCCATCATAATATCTTCTCAGTCCTGGGTAGTAAAATATTCCACTTGATTCTCTTTTAAAGATGAATTTGCCCGGTGGTTGCGAATCGATTACATTTGCAGACGACTTCTTGTTGATCGTCAAGGCAAAAAGTTTCATAACCCTTCAAACTATTGGGAATAGGGTATTACGTGACGTTATTATTTGGGTAGAACGAGCAAACAAGAGGTTCAGCGAGGGAAAGTCGCCGTTCTTTCATATTTCTGTAAAGCAGCGGAAAAACAACTTGACGATCAGTGTGGATGGCACAGTTTTGATGGAAGTGGCGGAGCTCATTGACTTGGGCCTTGTTCTAAATTCCCGCTTATTTTAGAAGACGCATTTAAAATATCTGGCAGATAGTTCGATGAAAGTTGTTAGCGTGCTTGATGTTGTTCGTTGCCACTCCTTTTAGCTCGGATATCGCTTGCCGCAGGTGATTTCTGTCATACTTAATATTTGTCTTCACCTGCCAGGTCTGTTCCATGTCCACGCTGCCAATGACAACCTGGACATCCAGGATTATGGCAGACACATCGGGCCTGATGGCACCAATATCTGGCTTCATGACCCTGTCACTCGGCATGTGATATAGTCTCTCCCTTTTGACATCCCAACCGCTGGATTACAAAGCTCCTGCTACCTGTTAGGCAAAACACACACACACACACACACACACACACACACACACACAGTTGTGGTTCGGAATGGTCTAAAACATGAAATGCGAGAGGAAATTTTGATTTTGTAGCACGGTTAGAGAATTTGTTATTTCTCTTTGTGGACGAAAAACTTACAAATCAAATTAACAAGTGAATTAATTTGTTGTTTGACACTATCCTATTGGGTTTTATCTCCTAAAGTGGAGCGGTGAAATAAAATAATAAGCCATCGGATTTCCTCTTCAATTCGGAAAATTATCTGGAAATGATGTGATGAATACGTTAGTATCTAGTAATCTGTGTAGTGAGCTGATGAGTTAGCACAGGGGCTGACGTCGATAACAAGGTGGTGATGTTCCCTAACCCGTTGCATCTAATTGCTTTCATTGCTCGACGTAGGAAGGTGACAGTGCATCACTAGCTGAATCAATATAACCTTCCCCTCTCAGGTTATCCTTCGGTGATGAATTAATCGGATATTGGGTCAACGAGTAGCTCCCCTCATAGTGTCGGAGATATATCACGATTCTGACCACGAATATCAAGTTTTTGGCGGATTACTCGGTTTTCACTCAACACTGCAAAACAAATACACGCTTCTCATACATTCAATAGCCAGAATAAGGAAGTTGATATATTCTGTCGTTCAATGCAGAAAATTACATATTTCTTACTGGATCAATCAATCATCGTTCATGGGTTTGGTTTCGCAGTGCTTGCTACTAGGACTAATTCATTATCATCTGTATACTCCTTAAGAGCTGGTTTAAATTGAATTAGACTGGTAAGTAGTTATCAGCTGAATTCAGTCCTTAAACCATCAGGTCTTCAAAAGTTGTTATACTTGCGCGGTTTTGTACGGATGCGTTTATTGTCTAGGTGTTTTTAATTTCTAATGAAAATGAAGTTTTCATCGAGTCTATAATTTTATCAGATGAGAAGCAGACTGAATGATGAGATACCTGGTTGTTGCAATTTTCCTAAATGATATTCTGAAAAATGGAATAAATTTTACGATTTCGTCCGTTTTAGCGAATTTCGAAGAAAATTACATTATTGGAAAAACTCTAAAACTTTCGAAAATAACTTTCGAAAATAACTTTTTCAAAAATTTTTCGTGGTAATCTGTTTTGAGGCTTTCTGAAACCATCCCAGGATTATAACATTATTTTATAACATGTTATATTTAAGTTGTTAACAATTTTTCTCTTGAAAATGATAAATTTTGCACACAAAGTGCACAAATTTCAACATAATTTCGAATACTCAAAAATTCTAAAAATCCACTTCTATTACAAAGTCTCGCTGCATATACAGGGTGTCCCGCATAAGTTGGTATTTTTTTCTCGTGTTTTCGACCTGGAGTCACTGAAACAGCAATAACTACAATGATTAAAAGATAAAGTTTAAATTTGAAGATACCGTTGGAGATAACGTTCAATTTCCTTCCTATCTAATGCCAAACCAAATTTTTTTAATAAGATTCATTTCGTGAAAAACTACCTGCACTTGAAATTTGAACGAGTATGAGAAATTCCTATTTTTCAAACCGGCAGTCAGTGTCCCATTTCTGTGCTGTTTTTCCCGTACCTCATCTGTAAAAACTGGCCTAATATCTCAGCTTTTCAGCGGTATAATCAATTTTTATTTTACTTCACTAGTTAGAAGATAAACGTATCTTTGTACGTCGAAAAACATGGTTTTTCTAAAGAAATCGAGGGATTTTAGTGAAAAATGACCCTCTACATCAATTCAAATTCGGAGCCGGCTGAATCGAATGGTAACACTTGCAGATTTCCCAAACTCCGTTATAACAGAATTTTACACTTCACTCACGAATTTTTAGTTAATTTTTTATGCTCAATTTCATGAGTTTTCAAGGATAAAACTACATAGTTAGTTAAAGTGTAAAACTCTGTTACAACGGAGTTGGGGAGATCTGCAAGTATTACCACTCGATTCAGCGTGCAAAAATCGTACAAACGAACTTGAATTTTTGTAGAGTGTAATTTTTCACAAAAACCCTCAATTTCTATGAAAAAAACCACGTTTTTCAACATACAAACATACTTTTATCCTCTAATTAGTATAGTAAAATCAAAATTAATTATACCGCTAGAAAGCTGAGATGATGTGCCAGTTTTTACAGATGAGGAACGTGAAAAACAGTACAGAAATGGGACACTCACAGTCAGTTTAAGAAATTGGAATTTCTCATACTCGTGGAAATTTCACATTCAGGCCATTTTTTTCACCAAATGAATCCTATTAAAAAAATTTTAATTTGGCATTAGATAGGGGGGTAGTTTAACTTTCTTTATAATGGTATGGTATCCTTAAAATTAAACTTACTATTTTAATTATTGTAGTTATTGCTGTTTTAGTGACTTAAGGTCAAAAACACGAAAAAATCTCAAAAACTGAATTACTCGAAAACTAAGCATTAAAAAAAAAAGAAAAAAAATCTCTAGGAAGAATTTTTTATCAGAAATGAGCTCAGGAATCACGCCCTGAAGTACTGATCACCTTATGCGGGACACCCTGCATGACACTTTTTTTAAATTTGTCAAAGCTGAATTGTTCCAGAATGCCTCAAATTTGATTTTAATGAAGATGTTATTAAATTAAATTTGATTGGAAAATTGTTGGAGCCATAGCAATAGCTTATTTTAATTTTTTATTCGTTAATGAGTAGGATATCAATAGACCTGATACCCGCGAAGTATTGAAAAACTTGTGGGTTTGACTTGTGGGTCAATATAGCTCCTTGTGGATCCTATAGCTCCTTGTGGGTCCTATAGCTTTTACAAATTGAATTCGTCCTATTACAAAATGGATTCGTCCTTCTATCGAATTTCCAAAGAAAAAATGAGCTATTTAGATGGCATTAAAACTTTGAATGTGGGGGGGGGGGGGGGGCTGCAAATCTGTTTCATACGTCAAAGAACCCAATCCTTGATTTTAACGTCGTGTAATATAAAAAGAGTGAACTGCTCGTAGATGCCAAACATTTTTTGCCTTAAACTTCACCAAAAATGGTGAAAATGCCCCCGACCGCATTACTTTTTAAATCCGTTCTCGAGATATAGTTTGTTGAAATTTTTGTATTTCTTGAGAAAAACCGTGTTTTATCCTATTACACTTGAATTTCTCCACTTTAATTCATTTAATTCTAACATTTGAATTCATTTTCGGAATCAGCATTAAATTTCTCAATATAAGCGTGGTGCACTTTGATTCAGGAAAATTCCCATCTACAGACCACAATAGCAGCTAAAACATTTGAGATAATATAATGTACTTATATCATCTACATATTAGATAAAAATAGAAAAATTGGATTAAATAAAATTTCTGTAAATCTCTAAAACGTTACAACTCTTCCAAAAACATTTCAGGAAACTGGCAAATCTCATGAACACTGCTTCATTTAATACTATTTTCAACGTTACTTTCAATTTTACTCTTACTCTAATATTTACGGAACAAAAGCTTGTTATGATTTAAAAAAAAAACTTTTTCTTTGAAATCGAGGGTTCTTGTGGAAAATGGCCCTCTATGAAAATACGAGCATGGGGTCGGTTTCTACGAATTTTTTCACGCTTTATCGAATGGTTTCATTTTCAGGTCTCTCACGAATTTTCCCTTTGTTTGTTATGTTCAGTTTAACGTGTTTTGGGTATAAAACTAGTTAGCTGAAGTGTAAAACTCGGCTATACAAGAATTGGAGAGATCTACAGTTGTTACCATTCGATTCAGCGTGAAAAAATACGTAGAAATCAGCCCTAAACTTGTATTTTCATAGATCGCAATTTCTAACGAAATCCTTGATTTTGATGGAATACCCATGTTCTTCAACACAAAAGCATAATTTTCTCCCCTAATTTGAAAGGCAATAGTAAAATTGATTATATCGTTGAATGGAGTACCTTTCCAAAACAGTCTGTAATAGCAGCCAAACAACAAATAGAAATAAGTCAAATTCTGAGAAGTTTTCAAAATTTGTTTTTTATCCTCTTTTTTACATTATAAAGAGTGCTCCAAAAATATTGGTTTGGCCTCAGGTACTCAGAAAATAGAACGCTCTTTCCATTGATGCCCTTATTTTTGAGTTTAAAGTGATTATGAAGGGAAATACGGCCGTTTCAATTTCAAAAGGGAGAAGAAACGAAAGACCTTAAAAATTTACTCGTTAACTAAACTTTAAGAAAAAAATATATATACGTATTCCTATATATGAGTAACTTTCGACCAGAAATGAGCTTTAAAATCGACCCTCAGAGATTATTGAACCTAAGTCCAGACATCCTGTATATGAAAGACAAATTCAATTTTTAAAAGTATGAATCCATTTTTTATTAAGAAGGATTCAATTATTTGTAAAAGGACGATTTGACTCTGTAATAGAACAAATTCAACTTGTAAAAGGTATGCGACGCATCTATGAGGAATTCTGTAGCCAGTAGCTCTCAGTATAGAAGTTTGCCCACGGACTTCTTCAACAATGTTTATCCTAGCTCTAGGGTTATTCACCATGTACAGGAATGATCAGCATCTTTGCGATATATGTTAGCTAGCCACTAGCATAAGGCTAATGAATGTAACCTCATCTTCGTTTCGGTATTGAAGCACCGATCAGCCAAATCAAGTTTCCTTATTTGTGTACGATTTGGGATTGTCGTTCCATTGCCACAGATGCACATTCAGTATCCCCTTCTGACATGCTTCCATCTTAAAATATAACCGATGTTTCCATAATCGCTTCCTCGTTAGAACAGGCGACACAGAGCGGGTGGTAGAAGAGGACTTTCTCATTCGCATCTTTACACCCTCGGAACCCTGAGAGCATTTGAATTTCGTTCCTATATTTACATATACCTTTCTCATATGTAAAAATACATTCATACCGATTACATAATTTATTTTCTAGATTTGTTACCGAACGTTTCGAAACGAATAATTTGCAAAAATTAAATTTTGGATTCCTCAAAGCAATGGTTATATACCTCAAGTTCTCAAGAAAATTCGTTAAGTTTTTTTTCCAATAAAAAAAAATTACTTATATTGTCATGGCGTACGGCTTTTTGAACCACATATAAATATGAAGGAGATACTGTGTGTCGAATCTCTGGTTTAATTCATCGCGACCAGAACATTATGACACTCCGCACCAGGGAAAAAATCGTGCGTGGAAGTCATTGAGAGGGAAAAAAACCGTCCCACATTTTACGTTATCCACCTTTTAGAATCGCCTGATTCAAAATGTTTTTAGAGGCAGAAACACGACCGGCCCTTTTTATCTGAATCTGAAATGTATGACGCTCTCGCATTTATCACATCCGACGGGAGCGAGGGATTGGCGTCCAGATAGCCGCAAGAGAACGTTTTGCATCCTCCCCGCGCGGCACTCGTAGCGCTGCTGCCTCTCTCGCCCCTGCACACCTCCACCACCGCTATACCGCCTTCCCTCCAATCACAACATGCCTCCGTGTCCGAATCATCCAAGTAATACAAACTAACTAACATGGTTTCCCCATGTGAGACCTTACCTTATATAGTAGGACTGCGTAGGGATGCTGACTCCGTCATAATTGGAGCAGAAGCGAAACCGCATGCAATCAACATTTCTCTGATGAATGGGAGATGACAGTTTCAAAGCTGTCAACGAATCCGTCGAGCTCTGTGATTACGTAATATGAAACAAGAACGTTTCTCACATTGATTGCGCAATATACGAGTTCTTAGAAGGGGTAGTGGCAACTTGTGAAGATAATTCACAGGTAGACATAGGCAAAGTCACCAACTGCGACGGCACGAACTTCGTCGGGCTGGTGTTTACTTTCACAAATTGTATCACACTTTTTATCATCAAACAGGTTATTTCTGGAAGGTTGGTATGTCAGTATATTCGCCCTTAACTCTGGTGGCACATCGCAATGTGACTTTCAATACGATACCCTGGCAACGTGGGTCAATGATCGTATTATAGGACGGTTTTAAGTTCGGAAGACGGTTGTTGGTGATTTTGAAGAGGCCATTAGATCAGCTGCGAAAAATATGGATGAGCGCACGGATTGATACATGTGTGGCATTTGAATATAGAAAATAACCCTGTAGTAATATATTGTAAGATATATATATCCTCCTCAATTGAAGATTATATTATTATATGACTTTTTACATTATGGTATATACAGGGTGTCCCCAAAAACCTCCCCACCCCCACTGCTAAAATCGGTAATAATGGGTCTAAAACTTTTTTTTTCAACCCCAATGTTTTTTGGTCAGGATCTCGAAAATGATGAAATTGCACACTGCGCACGTGCGCAAACTTGCGCAATAGCCATCAACTTCGTTATTTTAAATAGGAACCCCCATTTAAATTGCATATTTGAATTCTACGTAAAATTTCATTAAAAAAATGTCTCATCACTCGATTTTTCAAGTGCGTGCGAACAGGCGCAATTCTGCTCCAAAAGTGCAATGAATGTGAAATACTGAGTTTCTGAAGATACCCAATATATCCACATGTAATACATGATTTTGGAGTATTTCTTCGTGCTAAACCTCGTATTTTTGCAACAATATTTGCTACATCAACTTGTAAAAACTTCGAAAAACCTATATTTTAGTACGCTGTCTGTATTGTGGAAATGAGCAAGAAAAGTGCAATTCTGGTCAATTTGCCGGTGCTTTCCCAAGTTAGTGTGACAAATATCAATAAATGATCATCATTACGAGGTTCAGCACGAAAAAATACTACGAAATCATGTACTACATTAGGCAATTGCGTATCTTCCAAAACTCAGTTTTTCACATTATTGCATTATTAGCGCCGAATCGCGCATTTTTGAAGTGGAATTGCGCCCATTTTCTCGCACTTGAAAAATCGAGTGAAGGGTCATTCCTTCATGAAACTTTACGTTGAATTTAAATCTGCAATAAAAAACGGGGTTCCTATTTAAAATAATCTTTGATGTCAGTTGCCTAATAAGTTGATGTCAATTGCGTACGAGTGCAATGCGTAATTTTGTTATTTTTGAGATTCATACAAAAAACATCAACATTTAAAAAATAATTTCTTTTTAGACCCATTATTAACGATTTTAGCAGATGATGGAACGTTGGGTAAACCCTGTAGGTACTATGTTATATGAGTTATTACAGAGCGGTTCCTGCTTTGACGATGGGTTTTTGACTGAAACATAAAACCTATAGTTGAAGTTTTCATTTTTAAAATTCACTCTAAATAGCCGCTGTTGTGATCCTCGCAGTTCGCAGTTAACAATCTCCCGTTGGAACTGTTCTGGATACAATTTTCAGGGTAATGTCATTGCTTCAGCATTGTCTTCAGGCGGTTCAAAAAGGTGAAAAAGCTCCCACAAATGCTTATTGTTTTTCAAAGTAGATAATAGGCACTCCGCTCTGTCAGATCGGTGAGCATCCCGATCAACCAGAATCAGGTAATGCTCAGCTCATTATTTATTTGGAAAGCTTGATTTTTTTTTTTTTTTTTTTTTTTTTTTTTTTTTTTTTTTTTTTTTTTTTGGGGGCAAGAACGGGATTATTATTTCATTCCTAAGGAGAACCATCGCCTGGAGTGACATATACAGGGTGTCCCATCTAAACGGGCCCATCGGGAAATTACAGCCTTACGGTGCGAGGTATCGAAAAATTGAACTGGACCTTTTTTATAGTATTTCAACTCAGCTTCACGATGCAGAAGTTCGATTTCTATTTTTCCATGTTTTAGGGACTCAAATCATTGATTGAAACTTACGGTTTCTTCTTGACCCCCCTTTTTTTTTATTGCTTTTTCGATTTTAGGTTGAATTTGGAACAGAAAATGCCTCCATGAAATTTTCTTTTTGGGGCTTCGTTTCTGAGTTATTCCACTTTTTGCGGAAGTCCTATTTTTATTTTTCCACGTCTCAAATCATTGATTGAAACTTACCGTTTCCTCTGGACCCCCCCCCCCCCCTTTCTATTGCTTTTTTCGATTTTAGGTTGAATTTGGAACAGAAAATGCCTCCTTGAAATTTTCTTTTTGAGGCTTCGTTTCTGAGTTATTCCCTTTTTGCGAAATACAGAAAATCGCCGATTTCTTTTAGACATTACCAACACTTTCTTACTATTTTTATCTTCAGTTTTTGAGATGTTCACCACACTTTTGAAATCAGCATTAAACTATCTATCATCAGACCCCAGCGTCCATAATCAACAATCACCATCAGGGGGATGACATTACACTTGAACCGCTTACGATTTAAAAAAAAGTTTCCTAAATCGTCGTTTGAAAAAAAAAAAAAAAAAAAAAAACCCTCAAACTGTTCAGTACTATTACTCATTTATTAGAAGAACGTGTGAGACGCCGTATTCTGGACTAATGTAATGTTCTTTAAATAATAAAGATCATAGTGTAGACTGATCAATAAGTATCAACAAGCTGTTGTTTTCTTGACCCTTGAATACAGTTTGCAGGAGGAGCAGAGGCTGCAAAAGGAGCAGGTGGCATTTTCGATTAATCACAACACAACTGACTGGAAGTCTCCTCGTGGTACATTTTTTAAACTGTATTCTGAACAGTGATTCTGTGTGTACTGAACAGTTTGAGGGTTTTTTTTTTTTTTTTTTTTTTTTTTTTTTTTCAAACGACGATTGGAAAACTTTTTTTAAATCGTATGCGGTTCAAGTGTAATGTCATCCCCCTGATGGTGATTGTTGATTATGGACGCTGGGGTCAGATGATAGATAGTTTAATACTGATTTCAAAAGTGTGGTGAACATCTCAAAAATTGAAGATAAAAATAGTAAGAAAGTGTTGGTAATGTCTGAAAGAAATCGGCGATTTTCTGTATTTCGCAAAAAGTGGAATAACTCAGAAACGAAGCCCCAAAAAGAAAATTTCATGGAGGCATTTTCTGTTCCAAATTCAACCTAAAATCAAAAAAGCAATAAAAAAGGGGGGTCAAGAGGAAACCGTAAGTTTCAATCAATGATTTGAGTCCCTAAAACATGGAAAAATAGAAATCGAACTTCTGCATCGTGAAGCTGAGTTGAAATACTATAAAAAAGGTCCAGTTCAATTTTTCGATAGCTCGCACCGTAAGGCTGTAATTTCCCGATGGGCCCGTTTAGATGGGACACCCTGTATATATATATATATATATATATATATATATATATATATATATATATATATATATATATATATATATATATAGAGAGAGAGAGAGAGAGAGAGAGAGAGAGAGAGAGAGAGAGAGAGAGAGAGAGAGAGAGAGAGAGAGAGAGAGAGTGAGGGAGTGAGCCGAAAACGTCCCTCCCCCTTCCCCCTGCTAAACTCGTTAATAATGAGTAAAAAAAAAAAAAAATTTCTTTTAATCTTAATGTTTTTTGTAAGGATCTCAAAAATTACAAAATTTCGCATTGCGCACGTGCGCAAATGTGTGAATTGACATCAACTTGGTTACTTCAAATGAAAACCTCCATTTTTTATAACAGATTGATTTGAATTCTACGTGAAATTTCACGATGAAATGACCCATCTCTCCCATTTTTGCTCTAATAGTGCGCAATAACTGAGTTTCGATCCTAAGGAGAACTATCGCTATTAACATTTAAAAAAATAATAATAATATATTTTTGTATCCATCATTAACGATTGTAATGTGCGGGGGGGGGAGGGGGGGGGGGGCACCCAGTATACATACACATAAGACAAAGCAAAAACTTCAGGAATCGTTTCAGAATGCCTCAAAACGGGTTACAATGAAGACATTTTTCAAAAATTTTGGTGTTAAAATTTTTGGAGCAATTGCAAAAGCTTTATTTTTATCTCAAAAATTCACAATTGGAGTCGAACAGAGATTTGCGCTTGCCAAAACTGTTACAAATGTAGTGCTGATAAGAGAGGGCTCTCAAAATAGAGTACAGCCCAAATACAGACCAATACCTGTTTCCACTACTTCTTGCCTCCATTTCTCTTAGCCACCCGACCCGTAGCAGCGTTTTGATGGTATCAGATATACACGTATATAACTGGATAGCCGATTGCGGGACACAGCTCTCGCCCTTGGGATTCCTCTGGCCCTTTTGTGGCAAGAACGCTATTACATAGCTAGTGGGCAAACGGATTCGCACGTTTCATCTACATATTAGGACTTTGCAAGTACTTGAATTCTCTCCAATGTGGTACGATTAGAAAGTCTTCAAGTAAATGACACCAAATATGATGAAATAAAACTGTTCAAACAATTCAAACGGAAGTGAGATACAACGAAATATTTGTATATGTTTCTGAGTACGGTCCTTATGTACAAGTATAGGTTGTTATCAGACCAATTACATTGTTACTATTCATTAAGATGTATGAATAGAGTTGAAGGGATTAAATGTGATAACGAAAAGAAATTGAAGTGAATAAAATATTTACAGTTTTGTCAACATTATAGTTAGTTGGGCACATATCGTAATTTACAACATACCCACAATGGAACCATTGTATTTAATAAGAATGAACAATCTTCATACAAAGAAAATATTTCACAAAAAGAACTGGGTACATTTCCGGTTTGGAAGATATCGTTTCACTTAACTTGTGCTTTTAGGAATGATGACACAGTTTTCACGAGTTTAAATATGACATGAACTTCACAAAAAGTTTTTTGATGAGATTCAATCAACAATACTAATACAACAATTGTCACACCATACAGAAGGTCGTAAATAAGTCAAATCAAACAGTACTTATTCCAACTAATAACGATAATCATGATTCGTGAATTATCGTTATAATGAATAGTTATAAGCGTCGCATTTTATATTTGACTTTTGTGTTGTTTTATGACTCTTCTTGAAATTATTGATTCGTCACAACCATCTTCATGTTGATTACGAGAATTCTGATGCAATAAGCATAAAATTACACAGGGTGTCTACACCAAGTTTGTGCAAAAATCAAGAGGTCGATTCTAGAGCTCATTATTTCTGATCGAAAGTTACTCTGAGAGGTTTTTCTTAAAAAATGGTTTGCATTCAGTTATTCAATTTTTAAGATTTTTCCGTGTTTCGTACGTTATGCCTTTAAACAGCTATAACCCTCCTGAGAATAACTGTAAACTCAAAACTAAGAACACCGTTGGAAAGAGCATTAAATTTAATGTAACCCTGATATAAAATAAACTTTTTTTGTTAGTTTTAATTGGTCCAAAAAAGGTCGAAGTACAAAATTAGAGAAAACATTTAGAATCGTAGTTTTTTCTTCAGCTTTTCTAAGACCAGTTTGGGAGTTTTTCGGCGGCACTCTTCGGAAACAATTCTGATCCTCCATTTGGAGGACAGCTGATGACCTCCGCGACGCCCGAGGTAGTCGGACGAAAAACTCCAACCTGGAATGGTTGTTTACTTTACTTACTCTTCGGAAACAATTTCCTTAAATTGTCAACGTTTGAACGGTCTAGTTAATTTTACTATGATTTTGCTGATTGGGGGAGGAATGTAAGTTTGTATGTCGAAGAAAATTGTTTTTTCCATGAAATCAGGGGTTTTCGTGAATTACCCTCAAAGAAAATTCTAGTTTGAGGCCGGTTCCTACGTCTTTTTTCACGTTGAATCGAATGGTAACACTTGCAGATCTTCCCAACAAATAAGGACATCGTTGGAAAGAGCGTTCTCTCTGATTTCAAACCAAATTTTTTTTGAGCCGACTCAAAGCGTATGAAAGGATACCAAAGTGCAAATTTTGATATTTTCCCAGAATTTGACTTTTTTCCGTCCGTTTTTCTGTTCAAATGACATATTATTTTGAAAAGCACATTAGAAGAAAAACTTTTTGAGAATCTCAGCCTTCCAACGGTAAACTTAATTTTAATTTTTCTCTGCATATTAGAGAAGAAAATTATGCTTCAATGTTGAAAGTGGTATTTTGGTGGAATCGTGGATTTTCTTGAAAACAACCGACTTTAAACCCACAAGTTTGGGGCCGTTTGCTAAGTATTTTTTTCCGCTGAATCAAATGATACCACTAGCAGATCCCTCGTTATTATTGAGTTTTACTTTTTAACCCACACATTTTCATTTTATTTTTTACGCACAATTTTATGTGTTTTAAAGGGTAAAACTTGTTAGTTAAAGTGTAAAATTCGGTTTGAACGAAGATAGGAAGATCTGCAAGTGTTACCATTCGATTCATCGGGGAATAGAATAATACGTAGAAACCGGCTCCAAACTCTCATTCATAATATATATAATAAAATAAAATGAATGAAAAATAGGAAAACTGAATTTTAGTTAAGAAAAAACACATTTTTTAACATTAAAGCATACTTTTCTTTCCTAATAAGAAGAGTAAAAGTGAAATTGACTATACTGTTAAAAAGAAAAGATTTTCACAAAGTTTTCCATTAGGAGCACCTCTCAAAATAAGTTTGTAATTTGGAGCAGAAAAACGGATGGAAAAATGTCAAACTCTGTAAATTTTTCAAAATTTGCCCTTTGGCCTCCTTTTCAACGTATCAAGTTTGTTAAAAAAAATTTCGATTTGACATCATAGAGATAGGAAATTATTCGCTCTTTCTAACGATTTCCTTATTTTTGAGTTTACAGGGATTCCAAAAGGGATGTCACCGTTTTAATGTCAATTAAAAAATTGAAAACAAAACATGTGATAAAATCTCTAGGGGGAATTTTCATTCATGAATGAGCTCTAGAATCGACTCCTTGCACCAAAAAATCAAGCCTTCCAAATGAAAGGATGAGTTTGTTGGCTAACAATTTTTGAGCACAACAAATTGGTCAAATTCCAAGAAATGAAGGAATCACTATAAAATGGCTAAGAAGTTCCAGTCATGCAGCACGATCGTATGAGCGAATTTCCGTAGATTATAGAATTATATTATGTGATTTTGTTTTGAAATGTGAGCAGATTGAGTGTAAAGAAATTTTTAACCACAAATTGTAAGGTAAATAAACTCGTCTCTAATCCTATTCTACGATTCAAAACAGAATTTGGATGTTTTGCAAATATTACTGCTATTACTGAAATTATATTAACACTACTGAAATTTAATTACATTATTTTTAGTGATAAAATGTTAGTACTTTTTCAAATCTAAACTGGAAGTTTCTTTTAAAGGGTGATACATTTAGTTAATTTATTAATTTTATTTGTATTTATTAATTTATTTTTCATGTATGTACTGTTATTATTAACATTTTATTTTATTTTTTCTTTCGTACTGATCCTACACTTCATAAAATACTAAGTAGTGTAAACTAGATGTAATGGTGTTATTGTGAGGATATACGGTGTTTAAAAATAGTACGGTGTGGAATCTGACATGTATTAGTTGAAACGTGGAACAATTCTAAAATAATTTCAATTTTTTGATTATGCTAATGTAAATGAGTCATAAATGGTAGATGGTTTTTCTCCGTAGTTGAATTGAAATAGTTAAAAAGTAATATCAAATGTATATATTATACTAACATTTCATCATAAGCTCCTGTGTCGCGATTGCAACATATCATATTTGGGGCACAAGAGTGCAACGTTTCAAAATTGCATTTTGTATCTGTAGAAGGTCCACCGCTTCAGCTGCGGTATTTCGTACGTAAAAACTGCTTATGAAGCGATTTGTAAACATTGGCATGCGAGTCGTGGAGCCTGATGAATCGATCCCAATGAGTGCAGCTCCTGTCTGGGAAGCACGTTCGGTTAAAACTGCCATGAAACCAGAGAAGGAAAAGCTAGTCGAGGAGAGGGACCTAGTACATCACCTTGGCGGCTGGCATGTACGGGGTCGTCGGGCTGTAGTAGGCCGCACCCAGAGCATATTAGGAACGTGACCTCACTCTGGAAAAAGGGTCACATTCTAAATAGTCATCTTCCTGACATTCCGCCCATCCGTCACGCTTTTTCTACGTCTCTCTCTTATATACATCCTCTCGCGCTATGCTGTCATCGTTTGGTGGGAAACAAATGCTGTTTGAAAAATAGGTATGCTGCAAGGTGTCAAGTTGGATTACCGTCAGTTGCTTTTGATATAACATCTACTAAAGCTCGCTTAATCTAAATTAGTTGTTAGATCGCTATCAGTACGTTTCAGCTCGATTGCTGTCATATTTGCATCTTCTTCGTTCCTTTCTTCGTTTCACTCATGAGCTGCTCTTCCTCTGTCCTGTCTTCAGTCCTACTTGAAGGACTCCATGTCCTTCTTTTTGTTTCCTCCCCGTTTACCTTTTTAATTGCATCCCGACTACTCTCTAAAATTGACCGAGATCAGCCGGTGATGGTGTAGTGTGTGATCTACCCGCGAATCCGGTTGTCAATCAAAAACTTACGGCACATCTCATCATTTGCAACAACACTAATATAGAAATCTCCTAACAACATAGTTTAACAAAAGTTACGAACTCCCATACACAAAATATCACTAACTAATTAACTCACCTTTCGTTCTTTGTTCTCTGTGTGTTCTCAACGTCCTCTGTGTTGATAAACATCGCTGTTCAAACAGGCTCACACCTTGTAGGTCACGAGCTCACTGCAGATAGATCACGGGCTTGGCGTAGATCACACACTACACCGGCGCCGATCAGCCGACTAGACCAAGAGAAAATAAGTTCCAGTCATGCAGCATGATCGGATGAGCGAATTTCCGTAAATTATCGTGTTGTATAATGTTAAATTGTTTTGAAATTTGAGCTTTTTGACCGCAAGGAAATTGTTAACTAATAATTTTATGGCAAAAAACGTATTTTTAAATAATGATTTCCTATTCAAGTAGAGGTCTTGAATTTGTAGCAATTCTCGCAGTTTTATCGATTTTATAGCAATTTTAATGATTTTAAGTACATTTTTCAGCATAATTTTGTACATAAATTTTTGAATATTCTATATGATATTTGCTAAACTTTATTTGAGAAATATTCTGCAAAAAAGTGAAAACTTTCACTTTAACTGTTTTTAACCGGTTTTACCCATTTTAGTGTTTTTTTAAGTAGGTACATTTTTGAAATTTGACCAATTTAATGTGCTCAAAAAGTGCTGGCTAACAAACTCATCCTCTTGTTTGGGAAGCTTGATTTTTTGGCGTAAGAACGGAATTTTTATCTCAATTCTAAGGAGAGTTATCTTCTGGAATGACACACACGTATATAAATATAAACATGTATATCGCTTCTACGATATATGTATATTTTTATGAACATACGGGATCGATTCTGAATGCCTCAAAACGGATTTCAATAAAGAAATTTTCCACAAATTTTGATTTAAAAATTTTCCGAGCCATCGCAATAGTTTCATTTTCAACAAATATTCGCTAATGATGTTTGATAGATTTTATGAGCAGAGTGAAGTATCGGTTCGTGAGATATGACACTGGTAGGAGTCCATTCACAGCATAATCCAGATATTCCCTGGAAATTTGATTAAAAGCTGACGGGAACTGTAGAAATTAAGCTGATTTTAATGATTTCCTGACACAAGGAGTCAAACGCACACTTAAAGAATCAGTTAACATCCCAGGTACAAGTTAGGACGTATCCAAACTTTCATGTTCTTGGCAGCGGAGAGCCAGATATTGATAAACCAACGTGTCTTAGCTGTGCCACACGGCATCACCGGGACAAAATGGGTTAACATTGACGAGGTGTATATTCACTGTTAACTGTGCGTAACTCTGGTATTCCATAAATAGAACAAATACAACATTCGGGGAAATCAATGGTTTAATTGGAGGTCAAACAAATTAAACTGTTAGGTAATTACAACGCATGGACTTCTCATTTCCAAGGAGTTTGTGTTCATTTCACAGAGTTTACTAACTTAATGGTGTAGGTTCTGTTTTTAGTGTTTACTGTTGGCTGTTCAATCACACAATTCAGAATAATTATGTGCTGTTGGTTTAACGTACCTTAAGTAGCTCTTCGTCTGTCGTTAACTAGGTCATTAGTGACGTTTGCAATATTCGTTATACTACTTCTGCTTCAAAAGTTTTATGGTTTGCTGTTGACATCATTATGAATACTAAAATCACCAGTGAATGTTGAGGGATTGGATGTTACCTGAGTTTACACGGAGAATGAGAGCACATATTTTATTAAATATGCTGTGTCTCGCCCGAAGAGCGAGTTTTCAGTGTTAGATTGCTATGTTACTTCCTACGAGAGTTTTGAGAGAGACCTAGAGAATCACTGGTACATGATGTCAACATTGGCAGCTCTGTCGAATCGATGTATTCACATTTTTGTAGTGCGGGGACAGCCGTTGATGAATCATTCCCCTTGTTAATTTGTAATTTACTTTTCCTCATAAATCATGAGGAACTTTTTTCTTTTTCTTTTTTTGTTCAATAACCCCGTTTTTATAGCCAGAAAAATTGTGACCACAGCTGAGAAGCTCAATTAATTTATTTTCAAAGTATCCCACTTTAGAAAAAGTTTGAGTAGTTTGAATTGCTAAGATTTCCTTATTAATATCAAACTAACATTGGTGCGCTATAAGTTGAAGAGTACACCACAAAAGCCTAATCATCGTGAACTAAAAACAACGCATCATTCAAACGGAATGGTCAGTTTTGCGTTTACTCTGCTAATGAGGGGAGAAAATGTTATTTATTGGCACTTTTTGCACTTATTTTATTGGCACTTGTTGCCCAGCACTTGATGGGCCGATTTGGAGAATTATTATTTTATTTTATTCAGCCACACGCCATCTTTCTTCGGAAATAGCAATTCATAGGGAAATCATCCGAACACCTGTACGTTGCACAGGCGCGTAACAGTTGTTGAATTACCTAGGTGAATCGGGATTGTATATAATTCTCTTCCTAAAAGAGGGACCTGTGCGACTTAGATAATCCATTACAGAGACACACATTCCAAATCGAAAGAATATTAATACGATCTCTGAAGGGATTGGACGAGACCGGCTTCAGCGTTCTCACGGCTCGAAACTTCTCTGCTGACAGGTGAAATCTAATCAATGCCACGTCGCCTTCCTGCAATCCGATTATGGATTTTAACTCCGTTAAAAACTCCTTCACCACGACAATTAATTCAGACTGCTTGCTGAAAATCTCAGCACTTCCTTGGCAATCCGAAGAAAAGTATGGTATGGAATGAACCATATACCAATGTTGTAAGTTTAGGAGGAGAAACATGCATCCTCACAACACAGGATTGGTGCGTCTCCTACCGTCGATTCATGTTCAAGTCAAAATATACATTCTGGCGATTCTGATGCTGGTACATATTCCATAGCAGGGCGTAAGGTATCAATGCCTGGACACCGAAGTCCACCCGCCGCCGATCAGCAAAATACGGGCGCTAAACTGGTTACTGTTCGCAAATGCACATTCTGAAAATAAACATGATTCTGAAGATTTTAGGTACGAAGAGACAATTTGAAAAATAGTATTTCAAATTATTATCGTTATCATGAATACAGGGTGTTTCAGAAGTAACCTCCCAGGATTTTGGAGATATCGAAGTGAAACTTGGAGACTACAACTGGTGGTACTAAGTTTTAAGCAAATGAAAATCAGGAGAAAAAATCCAAACATTTTTTGGACTACCCGGGGGGGGGGGGGGGGGGGGGGTGGTACGTCAGGAAATAATTTCCATTTTTTGCCAAGTGACACGTTATTTAAAAGATTTTTTAGTGCTAAACACGCACGATGGTGAAGCCAGGATTGCGATATCTTATTCCGTTCTCGGATTAGGTAGAGCTGATGAACCAAGAAGAAGCCCGATTTTTCCCAATGATAGGTGGAGATAGGGGCGGGCCCCAAGGACGCTCAATCTTCCAAGCCGCACAACTTCTATAGTTTGCAACCAACTCCAAATCAATTTTCAATGGATGGACGGGCTGAGGTAGATACTGTATCGAATAAGTTTTATCGCTGCCAGATCAATAGTTTTGCATTGCATGTATGTAAACATATAATTCTTGTACCAACCATTCCATTAGTGGAAAGCACTAAAAACTATGTACGCATCACTTCTACTTCCACCTTAAGTAATTTTCATTCGATCAGCTGTTCAAATTTTCTTCTGGTTGTGTTTTCCACAAACCACCATTCCAACAATCTAAATCATATTTAATTCATTTCAATGCTCTATTCATTAATGTTAACATGTGTGTAAGTAATAGGCCACAACCAACGTTAAATGTAGCTTTAAAGGTTCTGGAAATCCACAAAATTAATTCACTGAATAATTAATTATTTTATTTTTTTATAGCAGAATAAATTAATCAAAAATACACAATTTCATTGTTGAAAGAGTGAAACGTGAAATAGAGTGAATAGTCACAGCGTTAAGAGATCCAATAGATGTTCAGAGATGTTTAGAGATCCAAACATTTTTACTACTTCGCTACTTATTACGTGTGAAGTTCGTATCAAGCTTTTCCACAATAAGATAAATTTGCATTAATGTAAAATTATTTATTCGCACCAAAGTCATATGTTTATTGCACAACTTACTACTGGGATTCTGTACTTAGGTATATCTTCAATTTCCCATTATCTGAACACACAAAGATCCTGTTCTCATGACCACGATATCAATGAAAAATTGTGGTAGTATTGGGACATTAACCCATAAATATCCCTCACTTGAATAATCATGGAGTTAAAAGTTACGAAGTCAAGTAATATTTAACAAAATTCCATTTTTGACACTTGAAAACATAGACATTGCTGAATTCGTATTAACTCGTTATGGTAAAAAATTTGGTGTTTGTGAACACTAGAACTTATATTTCCAACAGGTGGCAACACTGTTCTTAAGATAATATTGAGCACTAATTAGTCTTTTATGAAAACTACTGAACTATTTCCAAATGGAAAACATCCGTACCTATTCAAAATCTTATATAGATAGATATCGCAAACTAAGATAAGATTATGATATACAGTGATAATAAATTTACATCACCACCCATTTATATTAAAATCTTTGTTGAACAAATCATGATATATAATCATAAAGAATATTATAATATTATATAGAATATTATGAACGGTGGTCTTTATTTTATTAAAATATGAAAAGTAAATTAAACGGTATCTATTTTCGCTTATTATAATGACGTTCTGACCAAGATCAAGCGTATTTAAATTCGTTACATAAAATACGTTCAATATTATTGTGACATTATTATTATTATTATTTTATTTTTTTTTATTTTTTTTTTTTTTACGAAGGGGTGAATTTAAGATGGGGTATGTAAACCAACTTACACCATATAATTTCCTTTGAATTCTACGGATGCATTAACTTTGTACAAAATACATATAATACATTTTTTGTTAATAAGTCATTAATCCGTCACATCACATTCCGTTCAATCAGACTTGTTATAAAATATTCAACAATTATAAATCTATTATAAATACGAGTTTTTCATTGAGGATTGGATGCTGCAGGTGGTGTTGATCAACCGAGTTTCTTCAAAACTGACGTGAAATTTTAAATTGATGACAGATTGGGTTAAATAAACATCGCATTGTGCAGAAAATTTAAGGGTATTCCGATGAACAAAGCTATTAATAGAAAATGATAGTAGACATATGCAGCCTTTTCATTGATAAGTATTTATGTAGACCCTCTTTGGAGTTCCTAATAGCAAATTTGAATATTTACTGGAAATTCTGTGATTTCTATTTTTCCAAGAGCTGTTCATGAATGTGCTTCAACTTGAGATTTTTTACCAATAAGGTACTTTGAACACTTGACATACTTGAAAATTAAATAACTGCCATATTGAAAAATGTAGTCACTTTATTACATATTCTTAGCATTATATATTTTAATTTATTGGCAATCATAAAATACAAATCATAATTTGTTGCCGTATTTACTATCTAGGACTCTTTATAAATAAGTATAGGAACTTCAACCCGTCGAGAGAAATATGAAGTGGGTAGTGAAGAATAGAGTAGGCAAATCAAGTTGTTCCAGACAACAATTTAGCTTCGTACACCTCCTTCTCCATCTCTAACTTTTGACTTTCCATGAGGTTTCGGTCCCGTTCTGAAGCCATTCTCTCTAAATCTATCTGTACCCTACTCATTTCAGATTTGACTTTGTCCTTCTCTGCCAAAACCAGGTCTCCCATTCGCTGAACCAAAATTAGATTTGCTTTAGCAGTCTCTCGCTGAATGTCAGTGTCCGAAAGTTCCAACATAGCCCCGTTGATATTGTTTACCGTCGTCATGGCGATTCCTTGGGTGTCTTTCATCCAAGGTGTGTTTATGATAGGCCTTCTGTTGTACTGGACAGTAGACCACGAAGGGACGATGGGTTTTTGTCTCGGAGTTTCAAATGTATTCGGCGACTCAATTCTCACGAAATTATCGCTGTCTTCTCTCTTCTGAGAATCCTGCGTTTCATCAAGCTGATCAGTTCGCTCATCAGATCCTCTTGTCGTTTCTCTTTTCATCTTTCTTCCTTTGGAGTAACTCACTAGAGTAGGCCGATGGGATGTAGCCAATCTCAAAACGGGCAAGTATTTCACGCTCTTCAGATCGATGATGGACTTTGGGAAAATGGTGCTCAGTACAGCATCGCCGTGTTTTGGTGGCTCGTAAGGAGGCTGGTACGGTTTCACTACCGCCAGTGGCAGCTTGGTTCCCATGTAAACATTCTCACCAAGAATCCATTTCTTCATCCTCCGGTCACCACCTGAGAAAAAACAAAGAAATACGGAACGTTACCATTACTCACCGGCTCCCATTGAGCTGAACCGTGCAAATTTGTGCTCACTCAGAGGTAACTCCAAAGAGTTAAAAGCCGGTGCGGATGGTGCATGTTGTGATTTCCTTGTGGTAAAGCGTAAACTTGGTGAAGTGTCACTTTCGTAGAGTTACAGCAGCGGGTACACTTTAAGCTAAACTTAAGATACGGCTCCGTTATTTACCCCTAAACTTAAGTTATTACACCATTATCATTTTGTACCGCTAGCGAGCTTTGCATTAGCGCACGATTCCGTCTAGTTTGGAATGACATGAAGGTTGCAAAGAGACAGAGATGTCATAACGAACTCGGGCGATAAAACTGTTCCGTTGTCAGCGTCGGGGTGGCAAACGTTATCATTTCAAACTACTAGAACCGTTCTCTCTCCTTCCGGGAGAGCATTTTGAAAATATGGTTTTAATGTAAGCGCTTGACGACTAACGTATGACCATTTCATTTTTAGTGCCTGAAAATCTTACTGATCTAAAACAACAAAATGATCCAATTTAGTTTTAAAAGACCGAGTGGCATAATAGAGATAAAACATTGAAACACTTTCAGTACTTTTCAATATATGTAAAATGTCTGTATGGTCCGTTATAGCAGAGTTGGGCCAAATGTAATTTGACTACAAACCACAATACCACATCAGTGTTCGAGAAGTAGTTATAACTACCTACATCTACTTTTAGTGCATTTTCCAAGAAAAAATGAGCTATTTAAAGATGGCTTAAAAACTTTTAAATGGGGTAGGAGGGAGGGGGGGGGGGAGGGGGGACTGAGACCACCTACAAATCCGTTTTATACATCAAAGAGCACAAACCTAGATTTCAACGTCGTATTTTTCACCTATATATTTATGTATTCATTTTTTTATTTGGTGTATTTCCAGACGATGACTCTCTTAAAATACAGCTTGAAAAATTCGTTCCAACGCAAAAAAATCCCTCTTGGCAATAGAAAGGTCGAGTTCGTTGGTCACCACGATCGCTCCAGAATTACAGGTTCATATTTACAATTCAATGTCTCAAAAAATGCTTTAAAAATTCGGTTTCCTGACAATAGGGTATGTAGAGTGTCGCAGTCGAAGTATTTTTCAGCGCTGGGTCGATTGCGACTACTCCCAGATCTTTAAGATTCATATTGAGAGTAAAACCGATTCTTAGACGGAAAAATGCCCATAATTGACTAAATTTTTGAGTTCGGCTGCGTGTCTTAAAATTTTCTTTGCGATCTCGTCACACGGTTGTCTCCTCTGTTTTATTCACAACTTTCCTTTTAAAATTCGTTCTAATAGCCATGCTGCATGACTGAGTACTTTTGTAGTTAGTAGTTGTCCACCACAACTACTTTTTCTATACTACAGTAGATGTAGTTGGATTGCACAACTACAACTGAAGCTGCAAAAAAGTAGTTGGAGCTATCAACTGTTGTAATTAAAACTACTTCGAATACAGTTAATAGTTGCAAAGAACGTTTTTCAGAGTTTTGGTTACCCCACGTAATCGTAGCTAGAATTACTCGGTGATTTTAAAGTAGTTGCTTATGAATTTAACTACTGCGTATGTCTGGTTTATAGTTGGTAAACTTTTTCCGAGTAATATCACGCCAATGAACATGAATTTAATGATTTACATTTACGTTTTCATGAATGTCATTACCATTTCATTGCACTCTAAAAGCGAAACAAAATCATCCTTTCTTTCGGAACGCTCATGAAATAGTTCTTCCTTTGGAGAGGAGTTATCTGTCTATGTCATTATAAATGTGTCTGGTTTTATTATTGCAGTAAACTTATAGAGTATAATGGTTTGAAGCTACTGTTTAATGATTGAAATATAATAATTGTACAAAATGGAGCTTAGAAGTTTATTTCTTTTATTTTTTTACTTTATTTTTTTACAAGGTTTCGGTAATTTTGTTCTGAGATGTTTCTTTGTTCAATTACGCGACAATAATACCATTTCAATCATGTTTTGTGAGCGAATTTGAAGAAATTTCCCGCATACAGCTGGTATAGCTGATGAAGAAATAATTAACTTGAATGAGGGTCTCTCGTTAGTTAGAAACCTACTTTTGAGATATTTTGCATTAGCTACTCACATTGTAAACAGTACTTATTCGAACAATTAACAAATGTTACTTTACTACGCAGTCTACTACAACCGTGTTGCAAGTCGAATCAATAGTAACCACTGTACAGTTTGCCCAAACACACAGTTAGGTATTCATTAGGTGATAAATATAATACATTGATGTCATAAATTTGGCTTCAGGGATAGTAGTCCTATGATTTATCTGAGATCCAATATGTTCGGTGAAATGGGGTTTCTAACCGGGACCATCAAAGGTCCGATGTTGATTTCTAGTTGTGGCCCTATAGTGAAGCCTCGATCTAGAAACGGTTCATATCTCAAGATTAGTCAGTGACAAGTATACTCCCCCCCCCCCTCCCCTTCACCTTTTTTTTCCAACCACTCATTGTGTAGAGCATGCACGAGTTTAGAGACCAGTCATAATGGAAATTAAAGTGGTAGAGAGGAAATGATGCCATGTGAAGATGTTGTGAGCCGGAGGGAAGCGGTATTCATCTCAAAACGCCGAGCGAAAAGGAGCGCATAGCTATACAGCTTCATACCCAACGGAGAGTAACACTTGTCATCAAGCCTGTTATTAGCCAGACAGTCATTGGCTGTAGTCATGTTATCAAGCTAAACGCCGGGCTCATACCGTCACGGAGTCCTCCTCAAAGCCAGCTTCCCTGATTAAACTGAAGAGACCCCGGCGCTAACGGCCTTGATGATTCTGGCGGATATAATTATGGGTCATTACCGCCAGCGACGCTGTTCCTCTGATAAAATTACAGTTGCACTCGACAGTTAATGCGAATGTAATGGTCCGACCCTTCCATCCCACCTCGGTCAGATTTCACGGCTTCAGCAAGCTTCCCTCCAACACAGCAGGACCGTGTCACAGTAGAACCCTATTTGGGGACCCCAAGATACATGACATAAATTAACACTAGGGCGTGAAGACAAGAACTGAACTAAGCCCTGGCCATTCTAATAGAATAAGACATGTAACTTTATTCTAGATTTAGTGATAGTGTCACTGAACATCAATCTTCAGCACGTGGGGAAAGATAATATTCTAGTTATGAATCAAAAATCCACTAAACGAGGTGAAAAAAAAAAAAAAAAAAAAAAAAAAGTTTTAGAAGTATACCTAAAGTTTTCTAGTTTATCAAAAATCTTTTATCTTTTCACCTCCTCATTTGGTATTCATTGTAAGGGTTGAAGAAGTACAAAAATAGTTATTTTTCAAAGTCTAAATAATTTATTTTTTCTTTTATTCATCCTTTTCTGCATCCTATTTGTATTTATGTATTTATTTGTAGTAATCCCATTGGATTGTTACAATCATTTGTATCCTATTTCATCTTACCTAAATACGGGTCTTAAAAAATTAAGTCTATAACGATGAATTTTTCTGGAACCAAAACCAACCAAAACAAGAAAAATCAGTTGAATAGAAAAGTGTATGCCTATGCCTGTCTCCCTTTCTACCTGTCTGTTACAAAAAAACAAATTTTCAAGAATTTCGATAAGATTTATGCTGAATAATCTCCACAGGAAAGTATAATATTTCATAACTCCCTCGCTCCAAACACCACTCTTGTCAATCATTCTATCGTCGTTTATTACTGTATCACCGTTAATTACAGTATTAAATACATAATTGGTGAATCTATATCCAATTAGGATACTATGTCTAGGTTACCATCCAAAGAATAAGTTGATTTAGTCGGTCATTCCATTAAGTAATTTGTGAATGAAACACATGTCAGCTGTGAATCGACGAGACCGAAGAGGAGATGCCAATTCTTTTCTCGATGTCTTCATAAACTTTATGCTCAGCCCACAGACCCATCTTAAAACTCACATACCTCAAAAAGACACGCTGCAACTTCTCGATCTGTTCACGCTGTTCAGCATAATATCGTTTCCAGACCACCACTGAATACTCCAATACAGCTGCACCTAGGAAACATATAGCGCCACTAGGCCAGGCATACTTTTGAATTCTCTTGAGTTGCGCTCAATGAATCCAAGTATTCGCATTGTTCTCGGTGTGATGACGTCAATGTGATGCCCAAAATGGAGCTGCTGATCCAATCTGACGCTCAGATCCCGAATCATCTCTCTCATCAGCTCACAGCCTTAAGTTTTATAAACATGATTGAATGAACTACGTGAGCGGAAAAACGACATAGAGGAGCATTTGGGGGAGGGGGGTTGAGCCTCAAATAATTCGAGTCACAACGTATCATCAAGGAATCAAGGTCTAATTGGAGAGCCGGGCAATCAGTTTGAGACTCAATTAGCCGATAAATGTTATGATGGTCGGCCAACAAGAGGCAGGTAGCATTTGTAACATAATCAGTAATTCCGTTGATGAGGAGCAAATGCCCTAGATCTGACCCTTCAACTACACGACGGAACGACGCGACGCCGAACCAAGTAGCTTATGACCCTATTCAAAAACGAAACCCTGAACTTATAATACAAAATAATTGGTGTAGAAACGCCAGATTTTAATTTGCCAATATTTTTCTGTGACTGCAGGGTGGGAAGAAACGGATAACCTCTTTTTAAAATGCCTCCGAATTTTAGTATTACCGACATGAGGTTGAAAAAAACTTCAAATTTTGATATGATGGAAAGTTTATTGTTTACAAGGAAAGAATAAATCATATTAAGTATCATGTTAGAAAGATGGCGCCCTTGATGATTGGTACATTCTTTGACCATTTCGTGCTCGCCCGATCTCACTTCCTGTGACTTACTTGGGGTTGAATGAAGTCCAAGGCTTATGAGGATATTCCACAAGCTCTCCAAGTCCTCGAGGAAGCAATTATACGTGAAATGGCCACAATACCTATGGCAATTTATCAATGAGCAAGGTGCCTTCCATAAAATGATGTTTCATAATTTTTTTTTTTTCCTAATGAACAATAAACTTCCCATTCCTAATAAAGTTTTGAAAAACGTTCAACCTCACTGGCCAATAATGAAAATTTTGCGTCATTTTAAAAAGTGGTCACCTGTTTCTCCTCACCCTGTACCACACGAGAGAGTAACGAAAGTTCCATACATGCGGTAAAAGGCTTCTTTCCTTATTCGAAATCATCGTTCAATTTAATGTGTCAATCTCCAATTTCAAACAAAAACCTCCAATTTTAAACAAAAAACCTCCGATTTTAGCTCCAGTTTGAAACTAACTACCTGCATTTTGCAGGGAAATACCTCCTATTTGATATACCACCTGTTAATCGTTGGTACCATTATTTACATCTGATTTCCGTTCAATAAACAGAAGCTGGATTATAAATGTTCTCCTATAAATTTCATTGCTCGCAGATGTATGAATGTTTAGGTTTTTAAATTTCTCTGATATACCAGTTTTAGTGGTCGATGAATGTATCGCGGGTATATCAGTATTATGAGGTTTTACATTTCAATTTCATTTAACGTTGTTGCGAATTCTGCAGAAGCTTACCTTTATCATTGTAGAGATAAGATAGAGTGAAGCTGGTGAGAGAGAGGATAGAGGGGGTGAGAGTAGGAGATAAAGTATGAGAGAGAAAAGTGAAAAAAAGTCGCCCTTGCTCATTAAATACATAGGTAGATGCCCTCCGACTGTGCTGCATTATTCTCACTAACCATTGCCAAGAGATGGGGGCGCAGGGCACATAATTTATTAACCTTCCTTGGCACAGAAAGCGATGGGGGGGGGGGGGGCCGAGGCTACCTCTCGAGAGTTGCCCTTTTGATGTCTACCCTTTATAGGGCGCGTCTCACCGGCTCAGTCAGCGATCCTCTAGTTAATTTGTTAGCATTGCCCGTTCGGCGACACACAGTTATGACGTCACTGACCTATACTCTATGTAGTAACTATGATGGTATGGAAAGAAGGTAAATCTTTCCTTTTGAAACAATTTGTGCCTGCCCAATTGAGTTTGTGAATTACTTCAAACGTTATCTAAGCCCTAAACATTAATTAACACCCGGAACGAAACAATAACGTGTCGGCTACATGCCACTGTCAGTAGAAATGTTTTGTCTGGATTTAGACGCTGAATGTAGCCCTGAACTTCAAAATATTAAATCATGGTTAGTGTCTCACATATCGTAGGATACAACCCTTGATTCAAAATGAATCTCCCTCTCTCCCTGAACCAATTTAGCAAAACATCCTCATCAAATCCCGATTTTCTTCCAGAAGAAATTTAGAAATTATAAAACTAATGAACTAACGAACTAGGCGAATGAATCAGTTTATTGTCCTTCTTCATCCGCCGTTTTTTTTTTTTTTTTTTTACATTGCCATCTTCAATATAAACTTATTTATGGAGCGATTTTCATGAAAACGTGTTATACTCTATATGAGATGTAAAAAAATGTCTTATGTTGCAACAGAACATGGAAAAATTGCATTATTTCAGAATATGTTTCATATACCTATTGGTTTCATTTTCGAAAATGTTCTTTGCTGAAATCCGTTTTGAAACATTCTGAAACGAATCCTAGTGTACAACGCTTTTTCATATATAAATAAATAAATATATATATATATATCATTAACTATCCTCAGGATAACTCTCCTTAGGATTAAGATAAATGTCCCGTTCTTGCGTTCAACTTGCGATAAGAAGGTCTCCGCAGAAACCTATTCTACGGTGAAATAATTATTATTTCCCCGAATCTACACCTGCTGTCTTCGAGGTTTCTGAACATCATCCCACGTATCTGTTTGGATACTTGGCCACTCGTATTACTATCGAAATTTATAATGATTCTCATACATAACCGCCAGCTGTGGTTATTAAGAGATTATAGGAGCTTAACAAATCCTTAATATTCTACTAAACCCTGAGGAGTGCAACCTAACGCTACCTCAAGATTCCGCCACCCAAAACAGATGAAGTTGATCAAGATTCCACCACAACATCCGGAGTAAAAAATAATGTAGACAAGACTTTGTAAGACGTAGACTTTGTGACAGCACAAAGTTGTATTTAAAATGTACATACATGAATATTGAAGAGATAGAAAAGGAAGTATGTACATTGGATGCAATTTTTTACGTCGAGGTAACATTCTTTGTACCTGGTTAGTAATAAGAATAGGCAGGTACTTAGTAAATTATCCTGTTATAGTAGTCTTTTTCGAGATTGAGACGTGCTGTTGCCTACAGTCTCAGCATAATATGAAAGCACGTTGATCAATAGTTCAGATGTATAGTTATGCGGTCATTGAGGTAAGAATATATTTGGTTTTGGAGTGCTGTTTTCCTAGTGGCAATGCATCTTTTATTCTGTGGGGTGCGTGTCTGCGATTAATTTTTATTTATATTTGATTTTGGAGCTTTAACAAGGTATCAGTAAATGTTTAAATGTCCGAATGGGACTTCGATAAAGAGTCACCCAAGAGGCGGTGAATTGACATACAGCAATTATTTTTTATTTTATTGAAACCCCGAACTCAATTCAGCCCATCAGTCTGGTGGGTATTTTGTGAGTGGGTACGTATAATTTTTCTGCAAATCTTACGTTTCACCTCCACCGACGTTGACCAGAAACCAAAACCTCTGAAATGCCCGTCCACCGGTAGCATTTCACTCCCTCATTCGCTCCTCTTAGGTTTGAGCTTGGGTGCTGTGGAGGAATGGACCATCGCACTGCCGCCGCGCCACATCGGTTGGACTGTTAGAACTGAGCTTGAACGATATGGCCAGAGATGAGGACTCAGCATTGGAGATCACAGATCAACGAATGAAAACACGATTGGGAGGAATGTTTAGATTTGCTTCAGCTGGTTACTGGCAGATGTGGCGGAATCTTGAGGTCGCTACAATCCGCTGGAATGAGTCGGGGTACTAAAGTCGTCAAGTTAATGACACCGACTAGCGGAGTCTTAAGGCTTCCCATCTGGATCCTCTCAGAATTTGAGTCCTCGGGTCATAACCAATATGGTACATATTGTTGTGTATTCTAAAGATTTGTTGTATTGTTGCATGTTCTACATTTTGGATGCCATCAGTTCCCGTGGCGCGTGTGCAAGAGCTATAATCTCATCTCAAGGATAACGTACGCACCCCCGTCATTTACAATTATCAACTTATTTCACCCATTACTCTTCCTCAATTACATTTTCATGGATCAAGTGGATTAATCGTTGTATAAAAAAACACGAAATACACACCGATATCAACAGTAATATGTAGTCCGGTGGAGGAGCAGGAGCAATATATTTTGCGACGTCGCGATGGTGGTAACCGATGTTCTAAGAAATCTACCGACCGTGTCTCCTCCCGTGAATATCATCCGGCCGGACGGGCTGGTGTGTCGTTTAGGGAAACGTGGTGAGGGAGCAATGTGGCGAGCATTTTTTTCCTTTCTTCTTTTTTCTGCCTCTTTATACCGCATTTGACGCACGTAGACGACGGGAGTAGGTATTGTAATGTTTTTGGATATTTGAGCCAAACAACCACCGAACGCACCCCATTATACTGAGAGTAATAGTACCACACCCCATCACCACACATACTAACGACACTCCTCGTTATGCTGTCATACATAAATGAATGATCATTCAACAGACAAAGTCAGATTGCAATTCGTTTTTGTTGCCCCCTCTCAATATGTCTTCAACTGTAACTTCGTACCTAAGACACCCATGTTTCATTTGACTTAACTGCCAATATTTCAAGTTTAATATTCGTGTATTTATAAAGTAGATATACTACAGGACACTAAATTGTGGTAGGGAAGGTATGCTTTACTGAAAACAGGAATACGAAAATTCCCAAGAGAATAATATCTGTTTACATGGCAGCTAATCACGAATGCCAACTTCTACAAATTCACCATTCCACCACGGCCTATTCGGTTTTTCGGTTCGCGGTTAGTGGATTTGAGCAATCTGTATGGATTTTTCATCATGCTTATTTCCCTAAAGAGAAAGAAATCAACAAATTCCCAGTCCATTTTGTGCCGGTTCCACATCTGTGGAGGAGTGGAGAGCAACATGATTCTCATCTATTGACATTTTCAACATCGAGAGATAGTGGTTTGATCCAAGAGGTTTGTCCAAAACGTCTCATATGAAACTGGACGCGAGGGTAGGTAGAGAGCATGTTATATCGATCGAGGAGTTCGTCACGCTGAGAAGCTGGGGGAACTAGAGTTGGTGATTCATCATTTAGGCATATAAGATCTGAATCTGCGGTAATTGTAAAGTGACACCCATGTAACATCTCTGTAGATGAACTAAAATGTATATAGTGGCAGATCCAATCACATCGTGTATCCCATTGGTTTTTTGAAATAGTATTTCTGTGACGATTATAAATCTATACTAAGTTGAGTTTGATATTGATAGATATAGTATGATCATCACCTGCTGTAAAGATATCATGTATTCCTTTGTATATATTACTGAGAGTATATATGTTCGTAGGATTTTCTCGTGGAAACTTATAAGCGCGTAACCTTCGGTATCGAAGACTTTATTTTATTGTTGACTCACCAAACTAATGTTTTGCTAGTAAAATTGGCAACAGTGCGCAAGCAAAAGACTGTTTTGTGTTCCTTTGAGGATATTTTTCCATTTACGTTTTTCTGAAATTGGGGAACGTTGGAGAGCAAAGCTCCCTCGCTTCAAGCAAATATTGGTTTTTAATTACTCCCCTCACGCCCACTTTTTAACTCGTTCCTGATATTCAATTTTTTGTTCTTGATGACCACGGGTTGAGTCCTACATCTATATTTCATCAATTTTGTGTAAACTGAATAATCATGAACTCCCCTGCCGTTGGGCTTAACTTTGGATGGGGGAAAGTGTGAATAAAGATGTATAAAAGTGAATAAGAACGGGCTTTCCGCACAAAAAAACACACATGTGCTGTGTCAAAGCTTTTTTTGTTCCAATTAAATCGAAGCAAACAGTAGGTGAATGTACAAAATGGGATTCACCGCATTAATATGTAGGTTATTGAACTCACATGAACGAGATGAACAACGTTCCATTCACATGATGGTTACATAGCCCCTATGTTTGGCATATCTATGTTCCTTTAATAATCAGAAAATGTGACATGATCCTATGGTTACGAAACCTAGTTGCGTGCCAAGTAAATGTGACATCTGACTGTATATGGACTATATGATATATCATAGTTGCATTAGCATTCAAACCACCTGAGTTACTATTTAATGGATAAAGACTACGCATATAATGTCCTGCCCCTATCTGTGTATTGTTCACTGACTGATCAGAAACGGTGTTCAAAACAGCATTTATTACATGATTTGGATCCAATCACGGAAAATAAAAATTTTCGCTGAAACTCATTCCAGTTACCTCAATAAGATATATATAAATATATTACGACCATACACAAAAGGTATTTGTCCACTGTCGTAGTAATTTTGTATTGATTTAAATAATTCGTTTATTATTTGGTTATTTTTTATTCACATACCTGTTATTACTACTTTTTTTTCATTTATTTATTCATTTGTTTATCATTATATGTTCTTTTAAGAATTAAATAAACGATAAAGCGGAAATTTTTTCATGCATCTCCTTGGGCATGGAACGATCATAATTATAACTGGCAGATAGACGGATGCAAGTAAATGCAAAAATCGTTTCATTTTTCCGACTAGCACTTATTTTTTCAATAGGAGTCTCGACCCATGTGACTGGGATAATTAAAAAAATTGAAGTTCCAGTCGTGCTGCATGATCGTATGAGCGAACTTCCGTAAATTATCGTATTATGATTGAAATGCTACATTGTTTTAAAACTTGTTACAATTTTTTTTAAACTTCACTAACATAAGTGCAAAGAAATAGTTAACTACCAATAAATTATATGGCAACAAACCTCGTTCAATATAATACTCTGCAATTCGAAGAATATTAGGAAATTTTCGCTTTTTAAAGGAGTTTACATAGATTATTAGTAAATATGAAATTTGAGTAAAATTTTTTGCAAACATGTTGTGCCTAAATTTTATGATGTTCTAGTTCGTTGTTGATGAACTTTTATAGGTTAAAATTCTACCCAAAAATTGAAAGTTACCAACTTTCAACAGTTTTTAGTGATTTTTCGAGTACATTTTTTGAAATTTGACCAATTTAATGTGCGTGCTCAAAACGTGTTGGCAAACAAACTCATCATTTCGTTTGGATAGTTTGATGTTTTACCCACACACAAACACACATATATACATACATACATTGATATATATATATATATATATATATATATATATATATATATATATATATATATATATATATATATATATAACAGCGAGATCGTGTGATCAAATTTTCGTAATACACGAAATGCACTCACTGTAGTGTCAACGCAAATTATTTTTTCTCAACTATTCTTTAGTTTCCCAATTTGAATTTGATTGGGAAAATGTTGAATAAGATTGGACAACCTAAATATATATATATATATATATATATATATATATATATATATATATATATATATATATATATATATATATATATATATATATATATATATATATATATATATATATATATATATATATATATATATATAAACACATGAAAAAGTTTAAATCTGAGATTGGTTTGATAACGGATTTCTATGAAGAAATGTTTCGAAAATTGTAATTGTAATGCTCCATTTTCTATGAAAATTAGGTTTTCCTTTTTCTCGGTAGAAAATTATCCATAACTGACGTTGAATTTTGTTAGAGTGACTAAGAACTTGGCGCACACGAAAACATTCGCATATTTCCTAATGATATTATTTTGTTTTGGGACCTGACCCATGTAGATAATGTTGTGTTCCAGAAAATGTTTTTCAGGTCGGTCATTAGACATTTCTTTGATCTCTTGGATGATGGGAAAGTAAAAATAAGAAAAATATTAGGTGCAACTCCTTGACCCCAATTTAGGCCTCCCATCACTTCCACTTCACCCGGCCATCGCACCTTTATAAAACTCCTTGATAGAAAGTTGTCTGGAACTCATCAAAGAGGATTCCGCTTCGGAGGAACCCTTCACTTGAACCTTCAACTACCCCTAGCGCCCAACTTCCGGACCGCGGGGGAAGCGATCAGCAAACTTTAATCTAAAAATATTGCTCGAACCGTTCCGATCATAATAAATATTGAAAAGTTTCCTTCCTCCCCGAAAACTTCGTTATACAAGGATAAACTACATACACAAAGTAAGCCCCTGGTAACGAGAAGGATTTTTGGAGGGTTGGGCTTATTTTTTTTTTCCGGCCGTTCCGGCTTACCTTGATGGGTCCCTACTAAATGCAAGGGTCATGAAAGGTGTTTTCCTGAGGCGGAGTAGAAACTTTGTTGCTCGACAGCAGCGGGAGATAGGATGGTGGGGAGGGGAGGAGGGTCTGCCTCTAAAACTGTGAAAAATTGAAACGTAAGGAGAGAAAAATAATGTCTCTCGTCACTCATCTAGACCCAAATATTTTCCTTCAGAACGATATAACTTCGAAGACTCATCCCCACAACGATCCCCAAGAAGTAAGTTTTTGGTTTATCATTTTCAATATAAACCTTTTCCGATCAACTATGGAAAAAAAAAAAAAAATACCCCTCCTCAAAATTATTAGGTTTACGTTTCAAGATAAAATAATGATGATTTCAAAAATCAAATAAATACATACCTATAGTTGAGAAAAAATCGAAATAAAATAAAAATAACAGAAAATACATTTTCTTGCTGTCCGCATTTTTTTTCCAAAACTACTGGACCAAACTTCATAAAATTTGGCCCGAAAATCGGTCATCAGCCGGGGATGTGCCAGTAACGTCGGCATCACTCTTGGTCAACCCTAAAGGGTGGAATTTAAGGGTTGATATATTAAAAATTCAATACTCCAGAAGTTTCGAAATAAAAGGGTATTTTTGATTTATGGACAAAGAGGTTCATTAAATCTAATGAACCTGGGTTGCTGTACGTTCATCCGTTCGTTTCCCACAATAAAGGGATTCATTGAGACTCGGCCTATATACCTCAAAAAAACATGATCTTTTATAATCGACCCGTGGTAGTGCTTTACACTGATTTGAAGTTATGCACGGGGAGCTGGGGTTTGATTCCAGCGGACTCAAATTATATATATATATATATAAAATTTTCAAAAATAAACCTTTGTAATCGACCAAGAAAAAAGTTTAACCCACCCAAAAAAAATTTTTTGTCGGTTTACGTTTTGAGATACGTATAGAATCCAAAAACGCTGCAAATTATTACACAAAGGTTTATTATTTATGTATTAGACAGCCTTTCTACGTAGATCTCTGGTCCATAATTATTAAACGCCGCTTATAGTATATTTCGTATCGGAACTCGGAGCTTCGGACCTCACAAATGGGTTCAATCCATTACAGCAGCGGAATCTCACAATTTTACGCTTTTTAATATAGTTGATAAACAAAACAATTTACTACCAAGTCATCTTTCCAACACATAAAAGTGTTACCTATACTGTATATTGATATCATTTAATTGGTCAAATTTAAAAAAATGTGCTGACAAAATCACTGAAAATGGCTAAGAATTGTTAAATTGATATTTTTTAGCATAAGATTGGTCAAATAAAGTTTATCAACTATGAAATAGAACATTCAAAAATTTATGTACGAAATTATGCTAAAAACTTGAACTTCATTAAATTTTGTTTTAAAAAATCTATATAATTGCAAAAAATAGCCTAAAATCCAAAATCTCTTTTTGAATAGAAGAGTATCATTTAGAATACTTTTTTTTTTCATAAAATTAATAGCTAACATTTTCTTTTCACTCATAAATCTCCAATTTCTATACAACTTGAAATATACAGAAAAACGCTGCAAATTATTTCACAAAGGTTTATTATTTTTTCAATTGAGTATGATCATAGTTTTAGTTGGCTAACGTACGTCATAAGGCCCGTCCAGACTCCTCGGCGTGTTCTATTTCGAGTTGCCACAACCTATACTTCTATAATTATATACGCATGTTTATATTTCTCGATTTGAGCTCCTATCTATTCAAATAGTTATTGCCTTAATAATATCATTATCTAAGTACGTACGAAAAGTCGAGAGGATATGTTATTAAATATGCGTAAGAAAAGCTTTGGTATTAACACACAAATATGACCTTGAAAAAAACATATATTCATGCCTCGAAGGAACACCGGCGCCGTACCCACCAAAAGGTGCCGCGGCGCCGGCGCCGGCGCCGGCGCCTCCTCTCACTCCACCCCCCGCTCACCCGCCATTCACCACCCACCGTGACCCCCTGCCAAGCGTGCCAGGCGTGCGCGCTTAGAAAATACACTTTTTCGCCCGTTTTTGGCCCATAGCATCTATGCGAGTAAAGCGATCGGGATGGTTAAACGTTAGGACCAACTAGACCCCAAATGGTGTCTATGTGCGAAAGAATGGGTTTTTTAAGTCAATTCTTAGGCCTTTTATGGCCCGGACGGCGGACGGCGGACGGCGAACGGCGGACGGCGGACGGACATTTCAAATTTGGATTCTACGCACCTTGAAACGTAAAGTGACAAAGTTTGAGGGGGGGTTATAAAAATTTTTTGCTACACGATCACATAGGCTTATTATTGGAAATAATAAACCAAAAAGACACTTTTTCACCTATTTTTGGCTCATAGCACCCATGAGAGTGGAGCGATCGAGCTGGCGAAAAGTTAGGACCAACTAGACCCCAAGTGGAGTCTATGTGCGAAAGAACAGATTTTTTAAGTCAATTCTAAGGCCTTTTATGGCCCGGACGGCGGACGGCGAACGGCGGACGGCGGACGGACATTTTAAATTTGGATTCTACGCACCTTGAAACGTTAAGTGACAAAGTTTGAGGGGGGGTTATAAAAATTTACTGCTATACGATCACATAGGCTTATTATTGGAAATAATAAACCAAAATCGGTCAGTCCACTGAACGCCCACCATAGCTTTTACCTGAAACCACTGGACCAAAGTTTATTCAATCTTACTCAAAAATCATAAATCGGTCTTGAATGTGCCAATTAACATCGGCATCAATTTTTATCAACCCTAAAGGGTATTAATTAGAGCAATCACATTCAAAAATCGAGATCTCGAAAACTTTCAACATAACTGAAATGAATTTTTGCTCGTCAATGATATGTATAGGTTACCCCAAAGAATCGATTAAAACCATCTGCAACGCTGTGTGTCGGACCGTTCGCTTTTCCCTAAGGCTAGAACTTCGAAAAACACCTTATGATTTCCAGATGCGAGAACATAGAGAAATGATGATCTGTTAATACAGGCGATCGTAGCTCCGTGGTTAGAGTACTCGATTTTAGGGGCGGCAACCCGTCCATTAATCCAACCGGCAGCGGTTCGTGGCCGTGGTTTTTTTCAAGTTAATTAATTAATTTCCTTCTGGTAGGTGACATCGTTCAGTTGTATTTCGATAATACATAATAGACTCAGTTTGATAGGTAATTTTTTATGGTCCAGTGATATTTGTTGAAGTCAATACAGGAATAATAAACCTTTGTGTAATAATTCGCAGCGTTCACTGGTTTTAAATATTTCTGAATGCGTAACTCCAACAATTTTCACCTGATTATAATGAAATCGTCTGGCTATGCACGAGCAGATACCTGTGGCAGATTTGGTTTTTTTGAGCGGTATCGGGGTAAATGATTTAACCGTTAGGGGGCAAAAAGCGATGAGCGATGGAGGTCTACTGAACGATAAATGCGACACATGAATTCGGTCAGATGCGGTCTGCGGTCTTTCTCTAACCTACTGATTTCTTGGAAGGGATACTCGGGTCAAACAAATCCGCCAGATTAGATCGGGAGTGAACCCAGCTTTCAGTGAAACCCAACCCGCACATTATCTATTCAAAAAATGTTGTTTAAAAATCGTAATTTTCCGCCGATAAAACGAATTTTCAAATCTCGAACAAAGGAGAGTAAAAATCGTTTCAGAATGCCTCAAAAGAGATTTCCACGGAGAAAATTTTAGAAAATCTGTATTTCTTAACGTTTTTTGTGGTGTTGGTATGATTATAGGGACAAAAAGGTGAGACAATTTTTGCAAGAGAAAACAATTCAGTTAACTGGATTAGAAGTTCATTTGCACCAGAATTTCAGGAAACTTAAAACTGATCTTTAAATCACTTATCAACTTCAGGTATTTCTAGATCATGGTGTAAGTTATGATTCTAATCAAGTTCGGAGTTTTTCTCACGCTTTTAGTTTGGGGCCAAGAACCTAAACAGTGAAACGAGAACAAGGATTAGTAATGCAATCAAACATTTTACGTTCGATACAAATCTAACTTTCGTCCCCGAGCTTGAATTGAACATTTTAGTTGCCACCCAATACTACTACTCTCAACATTGAAATGTTTCGGAGTACCTATCAACTCATTCCGCCACTTCTAACAAATGGTCGTAGGAAGATGGAGGGGGGGGGGGGGGGGGGGTTGACAGAGTTGTACCGCCTCAATTAGAATGCTGAAATTTCTGTTCAATTCATTTAGACGTCAGAATCGGCATGACAATTTCTTCGATTCGCCAATTTCATCTTTCATCCTCATTCATTAGTCATTTTGAGTTAGTCTTGTAACAAATTACTCTTCTATAGATGGGTTTGTAAGTTATCACTTTTGTTGATAATTCTTCTACTGCCAGTATCCGACAATGAAAACACGATGGTGAGGTACCTACCACCGGTTTTCCTGTTGGCGTGAAAGGAGAGACTGTGGGGTCAACATAACTCATCAACCGTTTCTTGATCTTCTAAGCTCGCACTTCCTGTGAATGAACGAGGGGGCGGCCAAAGGGAAGGAAGCGCAGTTCAGGTGGTTGGAGCTCAATGTGCGGGGACGACCCACCAAGGATCGTGAGGGCGGAGCGTTGAAAGTGAATGGCGTGGAAAAATGGAGACGAATGATCCGACCATTAATATGAGCCCAGTTGAGGAGAAAGTTCTCGGCTCCCCTCGTTAAGAGCGATAAGTTATTTCGTTCAGGCTTTCAAACACTCAGCACTTCTGTGTAGCTTCGTGCACGTTCTGTTTGGTCTCTGACAAGCAGGGCGTCAGGTTGGAAAGTTTGCTGTGGTAAACTGTTCAAGCAGAGGATGAGTTGAGGGGAAACCGAGTTTTACACAATTAATTTCGTATGTGAATATTAATTAATCTGTTGAATTTGTTTTCCCTTAGATTGATGAAAAACATGGTGTGCGGCTTAACGATTCCATCCCTGTTCGAGTTTATATTACAAGATTCGCCTATTCAATTAAACCTTTTTCCAAATGAATCAAACCTTTTACCAAATAAGGTTTACCTTCTGCCAAATTAATTAATCTATTTTTCAAAATAATTATTAAACCTCTTCCCAATACAATAAATAAAATTTTTCCTATAAAATAAAAATTTTCCCGGAACGATTAAACCTCTACTGAAATGGTGAGGGGGGGGGGGGGGGGGGAGTTCAACATCTGCTAAAGTTTTAGCGCTTTGCCTTACGGAAAGCGAACGGTTTAACGTAAAGCGATCCGGGTGGTTTCATTCGAGTCTTTAGGAAATTTCTAACAATGACGGAAAAAAAAAACAAATTTATTCCAAGAGTTCGAGATTTCGATTTTTCTATATTTCAGCCCTTGGATATTACCCTCTAGGGCTTAGCAGAATTGAGCCGATGTTACAGCCACATCCCCGGTTGATGTACGATTTTAGAGCCAAATTTCATTAAGTTCGGTCTAGGTTTCGGAGAAAAGCTTCGGACGGACGGATTCTTTAAATTAAATTTTTGGAATTTGCGTACCTTGAAATGTAAACTAAGAAATTTTGAGTGAGGGGGTCGAGGGGGGGGGGGGGGGGGTAAACACTTGGTACATTGGTGCATTGGTTAACTCAGTCCTCTCAAAAATGAAGTTATGCAAAAGATCATCAGGTCTGAGAATTGGATATTGTTTCGTTGTGACTAATTAATTTAAAGTGACCTCCGTGCAAAGTCTTTGCTACCATCATGTTTAAGAACACACACCCCAGTGACTATATTTTACCCTAGAAATAATATCTTCTGACTCAAACTTTCACAATTCATTTTTTACCTCGTCACGTAAATCATAAGGAATATTGTAAGCCTTTCAAAATATTGGTGTTTCATCAGACTCCATGGAAATATCAATTGGAATGTTTTTATTAGGGAATCGTTACTATTTTTTGAGAACACTGATGGAAATTCTACTTCGATAACTCGAATTAATTCCTCTCGCTCAATTCCCCTGAACTATATTAAAACAACCAGGAGATTGAGGATTTTTATTTAGATTACTGACCATCATGATATTTCTCCGATTCGGTAAAATTATATCCAACCAGTCTCGACTTATAAGCGCTCTATAACCATTACACGATTACACAACCAGTGGTAAGCCTTAAAAATATTTACTATTGAAACGAATAGTGACATAAAGAATACCTTCTACTGCCAATATTCGGTGAAGTACAGGCTGATTCTGTATCAACATCAAAATAAATCGACTGATTTTCAACTTCTACCAAAATAGCAAGTGGCTGTCCATGAAGATTACTTTTGACTTGATGAGATGAAAACTCAATACCATTGACATCTGGCTGCTGACAAAAGGTTGGAGTATGTCCCTTAGCTCGAAAAGTATAGCAATCTCAATTTTTCGCTGAACAGTAATTAAGATCTTGCTTCCTGTAGCATTGCGAACATAGTTTTTGACCGAATGGATACTGACTCCACCTTAATTGAAATTAGAACGACTTGAATTACTGTGGACTTCTGTTTCTTGACTGCTGACAAAACTTTATTCTCTTGACTGACAATGACATCGACGATTGGGGTTTTGTTGAGTCTAACGGCCGGGACTTCGGCTTCAACTTAAACGATGATTTGATCTAGGACGTGATGGAGTATTGTTTAAGTACATTACTTCTTTTGACGCTGAATTCGAAACAATATCAGAAGCTGATTTTCGCACAGTTTCAAAGTCAATTACAATTTCACATGGTAGATCAAACGTGAATTTATCGTCTGCTAGTAGTAGGCGATTTATAATTTGTTTGTCATGTAACCCTACATTATAATTTGTTTGTCATGTAACCCTACAACGAGCTGATAACGTAATGCCTGATCAGGAACGGCTTTAAATTGACATTTAATTGACAAAGATTTCAAGTCTGAAATATACGCACTGACGGACTCATCAGATGACTGTTTACGCAAATGGAACTCTCGGAAATAACTCTGAATGACGGGGCAAAGTGTTATATTAACTGCTCCTCACAATCTTCAAGTGAACATTCTGTGACTCCTCTTTGGTAAGACCTTCGTTTTTAGAATAGAATACTGTTCCGGTTTCAGCAAGACTCTTGGATGATGTACCTGATCCTCAGAATCGTGATTTTCTTCAAACAGAAATAAGTTGTTAACTTGTCGAGTTTTTTGTTAACTGTTCCTCACAATCTTCAAACGAACATTCTCTGACCCCTCTTCGGTGCGACCTTTGTTTCGAAAATAAAATACTGTTCCGGTCTCAGCAAGACTATTATTAGATTATGAACCTGATCCTCGGATTTCGTGATTTTCTTTAAATAGAAACAAAATGTTAAAATATCCAAGAAATTCTCAATTGGCTCAAATTGTGGGTCAAACGGAATCAAATTCAACTTTTGCGACATCGTGTCGGTTTTTGTTGTTGTTGTTCTTCTTCAGAATTCGACTCAAATCCTACATTTGATTCCAAATCGTTTTTTGAATCCTTTGGGGAGCTCATCACACTACGTGACGTATCGAAAAAGCATTCAGAGTACCTATCAGTACTGAATGTCCACATACCTGTTATACATGATTATCCTCAGGCGAATTACGACGGTATAGACGTTTGTCCGAAGTTTTAATTCCTGTAAAGAAGATGATGATATGACTGGGGACAGAGATCCAACGACGAACGTTCACTGATTGACTGATTTGATCGAATACTCCAATGACATTTACCTCCAATACAGTTAAATACCACGTCACCAATTATGTTGTATAAATATGACGAGAGGTAAATAAGAACGAAAACTTCTGAAAAAAGAATATAGATCCTTTTATTAAAACTGAAGGGTTATTTCCGTGAGTAGTAATAGTAAAATTATCATTTACGTACCTTTCGAAGGAATTTGTTATCACAAGCAAATCGAGTTCCGGGGGCTATCGCATTCGATGCAATGACATCATCATCAGGCCGTCGAAACAGTACTTACAGTTTTGACAGCCTGATGATGATGTCTTTGCGTCAAACCCCCCTCCCTCCCGCCGATACTGAACTCGCTATTGACGACGGATTCCTCCAAAAGTTACGTAAATGAATAGATCCGACACCTGAATGAATAGACGACACCTTAACGTATTTTTCGACTTTTGCATATCCTCATGTCTCTCATATTCAACGTAAATTATCCTGTTTTTTTTTTGTTTTTTTTTTTTTGTAACAGCTACACGAACTTTTCACCCTATCACGCCTCGTAATAACAAGAAACCAGAACCCTACTTAAAAAATATCAACATCATTTTTCTTGAAATAGCTCTGTGCACCAATAGTCGACACCTCTAATAATCTTTGTTACCAGTAGCCGACAGGGGTTTGGCACCAGTAGTTGACATGTATGATATTTCCTGGTTAGGTGCTGGAGAAACATAAATCCATAAATTAAGAATCAACTCAGTGAACTCTTTCAATTGTCTTTTCAATTTTTATTGTATAAATAGTAATTAATCATTATTCTACAAAACAATTTAAATGAAATCGGTTGGTAACTGAACTTTGGTTTTTAAAGCTTTTTAAAACTTAAAATTTAAAACTTTTTTTTAACTTAAGATCTTAGAACTTGGGATAGCTTGCATTTTTCCGTATTGGTTTTTAGGACCTCCCCCTGAAGCTAGGCTTCAAAGGACAGCCCAAGCATGAGAAAAAAACCGCATACAAATCCGTTGCAGACCATTCTAACTTGGTCTAACGCGCGCGCGCGCGTGTGACGCAATTTGTTGACGTTGCCCCGCCTACAATTCTCAACTGCTTTTTGAGATTCTTTTTGTTCTATCCAAATTTTAGTCTAGTTGTGCTACAAACTTCTGAATTTCAAGATGGAAAAGGGGGAATGGAGGGGTAAAGCCGGAAGAACTTGTTTTTTTTTTTTTACAAACCGATTCTCGTGATTCACATTCTGTTCGATTCCAATTTCAGTCTAGTTGTCCACAAACTCGGAAATTTCGGATTTGCTGTTGTGATGGGCGGTGAAGGAGAAAATCACCGATTTTTCCATGCGCTGCCCATGCTACAAATCTCTACCGATTTTTGCAATTCTTATTTTGTTCCCTTATGAAATCGATATAGTTTTGGAAGGTACTTATGTAAGGTTTTTTAAATTTCATCAAGAGAGGGGGTGAATGGAGGGGGTAATACTGATAAATCATGATGTTTTAACTATTCTCGTACAATTTTCGTGAGTCTTGCTTGTTCGATTTTCAATTTGGTCTAGTTTTGGAAAATGGAACAGGAGTTTTAAATTTCATGATGGAAGGGGGTGAATGGAAGGGGTAATAACGATAAACTGCGATATTTCTATTATATTCATCAGAATTTTTGAGACTGTTTTTTTGTTTGTTCGATCCAGATTTTAGTCCAGTTATGCTAACTCGGAACGTCCAAATTTGCTGTCAGTGAAGGGGTCATGATACTTTTGTTTCTTTTCTCTCTTATTTTAATGCTCACAAAAATTACATAATATATTACATTCATAGGGACGTCCCTGTATTGCATACCAATATGTTTTGGAAATAGGAACCCTGATCGTTTCTCGTCTAAAATCATGGGCTTTGGTTGGTTTTTCTCAACTTGTGACAAGAAAACCAATCGGGCTTGGCCCAACTCTTGCTTACACAGGCACCATCGGCCAGCCAATGAAGGAGTCCTCACAAGGTGTCACTTGGAATATAGTTTTTTGCTTGTCACTTGAAGTAGTCCTCAATATGTCCACACTTATCATTGAAGTGATCCGCACCTATTCAACTTTTGTTAAATAAAAAGTTTCTTCGTTCATCACGATGTTAGTGACCATTAGAGGCCTAATTAAAAATTAAATAGAGGGGTTTCGACTACTAAATCAGTAGGTTTTAAGAAATGTTCCAGTAGTCGACAGGGGGTGTCAACTAAAGGAAAAGTGTAAAATAATGGTATCAATAGTCGACACCCCTGAAACAACCGTAATTTCAAGAATTAGAAGACAAAAGTGCTTGAAATTTGTTCTGTAATGAATCAGTAAGCAGTAGAAAACAATAGGATTATGGATATCACAAAATAATCGAGAAATAAAAGGGGGTTTACCTCGAGCCTTCTTGTCAGTTGCGGGAAGGAGCAGCTGATTTCCGCCAGTACGCGAGTTTTAGAAAGATTTGTATCTATCATAACTCGCGAACTACCCACACTTTGGCGTACGAAAACACATGTTTCTCTGGCCATAATTATCAGTTTCCATGGTAAATCAGATGGAAATGACCTCGAAAACCCCATAAATTATTGGAGAGAGCGTTCCTATCACTGTAAACCTTACTTTTCCAAATTTTGAAGGGGGTGTCGACTACTGGTGCAGTGTCGACAACTGGTGCTTCTACCTTATAATAACACTAACCGACTGACTGATCAACATGAACTGAACTATACTCTCTTCGGTAGTGGCTCCATCTCCGGTGGACTTCCATTTAACTAAACGAATACATCAGTGTTCTATGACGAATCAGTACAAGTAGATTACAGAGGGATTAGGGATATCACAATATAACTTAGAAATAAAAGATAATTTACCTCAAACCTTTTTGTCGATTACTCAAGGAAAACGCTTGTTTCTGCATGTATGCCAACTACCCTCGGGTTCCACATCACAAATCACATGTTAGTTAGACCGTGCGATCCGTTCCCATGATAAATCGCAATGGAGTAAACTGTAGAACCCTCTAGTTTATTGCAGTGAGAAATGCCAAAGTTGGGAATCCGCCTGTCGTATATTTGATTTGTTGGCAGGTGTTCTATTCTACAATTTCGAAATCTGAGGTTGGCGTTTTAGGGATGAGATTGAGAATATTAAATCAAAATTCATCAATACTGTTCTATTGTTACCCCATGGGAAACCTGGTAAGGTGATTAGAACTTGGTGAGACAGGAAGATTAAATATTCGAGCCCAAGTTCTTGATCGTTGCTTATTGTGGTGGGGACAAAATCCAAAGTATGTGAGAGGGCTATTATCCCCAAATTTGCTATAGACAGTTGGTGAGAACGATCGTAAACGAACGCAGAATGGTCGAATACAATTGGGCAGAAATACTATACATACGACAGGAATACTGGTATATGTGGTTTTTCAACTTTTCTCTGTCAATAAGAGACCAATTTTGATGGTTCTTAAGGAAATATACTGGTTTTAAAATTCCCCATGAGATCGAGCTTCTAAAAATTTCAAATTTATTAAGTACCATTTAACACTTTTACTTTCCCATTTCTAGGTCTGTGGGAGAAAATAGAACGATCGCTGCAAGAATCATTGAAATCGGTCAATTATTGGCTGAGAAAAGTTGAATAAACCGTTTGGTCGTATTTGTATTTGGAAGGAGCTTTGAGACGTTTTTTGGGTCAGACAGAGTTCGCGCGTCTACCGCTAGCTATCGCTACGTTCGAGTCACTCACCTATCATGGTGGGAAAGGCGCCAGTTGATCTGCTTTTGGAGACCTTACGGCACCCCCCCCCCCCCCCCCCCCCCCCCCCTCCGGACTAGGTTGGCTAGATCTTTGGGAAAATCAAAACCCGGAAAACAGAAACAGCTATCATTCAAACTTATGAAGTCAAAATGCAATGATTATATGAACTTCATTGCACTCTTGACTGTTATTATTTGATTACGAACATATTCGAACTACTGTACAGCATAAGAAATTATATACATATTATACTGAAAAGAATGCTGACCAGAATAATAATGACTAATAAAGTACAGTTATTTCTAGATTTGTGCATATAACTCTCTATAGAATTTGAATAAAATGCCCCTCGTATTTTAAGCAACATGAAACCTCAGGAGACTATACGGCAAGTGGTAGGTATAAGGGTACTCCATTAGCGGTGTATAGAGTGAATCGTTTTGGAAATAGAAAGCTATCAGAAGAGCATTTGCTTAATGTAGTTTTAATGTGAGGAAGTAAAGCAAAACTCCTCGTGGTTTCTCGGAATGTTAGAGCATATTATATTAGAATTATATATTTTATCCACCAATTACTGATAGATGTTGATTTGGAGTGAAATAGTGTTGATGTTTTTCGAAATTATAAATTTATATTGTATGGATCAAGGATCTGAAACAATAAAGATTTATTGATGCCTATGACTTTAAATAATATTTTAATAAAAGTTTGACGGGGGTGTCGATTAAATTGGTGCAGTGTTGACCTGTGTTGCGTCTACTTTATGCGTTCCAATAATCTTATTCAAGACCTTTGTCGTAATATATCTTCTTACCTAATTAGTGAAACAATAATAGTAGTAACAGAAATCAATTAGTAACGTGCAATGAACATTACGTGTTCGTCACATGTTATAAATGCGTATTTTTGAGATAATCCACCAAACGATTTTTCCTTAAGTTATTAGAACACCGACACATGCACGTAATGAGGGAGCGTCACGTTTTGCAATAACGAGTTTAGTGTAGTTTGCATTTAGAAGTACTGTTGTTTTCTATTATTGAACACATTTCAAGCGCTTAGCTTTGCATATAATCTGTGTAACGCCTTGTGAATTCAATAGAACTCATATTAATTTTATATAATTCATAGCGCAACTATCCTAGTTCATAATATTTGCATATATTGTAACACTTATTTCAATATCTTATATAAATATGAAGTTCTGCATTTCACTTGTTTCGAGAGTGAAGCCTATTACCAAGGAGTTTGGTAACGTATAATTCTTGCACTCTAATAATACAACTGTTTATTGTGGAATTACAGATATGTGTTTTATATGTCCTGAACTCTTCATAATTCATGATCGAGTACAGTTTTCCAAGATTTCAAAGGTTCCGACCTTCAGACATTCAATTCAATACAAATCGCAACTAAACCTAGGTTCTGAGGAGCCTAACAAAATTCCTTAATGAATCATATCGTTCGGTCAGATTAATTCGACGCTGCACTCAGTTTTATTTGGGATCGACATGAATGCCCAAGAAATATATTGATGATGAGTTCTGTATAGTTTATGAAGTCGGACTATCTCTCAACGAATATGTGAGGTTTGGAGTCTTAGATTGATAGACTTTAGTAAATAGTATTGAACCATTTAGCCGCTAACTTAGTTTGTTCATTTTTTCATTATAGTATATTTCAGGATTCTTAATAAATCAGTTGACCAGGGATTTTTCAGGATAAATAGTTGATATGAATTAAGGACAGTTGTTTTCTCGGAAACCGGAAAGGGAGGTGTACTCTACCTAGGTGGGGTCAACATGACCTATCAGCTTGAAGTACGGTTGAATAATTCCCATTGAGGGAACCTCATGTGATTTTCATTATGCCCACCGAAGGAGAGATAATGAGTATTACCCATGGGTGTGAAAAAGGTATTTGAACTATTTTAAATGGAAGAAGATTCCATCCTAAGAAGTTTGGTATCAACCACTCTCTCCTACGGCGGGACCCCCCCTGCCAATCAGTGTGACGTCACCAGTGCAAACTTGGAAAAATCATACAACGAAAACTATTCAATGTAGGAGGATGCGGATGGTATCGAATTTCTTAGAATGGAATCTATTTTCATTTAACAATATAAAATAAATACGTGGATAATGCTCATTCGCAGAGAAAAATATTAATGCCCAGATACGTTAAAGGTGTGCGTGTATGTATACTATTCTAGATTTTTTTTTTTTTTTTTTTTTTTTTTTTTTTTTTTTGACGGGTACGAGCCCTTGGTCACGGAGACCACTATTGATCTATTGTGACAAAAATTCCCTGTTATCATTTAAGAACCCGTTTTATTGCCTCTTCTCTCACAAAGTGGAGGAGTTTTTCGGACAATTCCTGAGCAATATCGGTAGGGGAGAGGGTACCTTTCCCGAAGTGTCGGAATCTTAAAGACGCAACGGCAGCGCAATCATAAAGGATATGCTCCGTTGTTTCGACCTCTTCACAGCAGAGGCGACAATCTGTTGTCCTGGCTTTTCCCAGGAGATGGTATCTCAGCGGACAATGGCCAGTGAGGAGACCGACAATAATGCGAAGGTCTTTACGCCTCAGTGACAAAAGAGCTGTAGCTCTTTTTCTTGAGATAGTTACTAGCCGCATGGCTTGCCTCTACTTAGGAGTGTTTTGCCAGTATTCAGCTCTTTTGCTGTCTTCCTATTTGTTTACCTGTAGGTTAATAAAGCTCTTGGTGATCCCCAAAAGGGGTTCCAGGCCAACAGGGTAAAACTCCGACCTCTGTTTAACCTGGCGGTCGGCTACCTTTTCCCAACTATCCCCTCACGACCAGGTACCCAGAGCAAAGTGAGTTTGATGGCATGGGCGGCGGTCTTGAGAGACTTGAGACAGTCCCAGGTCAGCTTAGATACAATTGAAAAGGCAGATATAGCTTTTTCAGATATCGCCAGATATCTCTTTAATAAATTGAACGAGTGACCAATTGCGTTGACAGTGTGTAAGTTGTGTAAGTTCAATAACAACGAAAGTTCGTTTATGAGAGACCTGACTGAAATCTTGTCAAAAATTGCGCCGTCCCTCTGGAAGAAACTAGAGAAAAGGTTACGAAGGGAGCTCACGGAGCCAATTAAAACTGTCAAACAAAGTTAAAAGAGAAGTTAATCAACTTGTTGAGAACGCGAAAATAACGAAATATAACGGGGGTCGTTGGAAGCGGAGGTATAAAAGAGTCGTCGATAAAGGATTGGATGCGGGGAATGCACGAGGAGGCGCGGAGGGTAAATTTCCCTTTGGAATATTAAATATCGGGCTCGAATCACAAACGGTGAATTCATTCTTATCGCTCGTTCTGTTCAATTTCAAAAGATTTGCTCCCCTTCCATCTCCTTCTTTTACTCTCTATTCCTATAATCTGCTTCCTTCAAGGTGGGCCGTCCGAACTCAATAATTGGTTACGAACCATGTTACGGAATTTTTAAACGGATGAAAGACAATGCAGATATGAATTGTTGCTATACCATTGTGCAACATCAGTGGAGTCAGTTTTACTCTTTGATGTCTTTTTTAGCTCATTTTATCAATGAAATCTATGTTGAACAAAATATGCGCCATATTGATGTTTTACATTTAGTTGGAACTAGAATTCCAAGTATCCTTTCAATGCTAACCTAATGAGTACGTTCTTGTGCAAGACATGAATTTATGGAAAATTATTTATCATCATCAATCCTATTTTAAAATGTAGGCTTCAAAAGGAATCAACATTGAAAGAAAGTTGGTGTATATATTCACTAAACAATAAGAATGTGTATTTGGTACGAAATGTCTCAAATACACCGCAAGAACTGATAGAACAAATGAATCTATACTATTAATAAGAATGAAACTCCGTCCGTTTGTCTGTTTGTCCGTTTGTCGTGTCTATGCACGGCCAAACGGCTGAGTGGGCCGGATCTACGAGTGGGGGGATCTTCTTGGGATTTTCCGATAGGGTGTATAAGCGAATTTAAAATTTTCTAATCCCACCCGAAACCATGGGCCGTAGGGCGGGAGGGGGGTCGAAGTAATAATTAATGTGCGCTTTTTGGACTTCCCCGCTTCCCCTACCCCTCTATACGGCCGTTGACAATTCCGGAAAAATACGGGTTTCGTAGGTTTTTGAACGAGGAAGACGACGGCGCGATCGGATCGCGAAAAAGTATCGGGAAATGCGTTAAAAAAATGCGAGAGTACGGACCCGTTTTCTCGAAAAGTCCGCCGAAAAACTTGGTTTTTTCCGATTAAAATATACCCCATAAAGGTACGTTTTTCGGAACGGTTTTCGCGGGCGAAATAAAGGTTTGATCTCGCCGAATCTGAATCCGAAATCGGATATCGAAAAAAGTGAAGAGAACTCGGTCGAATTGCCAGCGGAAGCGAAGGGAACCGTTTAATATGACATTTTTAATCCAGCCGCCTTTTCACAACGTTGCGAGAGGCCTACCTACGCACTTGCGAGGCGAGCAGGTATACATAGGCCATTTCAACAGAATAAATACGGACTTTGTCCTACACATATACAGGTATACCTTGCGAGCGAAGCGAGCAACATCCCCTAATAAACTTTTCGTGGTTCCACGTAGTTTTATAAGATTTAATTTGTTTGTAAGAATTTCCAACAGAAAAAAACGTCTGCCAAGTTGGGTGGGCAGTATAACTTCCTCAAGGGTATACAGGTATACCTTGCGAGCGAAGCGAGCAACATCCCCTAATAAACTTTTCGTGGTTCCACGTAGTTTTATAAGATTTAATTTGTTTGTAAGAATTTCCAACAGAAAAAAAACGTCTGCCAAGTTGGGTGGGCAGTATAACTTCCTCAAGCGAGCGTAGCGAGCTACATCCCCTACAGAAGTTAAAACTACCCTTAGAGATCTACCGTTTGTGAGCGAAGCGAGCAAAATCCCCTACACGTTTCAATTGTAATACATCGCATGTATACAGCCACACTTTGCGAGCGAAGCGAGCAACATTCCCTACATGCCACACTTTGCGAGCGAAGCGAGCAATATTCCCCACATGCCACACTTTGCGAGCGAAGCGAGCAATTTAATGGGGGGTCCGGGGGCTTGCCCCCCGGCTGGACGTGGAGGCGAGCGTAGCGAGCCGGAGCGGCTAGTATTAAAGAAAATTAATACTATTGAAAAAGAAATAATATAGATGATAGTACCAATATATGTCTTGATATACCTATTACAAAAAACTAAAATAGTTCAATATAGTTTCTATTTGTACTTTAAATAAAACAATAAGCAGTCATGGTAATGAATACGCACATTTTACTCAGACGGCTGGAAAAAATATTCACACTAATTAATGACCGGCATGGGTTGTTGTAATAAAATACAAGCCGCTCCCGAGCTTTTGGGTACCTTCTGGCGGTAGATATTCAATTTTTTGTATCAAGGATGGATTAAATGTATCAAGGTTAAACAAGTTCATAGAAAAGTTTCCATAGTTTGGTGTGTATCGACCATTCACCGGGTTTAGGTGATGGGGTCATGGAATTTCAGGGACTAAGGCCCGATTCAAACATCACTAACACCACGAGCTGTTATAACGACACTACTTTGCCCTTCCCAAGCACTATAATATGATGATATACTATTTATATTTAGAGTATGATTATATATACCTATATATATATATATATATATATATATATATATATATATATATATATATATATATATATATATATATATATATATATATATATATATATATATATAGTAAAGTACAATATGTATACAGTTAAACCTGTATGCCTGATATATTATCGCATTCATGCTCTAGAGGTCATTTATTCTGTTTCACACATATAAACAATTGCACTGGCCACACACACGTAGTGCACAAATTCCTCAAGATTTCAGCAGGATGAGTTCAAACTTCTAATTTACTAGGTAGTTCATTCAATATTATTTACCAACATCATACTTTACTTCAGGAAAAGGAGGAGGTTTAAAACTTCACGGCATCAAGCAAGTATGAAGCGTGAAAAGAAAATGGGTCTTACACTAAATTTCTTAACCTAAAATATTTTTTCGCATCAGGCTTACTATATCATCACACCATTATTCTACCCATCGCAGATTAGATATTCATAAGCATTGTTTCAAATGGCTGTGCCTCCCTCAGACCGTGCATCATGAGTAAAAGGAGGATACACTTTCAGCCCGGCACTAGTCTCTTTCATTTTGTTCTGTTTATAATGAACGTTGGAATATCATCCTTTTACCCCCATCAATTTCGTTTCCTTGCGATATTCTAGACGCCTATAGATCCTCTAGGCTTGCCTCAATGGGGGCTCAGTGACGATGGGAGAACTCTTGAAAGTTTCATATCCTCTGGCGAAGAAGGGCGGACGCGTTGTGCACGAGATAAAACACCTAGTTGATGTAGCGATAGTCGGATGACGTCATATTTTCTAGTTAATGGCTAAAGTTACCTCGAGGGGGATGAACGGTGTAGTGAAGAAGGGTGAAAGATAAAAGCGCCAGGGCGATGTGGCTGAAGGACCTCTCGCCAAGCTTTTGCCCTTTGTCAGGGGGATAACGTGAGACGTGATGTCGCCGAGCCATCGGCGGCGAAGATTTCTGATGTAGTGTAGTGATGTAGCGGCACAATCGCCTAATTACTTGCGGAATACGCGATAATACAGCTATCTGGAAATTCAAAGCACCGCAATAATCAAAGTCTCTCTGATAGTAGTGTGCACGATCAATGTATACTGGACAGGTACTGCACATGCACCTGCAGTCTGGACATGCTTCTCTGCAGTTGAATGTGACAGGATAACAATAATAACAATTAAGGGAGAATTATTGTGTATCAATGTTATAAAACGTGGTTTTTCAATGAATTCAAGGGTTTTCTATAAAAATTGCGTACCTACTACAGCGAGTTTTACACTTTAACTAACTACATAGTTTTATACCCTTTAAAAACACAAAACAATTTGCCTAATAAACTTGAAAAAACAGGTTAGCCTGCAGTGTGAAGATGTTATGGCATTTTGGAATGTCGTAAAGTGGAGAACACGAATAATATCATAAATGTTAAATTATCGAAAACAAAGTGATTCGTAGAAAGAATGCTATCTGTGAAGATTTTTTTTGTCACAAATTATTTGTTGAATCGATAACTATAAGTATATCCTTAAGTATTTTCACCCCATACACATATGTATAATTATATACATTATAGGGCTGTTAAAAATTTATACGATTCGGATGAGAGTGAGCCTTTTGGTTCACTATTTTCAATGAAGAACCTTTGTAATCAACCAAGAAAAAAAAAGTTTAACCCCCCTCAAAATACGGTTTACGTTTCAAGAAGCGCAGAATAATAAATTAAAAAGTCTGCCCGTTATAAAATACGTCTGACGAACCTTACGATCCTTTTCTCTGAAACTACAAAACAAAAGTTTATGTAATTTTGCTAGAGTTCATACATCGGCCGGGGATGTGCCAGTAACATAGACATAACTTTTGAACAACCCTAAGGGATCGAATTAAAGGACTGAATGATTAAAGAACCGGGATCTGGATATCTAGAATAAAGTTACAATGTTTGGAGGCGCACTGATCAGCTGAGGGACCTTTGAGTCTAATTTGTTTCGTAACCGACCCTATGGCGCTGAAAAGAATTACAAAGAAGGCAGGTGAGTTGATCAGCTGGGGAACCTCAGATGCCAATTTCTCTTACTGGTTATTATATACAGGGTTTAAAAATTTATGTACAAAATCATGCTGAAAAATATTCTTAAAGTTCATTAAAATTTGCTAAAAAAATTGATAAAAACTGCAAAATACGACCGAAAATGTGGGTCTTTACTGTGTCTCAGGATGTATTCCTCTCTCTCTCTCTCTCTCTCTCTCTCTCTCTCTCTCTCTCTCTCTCTCTCTCTCTCTCTCTCTCTCTCTCTCTCCCTCCCTCCCTCCCTCACTCTTTCTCTCTTTCACTGCTTCCCCCTCTTTCTTCCTCTCACCCTCTCTCGCCCTCCCTCTCTCTTCCTCCCATCACTCTCTACCTCCTTCTCTCTCTTCCTTCCCTTTATCTCTCTTTCTCTCCCTCCCACCCACACCTCCCGAGATCTGAATCAGAAAACAGCAGGTAGAAAGAAAACTGATTTTGAATGGAAATATTTCAAATTCACTCAGAGCCTTTGTCTAAAAGTATTCCATAATTAACGGCATAATTACTTAGCTTCTGTAATAATTATGCAAATTTGATAAGCAATTAAATCTGCTATGAGAACAAGACAAAGGGGAGCCGAAAAGAAAGGAAAATACGAGGAGAAATAATAAATTTATGCAAACTTGGCCTTTTCAAGCCGTTTTATACGACACCTTCTGCTTTAATAAATACTTATAGGATTTATCACGATGAAGTAGTATCACTTATTTATGGAATTTTTTGAAAGTATATGATTCTTTTCTATAAATATACTAGTACATCAAATGTGAGTGACCCTAGTGAAGATCTATAATTTTCATCGTACATTTCATTTACAGTTGGGTTCCTTTATGAGACTCCTCTGTGTATTAACCGGAAATTGTAGAATCGGTCCACAATACGGAATATTCTTAAACTCTCCTTTTTTGTGTGGTGAATAAACTAATAAAAATGAAAATTCTCAAAAGCAAGCTAGTGGTTTATATGAGGAACGTGAAAATAATATTGAGGAAGGAGCTCAAGTAATGCAATGATGCTCAAATATGAGACAGCTGAAACGGTACATCTGGATTACTTCACAACGTTTCTTAATTTCGGCAGTGGTCTGAAAATTTGTCTAAAGCAACCAGGGCACGGTTGCGTTGAGAATGTAGGTAGGGTAGTTAGGTTGGGAAAATAAGAAGGCGAATTCAAACGCGAGCGCAAATGTACCGAACAGCCTGCAGACACTTTTATACCCTGGTCGATCTCCCACTCAAGGGCCTGATGCCCTTCCACGTTTTGCTTTCATGGCTTCTGGGCGTCGCGAGGTCGGTTCACCTCTTTTTATTCGCAACTCTTCATATTATACAGGTCGGTACGACAGTTAATATAATAGATTATGCGTTTTCTTGTGTTTTTCGTTGTTGGTTCAAATAGTCACTGTGCCGACCAATTGCGTGCAACTGCAGGAGGAATACACCTATTCTCCTCTTTGTAGATAGTATTATAATGTAACTGTGTGTAAAGTTGTTGGAAGTGAGGCGTATGGTGTAAGTGGCAGGCGTGGAAATTGGCAGGTAAAGAAATCAGTGGAAGGCCAAGGAACTGAAATTCGGTTGTTCTCACGAATTGCTCGTGTGATTCGGTGAACAGTACGATAGGTACATTCTTGATTTTGTAGAATCAGACCAGGAAACGATATTCAACATCCATTCATGGTGGCATAAAACCAAATTTTCCAAATAAAATATTGGTTTTGGTGCGAAAGTGCGACCAAGTGATGATGCGCAAGAAGGCGTTACAGACAACGTTTAGAGAGTAAAATGTTGTGGAATATGCATCTTCCAATAACTCTATACCAAATATATCACTGTATGTACTGTGTACATATGCATAATATGTCATTTTTTTTCCTTTTTAGTAGTAGTTTACGAAGAATAGAGAAGAAGAAGAAGAATGATCTCGTAATTCTCTTCTCTAAGATTCCTATGTGATTCCGCAATTTTATGTGTCAGCCGAGGTGGAGCGCGCGGTATTTAAGACTATGAACCCATTTTAAAACGGAATTTAGTGAAAAAACGTAGTCTATTTCCACGAAAAATAAAGAGTTACAATGTTAAATCGATTTCGACGGTTAGGCCATCATCAGTAATAAACAATAACTTATTGGTTGTTGTTATGTTTATTGTTTATCAACTTATTGGTTTTGTTATAACCAATAACATTGGTTACTGTAATCTTGAATAGTTGTCTCACTGTCTTGATCTTTAATTGTTTACTTGTCCCCATGGAGCCAATTGCTTTGATTAAATATAAGAAAACACCCTGTACTTTATCACCCTTGTTTATTGCATTTGAAACTCCCCCAAATACCTCGGCCAGAGCATCCACCGTGCTTCGACTCGGTCAAAAACCGTACTGTGCAGTATAGACAGAATATTGCTAATTTTTAATTAACTCACAAGTTTTCATTTGATTATCTTATATAATATTTTGGCTGTTTGATAGAAATGATATTGGTCGATGGCGAAGACCTACTTCCACTTTTGTAAAGCGGAAATGTGTTGTTTCTATGATGTTTTTATGTTTATTCCTGTATATAATATATACTCGTACTTTTCGTAGCGATTCATTGTTAGGGTTTCTTTCGTAAGGCATTGACAACTTGTTCATATCTTGATAGAATTAAATACACTATCTGATCCGTGGCTTTAGTTTTCTTAGTTTGAGGCCAAGTACTGAGCCTTAGAGTTGGTATTATGGAAACAATCGTTCGCAGTATTGGTGTCCCTTGGATTATAGACATGCGACCAATCGATAGATTGAGTAAAATAATTCACTTTATCAAAATTAGTACCTGAGAACACTTTACTGTTTGTGGCTTGTTGAGACTATTATCCGATTAACCACTTTTAAAGGCAACAAATGAGTAGTATATATTATTTGAATGGAAAAGAGCTGAAGCTGAACGCCCGGAATCACTTGAGAGAGCCGTAATAACTATATTACGTGCCAGACATGCTTCCTCTGTCGTTGTTAACTCTATAAACTTACCTAATTCTAATAGAAAATCATAATATTCCTTGGAGTTCAGGGGTACTGTACAGAGAGTACTGAGTCAGTACGGTGCCGATACATACCAATGAGAGAGAATCGTTTTGGATTGGAAGGAATGACTAATTTCATTGTCCACGCGCCTGTGATGAAGATTTTTGTTGCATCATCAATCTAACCGTAGCTAGGTGTGTAAACAATCCTCTGACCTCGTTGATAGTAACGAAGGTCACTTTCATGGAACAAACAGGCAGAGAAAACGCACTTTTTACTAATTTTAAATGCAAATCTCAAATGCTCACCAACAGTTTTCTCTTCCATGTGGTTCAGTCCAATAAGGTTATGTTTTACGAAATATTTTTGTGATGTGAGTAACATCCAGAGAAGGAATCAAGACGGATTAATCTATGTTAGTGATTTATTGTAGCTCACCGGTCCTAATTTAAACGGAAAGGTTTGGAGGGGTGAAACTACTCCAAATCTCTGATACAGCGCAAGAGGATGAGATTTACAACAATTCTATGTATTTTCAAAACATATTTTTCTTTTTTCGAAATTTAATCAATTTCATGAAATTTAGATCATGTGAGAAGAGCGTTAATATTGGCCTTATCGGTCATTCGAACCATGAGTCCTTTATCCCCCATATTGTCCATAATACCTTGCCATTTTAAACCGTATCAATCACACGTTTTTGTTTTTTAAATTTCCTGAGTCCTGTTAGTGCTAGCTTTATTAGAAGGGAAAACTACTGCATGTCGTAAGATTTCAAGGGCTTTTCAGTCAATTGGAGACCCAAATCTGTTACAGCTTTGACCAACGTCTTCCATTCCTGCCAAATGGGTAGTTTTGGATTTTAAGATTTTGCTTTTGTTTTATTATTTATAAGGTTCAATAACCTTACAGATATATACAACCGAATTGGTTTTGTTCGGCCGATCCATATCTGAGTCGATGCAATAACCTCACGGAACTGATTCATGTAAACATACGCGCACACCAAGACCGAGGTTCGCTTTGGCAGATGTACGACAACTGAACCCTTACCTGAAAATATTGACCAAGAAACAGATTTTTAACGATCTCAATCCCAAGGTCAGTCAAGATTTAGAATCTATTACACGATTTTTATTTCTTATATCCACTGTCTATCGCAAGTGTCCACAGTTTTGTCGAACGTTACTACAATAGCACCAATTCTGTCCTCAAACCTGTGTGTCATAAAACGAGTAAAGCTTTCTCTATACACGCAATCACTCACATGGAAACCACGCTTCTCCACTTTAGGCAATGAAGAAGAGAAATAGCGTTCTTATTATCATCAAAGAAGGTTGTGAATTGGAAATTAGGGAATGTTATAATTTTCCTCGTTGTCACATTATACATTCCTGGAAATAATTTCAGTCCTGGAAGGAAAAACGTGGAAGGAGTAGCGAATGTAACCTGCTTGGACAGCTGCGGTGGAGGGCTAGGATTTTCTGGGGTAAACATTCATATTCAAATTATGATGAGAAATAATTGTTCCTCGTGACATCATTAGCGTGATTTACTTTTGGAAGACCAACAATGGAGGTGGAAAGAACGCAGAGGGCATTCAACTCTTGTGCCGACTCCGTTGTCCGTGAATTTGGCATAAACTGGAGCTAATGAAAAGGCTCCAAAAACACTGAAAGGGGCTGTATTACACTGTTACTAAACGAATGATGAGAATTCGTTTTGGAGACCACTGAATATTACCCAGGATTTCAACCTTCATTCTCTATTTTACGTGAGGTTATGAAACAAACGGTTTGATATTCCATTAGATGGAGAACAATCTTGAAATGTTATGTACTCCCTTAAATTGACATGGTGACGGCTAGGGATGAATTTTAAACATAAAAAATCCGATTTCTTGTGACAAATGAGCGAGTGCAGAAGGTAAACGAGAGATAGATAAATAAAAATATATCTGATGAACAAGAAGAGCGAATTTTTCTAAACGTAGGTAGGTGTTTAGAAAAAATCGCGCTTCTTGGTTCATCAGCTCTAATCCTAGAATGTAATAAGATATTGCGATTCTGGATTCACCATCGTGTTCAGCACAAGAAAATCTATAAAATGAGGTGTCACTCGGCAAAAAGTGAACAACGTTCTTCCGGGTAGTCCAAAAATTTGTGGATTTTTTTCCTAATTTTTATTTGCTTAAAGCTTGGTATTAGGCACCCCAAACACGCCCTCCAAGTTCGCTTCGAAACCCAAAAATTGTGGAGAAAAGTTACTTATTTTGCCGCAAAATACACACACACACACACACACACACACACACACGGAACGAGAGTTTGAGTGGAAATACGAGTGGAAATTCCGATTTTGGTGAATCAATTTTTTTCATCTCCCGAAAATAGATAACAACGCTTTTGCTGTTTACAGGTTGACTCGGAAGCAAAATATAAATATAGGACAATTCATATAGCAATTGTCATTTCCATTGATATCCAAGACCAATTATTGATGTATCTGGGTGTTTTTCATACATATTTTGGGTGTACTTTTAGGACGTTTCTCAGAAGTTAGGTCATATAGGCAAGCCTTCGCTTATAAAAGGGACGCCCTGTTAGAATTGAACCAGGGGGTGGGAGGCAACCTGAGTATGAGGAAAAAAAATGACCGATAACAAATCCTTTCATTTTAAGACCGAATGCGTGGGAAAAAAATTATAGTGTATGTCAGTGGGTGTGAACAATTTAGTCGACGCTGCCCAAACCACAACTCTCAACCGTATTTCGAGATCCTCTTTTTGTTCGATTCCAATTTTAATCTAGTTGTGCAACACACCTCTAAAATTTTGAATTTCATGACGGAGGGGAGGGTATAGAGAAGCTAAATCCGAAAACGTGGGTTTGTACGACGAATTTTGTCGACGCTGCTGAGGCTACAATTCTCAGTCTATTTTCGTGCTTCATATCTTGTTCGATACAATTTTAGCCTAGTTGTGCAACAAGCCTTGGAAATTTTCGAGTTGCGGTTCGGATTGGTGGTATGGGGTTAGTTAACAATTCGTTCAAGCACTGCTGAAGCTACCGCAATTCGTGATAGATTTGGTGATTATTTTTTTGCTCTAATTGGAATATCGTCAAGTTTTGGAAATATGTTAGGAGTTTAAATTTCAATATGGAAGGGGGTGAATAGAGGGGGTAATACTGATGAATCGTGATATTTACACTATTCTCATCTGATTTTCATGATTCTTTTTTTGTTCAGTTGGGAATTCGGTCTATTTTTGAAATATAGCTCAGGTATTTAAAAATTTATTATGGAAGGGGGTGAATAGACGGGGTAATACTAGTAAATCGTGATATTTACACTATTCTCATCTGATTTTCGTGATTCTTTTTTTGTTCAGTTAGGAATTCGGTCTATTTTTGAAATATAGCTCAGATGTTTCAACATTATGTATGGGGGGTAACAGTAACAAATCGTTTTGTATTTATTTCTCATCTGATTTCCTTCACTGCTCTTTGTTCGATCCCGATTTCAGTCCAGTTATTCAAACATTGTTCGATGGTTCAAATTTACTGACGGAGCGGGTAAATGAAGCGAGTAATTCCAATAAAACATGATATTTTCGTTTTTCTCCTGTTTTTTTTTTTTTTTTTTTTTTTTTCCTCACTTCTTTTTTTCTGCGTAATCGTTCGGTTTAGATGTGTTACGAATCGGGATTTTTGAGAGGAACGGTGATAGTTGCCACCGTTCAACGTTCATCAACAGTTAATCCATTTTTACTACTCCTTGACACTCTTTACATGCATATTTATCCGTGTCGACATACCATTATCACAACAGAGCACTGAAATAATTGTGAATGGAAATCCATTGGAGCAGTCAATACAAGAGTGATGCCTAGATAGGAACTACAACTTTGGGCGTACCTGAACTCTCTTCAAAGTCATTCGTGCCTGTTATTAACGCCCTTCAATACCAGTGATAAAAGTGAAACGAGGAACAAATTAATCATTTGAGCGACCCAATTAATGGTAGTTCCTTTTATTACAGCAGGTGACACTATCTGAGTGGTTGGTCATTAGGTACCTATTGTTGGAACTGAATATAGTTCAATATACCTTCTTTATTTATTACTGTGCAGTCGATTTTACGAGTATGACCAAATCAAATAAGCATATTGATGACTACTTGGTTCGATAAATTCATTTATTGTCTCTTAAAAGGTATTAAGTGGCCAATGTGTTTCAATATTCATCTCATATTATGGCGGCACTATATTTCTGGTGGGCCTGTGTTCTACACAATTCACCTCGATTTTGAACTGATTTGTTGAAGTAAACTTTACTTTACAATACCAGTCTTTACCGAACTTCGGGTCGTCAGTCAGATATCTTCATCTATCCATCTATACTATTTTATGAGAATGAAAATCCGTCTGGTGAATTCCACCAGAACCATTGGTGAATTCAGATTTTTGTTTAAAAACATTTATCACTCCAAAACATGCTTTTAAAAGCTCTATTAAGTCATTCTTCAAATTTGGCATTTCTAAAAAATTCGTTTCTTGCCTCGATTTGTAGTCATATTAGTGTAGAACATGTTTTCAGAAGGAAATTTTGGGATAGTCACCCATTTGGGCTGAGCAGTCAACATTATGAACTATTATACCATGAAAAACTCGTTTTTAGCGGTTTTTTACGAGAGGTTTCCCATGGTGCACACAGTTCCACACAATTTTTATCGATGAAATGAGTTGAATAATAATTTCTATTCAAATAGGGTCACAACTGGCTCCAAAAAGGTGCTCTCCAGTTCATTTCAAAGACGACCGCCGCTTCGAATTACCTTAAATTAGTCTCCGTTTTAATTAGTTTTTTGATTAATCCTTTCCTAGTTTTTCTTAATTTTTATAAGAATAATTAATTTAATCTATTCTAGTTCTTTTTCACGTATTCCTGTTATTATTCAGGAGTTCTATGAGCGAATGAACGAAAAGTCACAGAAGTTAACTGTTGTGTTCCACATTTTTACAAATAGGAATTACAGAATGTTGGTATTAAATTAAGTGAAGTAGAAGATGTAGCAGAAATGGAGTCTAGTTGAGTCATTAACTTCAAATGGATATTTTCGAAATTGATAGGTAAGTACCTAGCATTAAGCAATAAAATACTAGAAAATAACATTTGTCTACAAATTGAAGCCTCATTTTCTTGGAACATAAGGTGTGAAAATCTAGTTACTGAATAAGGGATAGTTTTAGGTGGAGCCAGCTCTGATCCTTATTTAAATAGAAATTACCGTTCAACTCATGTCGTCGATGAAAACCGCGTATAACCCCTCATAAAAACGGCTAAAACCGAGTTTTTAGCGGTTTAATGGTTCACAATTTTGCGTACTCAGCCCAAATGGCCAGCTACCACAAAATTTTCTTTTGAGTGCATATTCTACACTAACATGAATACAAATTGAGGTAAGAAACGATTTTGTTTTCTTTTTTTAATGTCGGAATTAAAAAAAATTACTTTTTACAGTTTTGGAGTAAAAAATTTGTCTAAACAAAAATCTTAATGCACCACTGGAAATAGCAGGATTTCTGCTGTCAAGAACACTAGGAACAAGAATATTTTGGTTGCAAAGTAAGAGTGGAACAGCCACTGAAGTAGACCCTTACTGTCAGCTTCTGTGATATTCGGCTGCCTGTGGAAAAGCCAAAAATAGTTTTAAAGACCTGAAATTGGGGTGGGTGTGTGTGTGTGTGTGTGTGGGGGGGGGGGGGGGGTAATTTTCTCTCATATAAGTACAAATTGTGAGATGAGCGTCCATTTTTGGAGCTTCCCGTTCGTAGTGGAATGCCCCATATATTATTTTAATTTACGAAAATTCACTCATACAATCATGCTGCATGACTGGAATTTTTATTTTTCCAATCACACGTACTTTACAGATCGATATTGAATGAAAACGGCTCCATGCATATGAGCTGGTTACACTCATCCATATTTAATATAAATTCCACTCACTTGGTGATCTAGTGCTGTGCAATTAAGTTGAATTGTTGGATGCGTTTTGATATGATCGAAACACAATCTCCAATACCTGGAACAATGAAATGAAAATTGTTACGCCTGTGAAAAGTGTCGAACGGGTGTAATTTTGAACATATCCCTATTTATATTGCTAAATTGAAATCAGGTTTCTCTCGAATCAAATGGGAGATTTCGTCAGAATGACTCCCAGACGTTATACAATGAAAAATCAATACTTCTAGGATGGATTCTACAATGGATTTGGGACAGAAAGTTTCTCTAATGACCCTTTTGGTTGAGGTTCGGCTTCAACCATTGCATAAAATAAAAAATATATTTATAACAACGTTCATAATTTCATTAAAAACAGGTTACTATCTTTTTAACACATGTAAAACATTTTGGATTTGATGGTGTTCATGAAATTGAAAACAATCACCAATGTTCCTCCAACGTAGGAACGGCCGCCCCATCCTCCAATTCCAGTGGCCGCACTTTCCTCCGGGCTCCTCGTATCGAAGGGAGACCGCTCGATAATATATTTATAATGGCTGATCAATCAAACTTTTAAAATTTATTTCATAGCCCACAACTACAAGACATCAACTATAGGAAAAGCATTTACCTAGTAGCACTATTGGAAAGAGCGGATGTTACAGGGCAAAGCTCAAATTTGATTATTGATGGAGAAAATTCTGTTGTCTTTTAATACTAACATCAATTCCCCAACATTCCTCCCTAAAAAAGTCTACATTTTCTCAGCATTCTAACGATACAGTTAATCTTAATTTTACTTTTCTAGGTTGGGGAGAAAATGACGTTTAAATGTTGAAAAACTTGTTTATTGAATGAAAGTCTATACCTAGATCGACCAGAGCCGGTTTTCGGTCCGTGGGCGCCCTCTTCATTGAACTACAAGCTGAGACAACCTTTAGGTGACAACCTTGACGGGTACAATTACCTGAGAAGTTCTCTAAAGGAAATTTCACGTTTGAATGTTGGCTGCCCTACCAATCCGAATTCGAGCAACTATTTAGATTTTTCGGATAGTTTTGACCGCTTTTATAGAATATTACCTATTATTTTTGCATTCCATGATCTATTCCCTTTACGTTTCTTTTCTTTCGGTTTCCGAGTGACAACTAATTTCATCTGTTCGTTATGATCAACATTAAAACTACAGGGTTTTCTTCTACAGGGCTCGGTGCGGACAAAACTTCCTCAAACTGTCTGCTTTTGAATGGTATAGTCAATTTTACTTTTACTTTGCTAATTGGGGGAGAAAAGTATGTTCATATGTTGAAAAACATGGTTTTTTCTACGAAATCAAGGGTCTTAGTGAAAAATTACCCTCCATGAAAATGCGAGCTTAGGGCCGGTTTTTACGTATTTTTTCACGCTGAATCGAATGGCAACACTTGCAGATCACCCTGATTCCATTGTAACCGAGTTTAACACTTTAAATAACTATTTTTACACTTAAAAAACACATGAAATTGAGCATAAAAAATAAACTCAAAATTTGTGAGTTAAAGTGTAGAACTCGGTTATAACGGAGTTGGGGTGATCTGGATAGGAACCGGCTCTAAACTCGCATTTTCACAGAGGGTCATTTTTCACTAAAACCCTCAATTTTGTAGAAAAACCATGTTTTTCAACATACGAACATTCATTTCTCCCCCGAATAGCAAAGTAAAAGTAGAATTGACTATACCGTTCAAAAGTGATAGTTTGAGGATGTTTTTCCGAAGAGTACGCGCTGAAAACCCCAAAACCGGTAGCAGAAAAACGGGAGAAAAAACGTTGATTTTGAATATTTTTTCTAATTGTGTATTTTGGCCTTTTCTAACCAATTAAAACTAACTAAAACAAGTTTACTTTATATCAGGGTTATCGAAAATTGAACGGTCTTTCCAAAGGTGTTCTTAGTTTTGTGTTTACTGTGGTTCTAGGGGGAGTTATGACCGTTTTAATGTCATAAGGTACAAAACACGAAAAAATCTTAAAAATTGAATAACTTGAAAACAAAGCGTTAAAATGAAATATATAGGAGCATCTTTTGATAACAAATGAGCTCTCGAATCGATTCCTTGAGTTTGTCCCATAATTTCTGTAAACACCGTGGACGTCAGTACAGTCTCGACGGCCTGAAGATGATGTCATCGAAAGCGCTCGCCCCCTGTACTCGACGTGATAGTGACGATGGATTTCTCCGATAGGTACGTAAATGTAATTTTACTAGAACTACTAGCGGAAAAAACCTTAGATTTAATACTGAAAAATATTTTTAAGCTGATACATAGCGTTTAATGAAAAATCTCTACAAGACACTTTTTGTTGAAGTTGTAGAACCGAACCCTCATGCTTGTTACACCTTAGGCGATTACACCCTGTATATCATTCCCATGTACCTATGTGTTTCTTGAAACACGAACCGACAAATTGTGATAGGAGATCTTGATTTCAAGTCTATCAAAAAGAACATTTTCAATACTAATTGAACTGGAAGGAAGGAAAGTGAGATGTAAGCACTCTTAAGCGGGACTCGCACCACCATCTTATTCTATTATCTGACTTTCACACGGATGGATGGGAAAACGGTTGACAAGGGATCTACATAATTAACACAATTCATGTTTTTAGCTTACGGTATACATCAATGGGCAATATTGATATCAATGAATGAGAATAAAAACATCATGAGCATTATTATGCACTGCACAATAAACCATTATCGTCTTTATAAAATCACACATCGGCACCAGTTTACTGCATAACATACCGGGAGCTTAAGGCGAAGAAATCCCTCTCAAAAATGAAATGACTCCCTCACCCAAATTAACCTCAGAGTTGCTTACGAAAAGATTCAAATAGCATTCCTTAAAAATCCCATCAACATTGAACTACATTTAGATGTCATGCTTGTATTGATTAAAACTTTTAAAACAACCTGATGAAATATATACCTAGTGTTTCCAAAACCTTCAACTATCCTTTACATTTGAAAAAAATTCAAATCATCGCGTAGGGAAAAATATAGGTTTTTGGATAACACATTTGTTCATACACAGATGTAACTACCGAAAAGAATCTGTAAGACGAGGATTTGCATTGATGAACGCAATGTTTCACCAACCCTAGAAACACGTGCGATATCATCCATAATGAACGTTGGCAATTTTGAAAAAATGAATATTTCATCACGCATTTATTTCAACACGGTTAAAATTAAAACGAAGAGAAACGGTATTTTCCATTAACCATATAATAAACCAACATATTTTACTGGGCTATGGCTGTGAAAACTTTAACGGAGTGAAGGCCTCAGGGGTGTTGGTACGCCTAAAACGAGTGGTGAACAAACTGACGGCCGTAAGTTACACGCCTGCCCAACCTTTTAAATGTAGGGTTTTCATACTTATAAAAAATGTGAAAAGTTCTTATCAAATAATTAAAACCCAACGTGTGCGGGAAAATGAAGTATTCACGCTTCAGGTGAAACGGATGACCTGTTCGGACGGCGCGGGAGCGGAAAAATCTGACGCCAATCTTTGGAGCGATGTTTCACAACTTGGCTCAAGGTTTTAAGAGCTTTAGTCGCCTCAACACTTCTGTGTTCGCCTTTCTGGAGCCATTCGATAAACCTTCTAACTTGTTTTCCAACGAAAAATCAGGAAACTTTTTGATGACTAGGCCACCTCTGGCTGATTACAGCCACATGAGAGAGAAAAATAACATGAATGTGTAGATAGTTGAAATGTTTTGAGTACGATTAGATATTTTAGATATGATTCCATAACAAGTTTCAATGGTTGGGGGAAATATTAAAATAGAATAGAACGTAAAATGTATGCCTCTCTAGTAGGTTGTTTGTTGCTACGCGGAAGAAAAAACTAAAAATAAATCGAAAAAAAAAAAGTTCCAGTCATGCAGCATGATTGTATGAGCGAATTTTCTTAAATTATCTATCGTACTATAACATGTTAAAATGTTATGAAATGTGAGCCATTTCAATAGAATGTATTTGTTAATTTTAGGGCAAAATACTTGTACCAAATAAAATTCGGTGATTCAAAAAAGATGTTGGAGTTTTAGGTAGGTTTTTAGCAGTTTTTTACAGATTTTTCAGCAAATAATAATGGAATTTAAGTTCGTTTTTCAGCATAATTTCATGCAAACATTTTTTAATGTTCTAGTTAATTGTTGACAATTTTGCTTTGATGGAAAATTCAGCTAAAGTTTTTTAATTTAACGATTTTTGGCCATTTTTAGCGGTTTTTTTAGTACATTTTTTTAAATTTGGCCAATTTATTATGGTGAAAAATTGTTTCCGACAACCTCATCTTTTCTATTGGAAAGCTTGATTTTTTGGCGCAAGAACGGGATTTTAATCTCAATCCTAAGGAGAGTTATCGTCCGGAATGACACATACATTTGCTACACCTTATTTTTAATGTTACTGTTTAATGTTATAGATGTTAATATAGTTTATTGGGAACCCCTAGCATGTGAGAAGGGGACCCATCTCACTTGCATTCCTAAGTACCTAACCCTAATAAAACCCGATCCTTTTGATCTGGAATATCGGACACGAATGTGTTAGCCACGTCTTACCAAAGTGTCACCTTCATCCAGGCTACTTGATTTCCCAATCTCTTACAACGGATATTGACACATCACCCTTCCAAAGACAAAGCCGCTAATATAACCGACTCAGTAACCTGCTTATCTCAGGCTGTTCCCAGCTTCGTTCCCCAGGTTTTATTGCCGCGACGGGCGGTACACACACACACTCACACAGATGTATATATATATATATATATATATATATATATGTATATATATATATATATATATATATATATATATACATGAAAATTGTCTACGAAAATTCGCTAACAGAAAAAAAACAGTAGTTTGTGCGTATGATTTTTGTAAGAATATCGCACAGATCATGATTTTCATAACTTCTTCTCACCCACTATAGATGAGCGTTTCATAGCCACTGAACTCGACAATGTATTGAAGGCGGTAAAAGACCACAGGTCCCCCAGATGTGATGGAGTACCGTTTGAGTATTATGAGTATTCTTGTCGAGAGTACCACGATGTTCTCCTGTCATTCTTTAATTCTATCTGGGATAGTGGCACCATGCCTGCTTTCTTTAAGGAAGCTGTAATTTTTCCATTGCACAAGAAGGGTGACAACAGTGGCAATATGAAAATTCTTCAATTTTTTTTTAATGAACTTTGACTTGATGCATACATAAAATTTTATAAATGACTAATAGTTGGTCCATGACTAAATAGATTGGTGCCCGAATGGAAGGCCAGTGATTACTGTGAGCTAGTGTACAATTTTATGAAGAATAGACGATAAACATTTAAAAAATCCACTTAAGACCAATGTTGGAACTAGGTTGATCGGATTCTACGAGAAGTTTGAAATATAATAATAATACGCACTTTCAGTTCTTAATAATCCAGTGTGAGTATAATCACACAAACATACCTTTATTTCACCGTTCTATTACCTATTTTTACACAAATAAAACATTGCATAAAGTGGCGTATCAGCCTTCTATATTCTTTGTCAGACAACTGCTGGCATCTCAGGGGTGCTTGGCTCATAATCGGAAGGTGGCTTGTTCGATTTCCGGTCATCGCAAAATAATTTGTTGATCTTACGATAAACGGACGTACAATGTACAGGAAAATTCAATTTATGTGTTGCGTGGGTTAGTAGCGTGTGTTTGGCGGGTTAGTATACCCTGCCCCGTATTGGCCCCTGTTCAAAATGCACTTTTTTCCTCCACTCACGGGTAGAAAATTACGGGAAGAATAAAAAATCTCCATGGTCGGATGTCAGCTATTGTGTGCAGACGCGCAATCGTGTATTTTTTGAAGTGTTATGTATCTCTCTATATCTTACAACTCAAATTCAATCAAAATTACGATGGTTGTTGGATGGATCAGCTCCAGCCACTGAGTTTGTCATATTATCAACAATGAGGGTATATGAGCGATAAAAAAAAAAAAAAAAAAAAAAAATCTATTGCAAACTTGAGTCCCAAAAAGACTTATTGACGCCATAATTACGCGGAAAAAGTCCGTTTGTTACCTACAGCCCATGGTTCGGGTGGGGGTGGAAAATTTGAAAATCGCTCTCAATCCATTTCAATTGACAATCCCAAGGGAATGGACAAAAAATAATCAAATCTAATATACATGATAATATATAATATACATTGCCGATGGATTTATTAGTCTTTGTGCATGCGCAAACATTAATTAACTAATTCTATACATCCATATTACAATATATGAGGAATTTATAGTGCCTTAACAACTTGGCAGACGTTACTTTTAAAATTACTTTTATTATATTTAATAAATCTTATAAAACTATATGGAACCACGAAGAGTTCATTAGGTTTAATGAAAATAGGCCATTTATCTGCGTAAAAGTGCTATCAAATAAAGATTATGTGGAACCACGAAACGTTTAGTTTTAAGAACATTTAAATTCTTCAACTAATGCTATACGTCCATGTTACAATATGTGAGGAAATTATACTGCCCACCCATTTTATAGAAGGTAATATCTATGCAATATATAATATATATTGCAGTTTGAAACATTAATTTAAATTTAATCAAGATTTAATAAAGATAGGTCATTATTTTATCAGCGTAGAAGGGCTCTCCTTTTTCCCCGTCTATAATTCTGTTGAAATTCTATCAAACGTCTTTGGGCATGCGCAAACATCTTTTTCTTGTAACGTCGACTTATCATTTAGACTCGTACATTGTTGTTCTACTAATTCTATATGTCCATGTTACAATATGTGAGGAAGTAATACAGTCCTCCCAACAAGGCAGACGTTTTTTTTTTTCTTTCGGAAATTACTTTCAAACAAATTAATTACCCATGTGGAACCACGAAAAGTTCATTATGTTCAATAAAGATACGTCCATGTTACAATATTTGAGGAAGTTATACTGCCCACCCAACTTGGCAGACGTATTTTTCTTTTGGAAATGACTATCAAGCGCGGAACTTTATGTGAAATCACGAAAAGTATAGTTTTAAGAACATTTCAGTACTGTCAGAACTGTCAGATTTTGAATGTTTGTACGCATTCGTTTTCCCCGTCCATTTCCTTATGGGTAGGCCATTATTTTATCTGCGTAGAAGGGCTATCATTTTCAAGAGGTTGGAAATACAATACGGATTATCGCCAATATGTCTGGCTGTATATGTGAAGAAGTTATACTACCCACCCAAATTAGCAGACGTTTTTTTCTTTTGGAAATGACTATTAAACGCGGCATCTTATGTGGTACTACTAAAAGTATGTTAATACTTACAGTACTAACTGAAGTATGTTAATACTTACAGTACTAACAGAAGTTTGTTAATACTTACAGTACTAACAGAAGTTTGTTAATACTTACAGTACTAACAGAAGTTTGTTAATACTTACAGTACTAACAGAACAGTCAGATGTTGCTCGTTTGTACGTATTTGTTTTCCAGTTAAATTTTTTTAAAGGTAGGCCATTATTTTATGTGCGTAGAAAGGCAAACGGGAAGACAGCACCGGAAATCGTCATCGGAACCCCTTCAGTTAAAAAGGGCCTGCTTCGCAGATTCCTGATACGGCGGGCTCATTTTACTGCTGATTTTAATCGCTTTGCCTCCCTTCCCTTCTCATTTTGTCCAACTTCCCGTCACTTTTTTAAATATCCAATTTCGGATTCAGATTTGGCAGAATAAAAACTGTATTTCGGCTACAAACACCGTCCCGAAAAACTATTTTTAAGGAGTCAATTTTAATGAGAAAAAAAACGAAGTTTTTCGTTGGAATTTTCGAGAAAACCGTAGTCTTTCATTTTTTATACGCATTTCCCGATAGTTTTTTCGCAATCCGATTGCACCGTCGTCTTCCTCGTACAAAAACATACGAAACTAGTATTTTTCCCGATTTTCGACGGCCGTTTAGAGGGGTAGGGGAAGCGGGGAAGTCGAAAAGAAAGGCAAAAAGCGCCTGAAAAACGAAGTCAAAATTTAAGTAAAAACGGAATTTTAAGGTCGAACGAGTTGGAGGAAAAAGAATAAAACATAGCCTATAGTCTGACCGGGAGATTTCAAGTAACGATAAAAAAAATCCTTTCGGATTCCTTCGTCTGTTTGGCCGTGAAAGTGACACAGACAGACTGACAGACTCACAGAATTTCATTCTTATAAAATAGTATAGGTAGAGATTGACGAATTAGTGAGTAGTTAGAAGCAGTCTTTCCTCGAAAACTAACACCGAAATTCCAAAAGAGAATTGGGAGTGAGTTAATTTACTGCAAATCCATGTTTTCCCTCGTTGTATTAAAAGTCGAGGGGAAATTATTATTCATTTCGGATTTACACGGGGCACAGAAGTAAAGAACGGATTCATGGGTCGATATGATTATTTATTGTCGCAGGTTCTGAGTTCACAATAGATTTCCCAGCCCCATCCTATATAAGCCAAGCTCGTGGGCTCCACCCATGTCCTCTCATTCCCGTCGTGCATTGAGTTCCCTATAACTTAATTAATGGACCGGGCGGTCGAACTCCCTTCGCCGAATCATCTTTTGCGGCAAAACCGCCTTTGACTCCATTGTTCACCCTTTTTCTGTCAACGATCATCTTTATCACCGGCCTCTTTGTGAGTCCTCCTCAAACCGGGGAAACGACCTTTTGAAAAATCCTCCGACTCTTATGTCCTATTCTTCATCCGCCCTCGAGAGCTATGGCAATACGAGTATCGATCTTTTCCGAGAATAATGAAGAAGTTAGGAGAGGAATGAAAACCTTTCAAATTTTTGCGCATAGTCTCTGCTCTTTCCTGATTGACTCATTTGTAGTCCACACATGAACTGTGTACAACGAACACGGCATGACGAACGGCTCATTACTTGAAAAGCGACGCTTCAATACGAGTGACGATGTGATGGAAACAAAAGAGTAGCTATATACAGCCACTGAAATTATTAATCTCAGTCTGAGGTTCCCAAAAAGAAAAAATAAGATGCGAAATATTTGAAAGAAAATGTGTCGTGGCATTAGTAATAATTACATCACCAATTGATCCTCCATCTGCTGAACAACCCCAACATTCAAATTATTCTTTCGTCATTCGCCTCTTTCCAACCTTTTCCGGAAACTCCGGAAACGAAACGCAAATCATGCCCAATCGATGAGAAGATGAAGAAGACGAATCCTTTACCAAATTGCCACAATATTTTATGATTTCAGGAAATGCCGTCAATGTTATCATAAATGAAAGGCTTGGCTAATGTGATGTATGTGACACTAAACCAATGATGATCTATATACGATCAAGTTGCCCTAATTGGGACAACTTCAACATTTGAAACAAATCTCTAGGAACCAACAATTCCAGTAGGTAAATTCTACACCGATCTACAACACATTGAAGACGAATGAAGTTCAGAGGAATATCCTCAAAATGCAAACGAGAAGACTGGGTAAAAACTTTCTTAGTTCATGACTCCAAACAGAAGAAATATCATTATTAGGTTTCAAAAATGAAATATTTTTAAATTTTCTATTGTTTCAAATAGACTGATTTCTACGAATAAGTAAACCAACTTTTTTAAATTTGAAACAATAAATTTCGCTTTTCTCGAAAACTTCAAGGGCTCTTATTTTATTCTCCCCGACTCTCCATTCGTCAAGCATATACAACGGCTGAAAAACAAAGATTGACGACAACCACAATGAAGGTTTGGACAACAGTTTCGTCGTTTTATATTTCATATTTTCAACAGCTGCAGTTTCTTTGGTAATGTTTAACGAAAGTGCGGCCTACTCATCACTGTACGTAGAAGAAAACCATTCAACGATGATTCCCAAACACTAAGGTAACGTCAGTTGTGACACTCAAAAAAGAGAAAAAAAATAAATAAAAAAACGAGTAAATAGATAGCCAGATAGATATTACATGAAAACAAAAGTATAGTTAGGTGATTACAATGTGAGACATGTTCAATGTGATACAATGAATTTTTATGGTTATTTTTAATTTGCTCACTTGAAAGATCGGAGAGAGAGTTTTCCAAAAAGGTGCTATATGATGGGTATATGACTAGTAATACGGCTCTTGAAATTCATTTTCACGAAGTTGTCACGATCCCCGCTCACCTGGGGAGAACCCTCAGGTCCCGTGCACTACTACGTCACGCGCGATTTTCCTACCCGTTTATTGGCCAAACTAAATGTTCTTTTGAGCTTGAAAGTGGTATTAGGAGGTTTTCAAGTATGCTAAATCCGAATCTGAGGTCTAAAATGTGAAATCCTAACACATACAATTTTCCGATTCATCCTGTTTCCAGAGTATAGCAGCCCTATATATACCTACTCAATTTTTGTTTCTATGCTCAGTTTAGGATAAGTCATTCCAAGTTTTGTTGTAGTTCTCGTGGCCTATTGTGATTCCCAACCCATCAAGTTGTGGATGTGCTTGCATCAGTTGCTTAATTATTCCACGTACATCCCCACGAACTGAAGCAACGAAAAGAAAAGGTAACAAGAAAATAACAAAGATACAAATACAAATATTCAGGATTCACCTGGCGGTGGTAGTGAGGTCACCCATTCCTTCTCGAACTTCTCAGATTTCTCCGTAAAAAAAAAAAAAAAAAAAAAAAAAAAAAAAAAAACATCATGTACTGAACCAGAAGCTATGAGAAAAAGCTGAGCTCATCTAAGTTTCACCATGTAAAACCCTGAGGGCCCCACGCCCCTCCAACTGTCTTTTCCGAGCAGAGGAAAAATAAACTTACTTTCTTCCTTTCAGCCCAGCTTTCTTTCCGTTGAACGATATGACCCGCTTGGAAGAGAGGAAACAACTTGGGGACACGCCGCGTTAGGTTTTGCCATGTTTTGTTCAGATCCTTTCTTGTACTGGGAGACAGCGATTAGCCGAAGGCATATTCAACTTTTCGCCGAATTTTCGTTTGCCGTGGATCTTGATCATCGGGGAGCTTCAATAAATGCGTTTTTTACTTGATCTACCACTGAAGGTTCAAATCTATGTTACGTTACAAACATGGCTACTGTTCCAACATTTATAGGGTCAACGATATTGTGTAAACAACCTAACACATTTTAATCTTCAACATTCCTAAATGTGGTTGGTAACAAACATGCAAGACGTTATTCGCTCTCATTTTACCAACAGGACCTCATAGATGTGAAAAATTATAAAACTAAAATAAAAATTCGAATGGCTCAGCGAAACCTTGAAATAATAATCTACAAACTTATGTACGAAAAACTAACTGAAGGGGTAACAAATAGATGGATACACAAATTATTTTCAGAAAAATTAAGTTGAAATTTAAATTTGGCCTAGTTAAAAGAGAGTCAGGCACCATGGTATGGACCACATGTAGTTTTGCGAGCTCGTGGAGGATGGAAAGTTCAGGTGCTGATCACCAGTGGACTGGCAGGAACACCACATCCTTACAAATGCAACGCTAAGAGATTGACGGATCGAAATAGTTAGATGGAGTGTTAAAATTGTGTGCAGTTTGGACCCTGATAGAGCACCCGAAATCTGTAACCTTCTGGTTGGAAAACGTATATCTCCTCCTCGAGTTCACCATATAAAAAGGCTGTTGACAAACGCGTCCATGCAATTGCTGACAATGAAGTCATTTGCAGCTCAGTCGTGCCTTTTTCTTTCAGTGTTAGCTGTCTTTCAAAGGTACATAGCTGATCAGTCAGATTGTCTATGGTTCTTTCCTTTTTGGACATCAGAAGTCTTGAAAAATAATCTTCAGGACGTTCCTAATATTTTGCAGATCAGGAATATTTCTGGATGGAAAGTTCAGGTGCTGATCACCAGTGGACTGGCAGGAACACCACATCCTTACAAATGCAACGCTAAGAGATTGACGGATCGAAATAGTTAGATGGTGTTAAAATTGTGTGCAGTTTGGACCCTGATAGAGCACCCGAAATCAAAAGCGTCCATGTTTGCAGAAGTCCTTGATGGTTAAATAGTCCGAAATGGCAACACCAACAAAGGACCGCAAATAGTCATATGATTGTATTTCCCTTAAAAAAAAAAAAAAAAAAAAAAAAAAAAAAAAAAAAAAAAAAAAAAAAAAAAACCGCTGCAAAATATTTCACTAAGGTTTATTATTTTTTCAATTGAGTATGATCGTAGTTTTAGTTGGCTTGCGTACGTCATAAGGCCCGTCCAGACTCCTCGGCGTGTCCTATTTCGAGTTACCACAACCTATACATCTATAATTATATACTTATGTTTATATTTCTCGATTTGAGCTCCTATCTATTCAAATAATCATTGCCTTAATAATATCATTATCTAAGTACGTACGAAAAGTCGAGAGGATTTGTTATTAAATATGCGTAGGCAAAGCATTGGTATTAACACACAAATATGACCTAGAAAAAACATATATTCTTGCCTGCGTAGGAATTGGTATCAACACACAAATATGACCTAGAAAAAAACGTATATTCATGAAAATTCGAAAGCAATACCAGTGTAGGAAGTTTTCCACGCCGAGAGGATTTGTTATTAGATATGCGTAGGCAAAGCATTGGTATTAACACACAAATATGACCTAGAAAAAACGTATATTCATGCCTCGAAGGATCATGAAATTCGAAAGCAATACCAGTGTAGGAAGTTTTCCACGCCGAGAGGATTTGTTATTAAATATGCGTAGGCAAAGCATTGGTATTAACACACAAATATGACCTAGAAAAAAACGTATATTCATGCGCAGTATGTGTATATTCATTCTTGCGCAGTTGTGGTTGAGCAGGTTGGAGTTTTAACACGTCAGTCTAACACTCAAAGCCTCGAAAAAGACACTTTTTCGCCCGTTTTTGGCCCATAGCATCTGTGCGAGTAAAGCGATCGGAATGGTTAAACGTTAGGACCAACTAGACCCCAAATGGAGTCTATGTGCGAAAGAACGGGTTTTTTAAGTCAATTCTTAGGCCTTTTATGGCCCGGACGGCGGACGGCGAACGGCGAACGGCGGACGGACATTTAAAATTTGGATTCTACGCACCTTGAAACGTAAAGTGACAAAGTTTGAGGGGGGTTATAAAAATTTTTTGCTATACGATCACATAGGCTTATTATTGGAAATAATAAACCAAAATCGAACTATGGAGTTCCTATATACATATAGGTGACGGTCGAGCTGTTTGAAATTTGGACAAGGAGATACAAATTCTCTACAGTAAAAAAAAAAGAAAAAAAAGAGTAACGATTTGAATGAAACCTTGTAATTGCCCTACACTTTGAGTCATTATGATGACCAATAGCACGTAATGAAAATATGAGACACATGGAGACATCACGTGTGCTGAGGATAAATTCATACTTTAGACAAAGGAACTGAGACAGAGGATCTCACTCAAAACAATTATAGAAGGTTGATGTATAATAAATGGGATATGCTTACTGGACAAAAACCTAAAGCAACATGCTCAATCTCAGAATTTAAATGTTACAAAGCATCTGGAAGAATATCATTGGGATCTATAGAGCCTTTATAAATGATTGAATGTCTTAGGTGAATATATGATACCTTGATTCTTAGTACGAGGTGCAACTAGGTGTACCATCGGTACTGGGTCTATTTCGTTCTTTGAGTAACCACCAATCCGATTACAAATATGTGAGGAACATTACAAGAAAGTGAAATAAAGTTAATCAGTCAAACTGCTAACAATTTAAGAGATTTAAGGAGAGTTGACACCCTCTTCCAAAGAGGTCCTTAATCATAAGCTGGACAATATCTGATTCATTGATCTGAAAGCAAGCAATCAATCTCACGTTGAACCACTGCAGGATATCATATAAATGATTCAATGAATGTCAAACAGTTCAGGACTAAGGGAATCGTTATGATATGTTATAGTGTCTCTCTATTTACCCATCCATATAAGTTTATTCAGTAAAAAGAGTCCATATCTCCAGAAATGACACGAAGAAATGTCGGTTCATAGTTATGGCAACTGTTGCCGTAAGAAAAGAATACCAAAACAATCAGTCAGTGATGTCTTTGGGTAGTTCCTCCTTCACGATTCTTGCAAACGCCACACCTTGAGATAGTTCCTGGGCTCTTTAGTTTTTAGGATATGCTCTGGGTGTAGCAGGTTAATCGCCTCTGTCCTTTGAAGGGACTACTTAATTTTTTCTTTCTTCATTTCATACTTGAAAAGGACTACTCAATTTCCTTCACCTCCTTGTATACAGTTCTCAAGGTTTATCATCATGGAGCGATAAATCACAAAGTATATAAAGAAATTTGTTCTAAAAGGTTTGAAGGATGTTCATACTGATCGTTGTCAGTAGTATTGAGAAAATTCGAATTATAGGTAGTACCTACTAACTATAATTTTAGGTACAAAACATAATCATTGCGCTCCGAAGGTTTCTACCAACACTGAAAAATTGATCCAAGCTGTGATTTCCCCTTCTCTTTCTCTTGCTTTCTTATTCACAAAACCAGTGAATGTGTCTTGCAGTATATCGATAATATACGGAAGACAGAACATTAGAGTTGATAGTACCATTTAATCTAGATTAAATTACACGCCTATTAACCATTCAAGTTAGTTAGAAAATCGTATTGCTACGTTTGTCATTGAGAAATATCCTGTTGAAATTTGATCCTAGCACTGATATACAGGTAAGCAAGCTGATTGGATCCAAATTTACTCTTAGGTACTTGTGTACTGCAAGTCAAGGGTACGTTTTTAGAGGAGGACTGTTGAAAAAGCGCATCGGCGTTACAAACTAGTCAACTACGTGACACTGAATTAACATATAATTATTTGAAACCGAACTTTAGGTAAAGGGTTCCTCGTTCTGACAAACCTTTGCACAAATTTCTGAAGGTGTCGTCTTTCTGCGTCTATATTGCAAGTGTTAGGAAAAAAATTGCTCAACAAATGGGGTACCTATTCAATATTCTGTGAGGTACTAGTTTAGTCAAGTTAGACAAATTTTGTGGACCTGTAAATATGGGCGAAAGCTGGAGTGAAGGCCAATCAAAGATTGAGAAAAATTCTTCATTGCTTCCACGATCTATAGGTGGACTCGGAAGCGAAATAGTGAGCCACCCGAATGTTTATTTCAATTCCACCTAGTTAACAATAAAATCTCAGAAACGCCTTTTAATGTTGAAGTGAACTTTTTTTTGTTTGTTTGTTGAGTTGAACCAATGAAGAAATCAGAATTTGGGCAGGGATGGTGCGTACCATGTACTGACTTTTACCATACTGACTTTTCGCTCTAAGTTGTCACGACTCGAAAATATATTCACCACTTTGGTAGATTTTGGGTGATAGAAACGCCATTCCGAAGCCTGGTCCTCCGATACCTATTTTTCCTAAAAACTATTTTATCCTTCTAGGGTGTGCCAGTGATTTTGCCTGATCACATCTGCAGTAGTAGAGGTTTCATATTCATTCTTGAATGGATTCCGTTTAGTTCACGAGCTATTGATCTGAACTATTCAACGACACCGTGAAATGGTGCGATGTATCAATCTTATAAACCAAAAGAGAGAACAACATTTGATCTGATGAGACCCGATTGATCTAAATATCGGACGCTTGTTTAGCCTACATAATTTACGACAGTTGAGAAGTCACGATGCGATGTTCGTCATTGGTGCGTCCTCTGAACAGGATCCTGGGATCATCTCCCCATCCCGACATCATCCAGTTGATTAGATTCCCAAAGGGCGGAGTCTGGACAACAAACCGCCGAAGGGTTGGATAAAGATGAAGGGGTAGGTGAAGGTGGTGGAAGAGGCGGGGTGGTGGGCCCCGCTATGCTCATGGCCCATTTAACTCGGTGTGACACGTTAATAAACTCCGAGTTAAGCGGTTCATTGCAAGCGGCCCCACCTCGCTCCCGTTAAGCCACTCTCTTTATCTGAATTATTATAAGCCCAACTCAGAAAGGGACGCTTGGCAAACTGCTGGGATCAATGATCAACCATGCTGGAATCATCATTCACTGACAAATAAAATCTTTATCAACGTAGAGATATAAATGAGCAGTTAATTTAAATAAATAGATACATAAATAAATGAATAAATAAAATAGAATAAAAAAAAAAAAAAAATATATATATATATATATATATATATATAGGTATAATATATACAATTCTAGTAGACGATAACTCCTTAGGATTGAACATCACTTTTTTTAGCACATGAATTGGTGAAATTTCAAAAAAAAGGCGGAAATCACATAATGGCGGAAAATAGCTGAAAATCCAATATTACAAAAAAAATAAAAAATAAAAAATTAAAATAAATAAATAAATAAATAAATAAATAACAATATTAATAATTGTTTATATTAAAAAAAAAAAAAAAAAAATGATGGGCCATTGCAATACATTTATTTTTTACGAAGATTCGCTTAAAGCTTTGAAGAGTCGTTAAAATACGAGTACCTACCTAAGACATTTCAAGGATAAGAACTGGTTGAAATTAATTGTGAGTAATTTTTATTTGGCTTTCATCCCTGAAAAATCATATTGAAATAGAAACTTAGAAACTTATTGCTATTTAGGTCATTCTACACAATGAAGTTTTTATTAATTGACATGAGGATTGTTGCTGAAACTAGTTTTCTACTATGTTTTTGATAATCCATACTCATTGTTGTACCCTACTTAAATATCTACTTCGCAGTTTTTCCAAAAACATGACCACAGCTTGAGGGAAAAGCCAGAGACAGAGAGGAGCACGGGTATACAGGGCAGGGTAGTCCGATAAAGTGGGAGTAACCAAATTAGGAGCCAAGGTGTCGAGGACAGAGTCGGAATCGAAGGAGTGCAACTTTGAATAGGGGTAAAAAACAAACATTTTTCGGAACTGAATCGACGAATATTACACAAGATGTTATACAAAGTCAAACATCTTATACAAGATGGTTATATATTCTTTATGTACATTTAACAAATAAATATATACGCTTCCAGCCTCAGAGTTCATTCTGGTCTAGCCAATACGAACCCACAACTTACATTCTCCTTTCAGTCCTCACTCAACAAGTTAGCACTCAACTCGTTGTTGTGCATCCAATATTTTTGACATTTTATGTCTTTGCTTTGGTACATAAACAAAAAATCGTTACGTAAACTGCTGACGAAAATTGTCCCAGTTGTTTTCTGATGATTTCCGCTTACAACCGAGTCGTTTCTAGGGAAATGGTACTTCGTCGTTTCTCATCCCACAAAATTCGTTGACCATTCGTTCGAAAGCCTTCGATTTATCCAAACATATTATGTTGACTACTGCGAAGTGCGTGGCCAACAAGCTGAGTTATGAGCATGGTTATATGAATAATTGTTTACACACAGGTGATCATTCTCAATAATTGATATTGTGAACATAATTACAACCGCTTGATAATTTCTGATGATTTCACTGAGTTGGTGTTTCGATGATTTGATTCATAGCAGGTGAGCCGAATATTGCGAGAACGGTTTGATTTGTGAAGCGGTGGTTAAATCATTTTAACAGGTAATTTCTATACTTTACACTCTAGAAAGCTGTAATTTCGTATGTAGCCTCTTTAGGACATTTACTTGACGATGCCCAGGGTCCGGATCAGATGAGTGGCTCTTAGAGCTTGCATACGAGTCTGCAACACATACGAGTCTGCAACTAAAGACATAAAATGTCCCAATGTGTTGCAGACTCGTATGCAAGCGTTTCTGATGATTATCGAATACTTTGGATTAAATTTATCATTGAAAAGCATAAATTTATCTGAAAAATTCATAATTTCCATTTAGTTTTTTTTCCATTGTTTAACTTCAAGCTATGAGCCCTCACAGTCTAGCAACTAGTTTACTGCTACAGGCCCTCAACATCTGGCGATTAGTTGGTACTCTGGGTCTTCGTGGTTCAGCTGTTAGATTAGTGATGTGGGCTGTGGGTATGATGTCGGGCAATTAAAGCGAGGGTTAAATATCTGGCTATTATGTAGGAGGACACGACACTTGTATAAATCTAGCTTCATAGGGTTAACGTCCATCTAGGGTTTTGTCAGTTCAAAAGACATATCCTCACTCAACGCCATTCTTTCGAGTCAAATATCAAGTTTATTTTCATCATAACACGAGCCCACAACACTTACTAATAAACCAACACTTATATCACGCAGCGAACCACTAGAAGCCACGAACACACTGAAAACATTTTGAATATAGAAGTTGAGTGACAAGATGCACGGACTAGGACTGAATGTTTGCCGAAAGTGGAAATAGTGATTTTTTCTCAGCTGACCCTCACAAACCCTCCCAGTAAGTCGCGTGAACCGGGGATAATACCATAATACCTGTACTGGGCCCGCTGTTATACCCGTCTCCTTACATGATTAGCTGTCTTCATCCTCCACATGGTACCTAAGAAGGAGGACTTCCTCCTTGATCCTCCACCACAACCGCTTTTTCAACCTGTGGGAAGATCCTCCTCACACAGGCCGCAATCTCATCCTCCAAGCCATCAGTCTCCTCAACAGCCCTCCTTGCTTGATCCTGCAGGTAGGCCCTCTCATGAACTTCAATGTGGCCTTTTTGCTACCCGAGTCGCAACACTTCAGTCTTTAGGTCTTCACGAAGACTAGAGGTTATGGGGAGGATTGCTGAACGGTGGGATGCCCCATGCCAGTAGGTGATGCTGGAAAGGCCCCATTGATATTTCCCACGATTGCGACCTGGACAAGGTGGTTATTGTGGGGCCTTAGGCGAAGAAATTTAATGGAAAAAAAGTGTGAGAATAGGAAAACATGCTTGCAAAAAAACAATGATATGGCGTATCCAATCACTTAAAGCCTCTGACTCCTCCTCCGCCATTCACCGTTATTCCATAGGAGCATATCCAGGCCACTCTCACTGTATATTAACGGCTGCGTTGGACTCAACAACATGCTTCCACATGACTTAAGTATTGAGGCCATGCTTGGGACCAAAGGCTTTCTCGCAGTGGGCACATTGGCGGGCATTACACGGGGCTTTAGGTGAAGATGATGAAAGATGAAGAAGAGGATGGCCGACATCCCTGCATGGAGCACTCCAAATCGCCTCCTCTAGGACCCCAGGTGCCAATGAGCTGGTTGGGGTTATGAGGCTCTTTGTCTGATGTGTTCATAACAAATGACGCGGTTGTAAAAGTGATGGGAGACCTGTTGAATCAAGCCCATTTCCTATTCGCCAGTGGGTCATACAGCCTAACGAGGTGCGAATGACCATGAATTGGGTAGGGATATGAGGGAGCTCCATAAATATAAATAAACTGCCAAAGTCATGGCACAGAAGCTTCCTCGTGGCCTCATGATCGTCACAAGAAAATTAAGTTCACGCATGCGCTGAGGATACCGTTGATTCAATCATGATGAAACTGATAGAGGACCGTTTAGGGCTAAATCCACACTATTCCTGAACATTTCATTGAAATTCGATCAAAATTGTAGAAGTTATGGCTGTGGCTAGGAAATATGGAAAGACAAGCGTTTGTGCATGCGCACAGCGTACCGCTGATTCAATCATGATGAATGTCGTAAGGGATCTTTCCCGCATCTTCCCTGAAAACCTGGCTAAAATCTGTTCATCATTGACGGACTTAGGACTATCACAAGAAAATTACGTTCACGCATGCGCAGCGCGTACCAATGATTCAATCATGATGAAACTGATAGGGGACCATTTAAGGATGAACCCACACTATTCCTGTAAATTTTATTGATATCCAATAGAAATTGTGGAAGTTATGGCTGTGGCATGAAAATAGACAGATAAACGATCGCGCATGAGCACAGCGTAACACTGATTCAATCATGATAAATGTCGTAAGGTACCTCAGGAACCTTCCTCGCACCATCCCTGAAAATTTGATCAAAATCTCTTCAACAATGATGGACTTATGAGTGTAACAAGAAAATCACGTTTGCTCATACCCAGATACCGCTGATTCAATTATGATGAAACTAATGGGGTACCATCTAGATAGCTAAATCTTCACCATTCCAGTCAATGTCATCGAAATCCAATTGAAATTGTGGAGATTATGGCTGTGGCAAGGAAACGTTGACAGACAGATGGACGGGCTAACGGACAGACAGATGGACGGTCAGACAGACACGCAACCAAATTTATTCAGGAGGCCATTAAACACAAAATCCGAGTGGAAATTTTCATTTTTGTGCACACAATTCTTTTTCATCTCGCAAGTGAAAACAATGCTTCCGCTGCCTAACAGAATCGGGTGCAAAACACCGACAATTACCCTATCGCCAACAACCCCAAGTGTACAGTACAGTCTAACTGCTTGTAGCATCAACATCGTGTCCGTGAAAATTTGAAGATTTGTAGCGCGAGTTACTGTTTGAGTTTGTGCTTGGTGTCGTGGCAGTACCTGGTTTGATCGTCTGCGCAAGTGTAACTAAATCAGTTCCAGTTTTGTGGCATTATTTCCTGATTCATTTATACTGATTTTCCTGGAATCGGTCCGGTGATTCGGCGTATCTGCGGAGATTACGGCGTGTGACCTTGAGGACAAGTGGTGGAAGAAGGTGAGTGGTGGGTTCGCAACGCATGCGTATCAAGTGACAGAATTGTCGTCCCCTCCTTCCGATCCGATAGGTGAGTTCCTTATTCCGCATTTAGCGCCTGATCATAATCGCTGATACTCAATTCCCAGCCGTCATGAGCTGTAGCAAGTGTGTTGATGAACGCTACCCGCTGACTCTATTGTTTGCGTATTATGCGACAAAGCTTTTCACTTTGGTTGCGAGGGCATGACTGAATCCAATTTCCGACGTTTAAATAAAGTCACCAAAGCTAATTGGAAGTATTACGGGTGTAAATCCTTACCACTACCAGCTCCCTCAACTGATAAACTTGAGAACCTTTTGTTGAGCATTAAGAGGGATATGGAGGAGGGAAATCGGGCCTTGAGAAAGGAAATGAAGGAGGAGGCAGTGGCTACTAAGTTGGAAATCAATGGGCTGGTCGGAAAAATTGACAGTTGTTTGGAGAAATATGAAACCTTGAGTTTACAAATCAACGATGTAAAAAACAAACAAAAAATGTTGTTCTAGCTACTGAAAACAATATTTCCCGCATTAAAGATGAGTTGGCTAAACTTAAGCCTGAGTTTTCTGAGCTTGTAAGGCGTGTCTCTCGTTTGGGTAAGGCGGAGGCTAGAAAGCAGCGACCATTGAAAGTTGTATTTGATTCTCCCACAGCTGCTACTAGTGTGCTGGTCGCCAATCGTTCAGCTCGACCCCCGTTGCTTTCCCCAAGTTCTGATAGAACCCCAAACGAACGCAAATACTTATACGAAGTCAGAGAAGAGCTGAAACGTAGGATATCGGCTGGTGAACCCAATATTACAATTTTTTATGTCTCGGGTGTACCAACTATTGTGGAAATGATCTTCCAAACTCTACGCTCTCTCAGTCAAAAATCGATTAGTAGGGAAACCCCTTGCGGGTTTTTATCAAAACGTCCGGGGACTAAATATTAAGTTGTCTACTGTTTCTCATCAGATCTTTCATTTCACAAACGATATTGTTATTTTTTGACCGACACCTGGCTCTCTCCAATGGTAAACTTCAACGAACTTGGTTTAATGAACTACAATGTTTATATTTACGATCTCGAAGGACATTAAGTCTGTACCCTGTTTCCCATCTGAATCAATGGAACATAAATTATTTGTGTTTACCGGATTTCCGACTTATTCTTTGTTGTTTTTACATACCGGACTATCATGGACCTGAACTCATGGAACTCCATTTTGTGGATTTAGATGATATTTGTACTGCATACAAATGATGTATTTTATTTATTTTTTCCATTCTGTATTTTTTTCATTCCATTCCAAGTTTGAATTTATTTTTTTTCTATCATATTTTGTACTCTTCTCTCTAAGTAATTCGCGAAATTTGTCCTTATAAATAAATAAATTAATTAATTAAATAAATAAAGTGTAAAGAAAAAGAAGCAAATGAAAGAAGAAGAAAATTTTGGGAAATTAATTTTTATTATTTTCGGAATCATTGCTTCATTTCCTATGAAAACTCGCTTAAAGCATAGTGGAGGCGTTAAAATAACAATCGGGTTTCAGAAATCATTCATGCATTATTAACAATTTGTTAATAGTAATTTTTAATTTTTTTGTATCTCTGAAAATACACCTTTTAATGGAAGATTCTAAATATGTTGCTATTCAGGACGTTCTTCATGGCTAGGTTTTTTCTATTTATTACCGTAAGAGATATTAATGAAACAGTAAAAAAAAAAAAAAAAAAAAATAAATAATAATAATAATACCTAATTATAAAAATAATATTAATAAAGAAAATAATAATGAAAATATTTCAAAAATGGAGGAAATGAACTACATTTTTACTCTCGTGATTCATAAAAACTCGTTCAGCTGAATCCAACTGTCGCAGTGTGTGGAGCCGAACATTAGGTCACGTCGATAGAGAAAATCGGACAGTAAGAGAAACTTCAGTGTCTCGTCAGAAGAAAAAGGACACGGACAGAATGGAAGAGAAGTTGAGAGTAGATAGAACGTCTTCCCTTACTGGAGTGGGGCCAACAAAGGAGCATGCAAAATGTAACAGGGTTAAAGTTTCTCTTTGAATAGGATTCTCTGGGAATCCGCGTGCTCACAAACAAGACTCCTCTTCCCACGATACGGCAAATGGGAACGTGATAAACAGACCGTGCTTTGCTCGGAATCGTTTGCCCATAGAATGAAATTAGTTCGGTTCTATCCCAATCAACATAATATTGCCAAGTTTCTGTCCGGATAGTCAACTTGCTAGCCAATCTGGATGAGTTCACTCATTGATTCACCCTAATTCTTTTAGCCATGCGGGGAGAAGAGACATACTACCCTCATGGCCGGTACAAATGCCCTGGTCCCTCCCAATATATCAGTCACGTCAACATTGATCACATTTTAAATTATATATTAATCACATTTTAAATAATGGTAAAAATACACCCGAGAATAGTGAGGACGTCTAACCCGTGGAGGCGGGCTCATTTGGCCTGTTTCTGCTACTTTCCTGCTATGGAAGTGCAAACATAAATGTTTCTTCTACGAAAGAAACATGTGCTGATTGTGAGCGTTGGTGATCTTTTAATTCCACGTAATAACAACTAAGGATGTTTACATTTCTATCACATATACAGTGAAACAGGAACAGTGGCTACAAGGAATCGCAAGGGAAAAGGATTTTTTTCCCCCTTATTTAGAGGTTTCCCTTATAACCAAGTTTTCCTTATAACCAGGTATGTAGAGGTTCTCGGAAGTTTGAAAGAAAATGCCATTCTGAAAGGGTGTAATTGTAATTCGGAGTACGGAAACCACCCTTTTCTTAATGTAATCTACGAGGCCATTTTCAAGTTCAGGAAACTCAGCTGTACGGACACGTTTCACCTTTCCATGTCCCTCAATGCATTCGTTCTCGATGGACCCTGTACGATTCAGCACAGCACTGACTCCGGTATTCCGTATTCTTTGAACACAGTTTTACGCGATTTACCGCCCTCCACTTGCTGAATAATCGAAAATTTGTCGCTGTTAGATAGGAACTTGCGTTAAGGCATCGTGCCGCGAGAAGAGACCGCGTGCAGACAGAACGACTTGAGTAACAACACTACTGACAAGGTGGAATCAACACTGACAATCGAATAACAATCAATATTGACTCTTGAAAACTTGCTTAAACAGAGGTCTGAGCTGTCTTTCCTATGTAACCTTGTCTTTCTTATTTGAAAGTATGTCTTCCTTGTATCCAGGTTCCCCTCAATCATCTTTTTCACACAGAGGTAACGAGTGGCCCAAATCGAATTCCTAACATAGAGGTAAAAAACTTCCTTACATGCAAATTTTAGGCTTCCAAGGGCCACCGTGAAAATTCTTGCTTACATGGAGTTTTTCCTTACATCCAGGTTCCTTATAGACAGATTTTACTCAACGTATCATCATAATGTCACTAATCGAGTGTTGCATAACTCGTTGCATAAGTTCATCAGAAACATCCAAGGTTTTAAATTCTGGACGCACTGCTCTACGTTATGGGTAGATGTAATACTTTGGACGTCTCAACACTGAAATGCATTTGTTTTTTCCTTACCCTCACCTTAACCAGAAACAGGAAGTAACTTACTACAACTGACACATCTAAACCTTTACTAGCTGCACAGAACATAGAAACAACAAGAAGCGACGATTCGGCCCGTTGCTACGAAGGCAAGTGAAGCCGGCCAGTTCAACCCCCCCCCCCCCCCCCCTCCCCCCCAACTTCTCGAACACCCTCATCACTGCCACATTTACCACTTTTAAGGTACGTTTTTAAGTGATAGTGGGTGAAAAAAAAAATAGTACAAAGTATTTCAAAGTACATTGTTTGTTAGCATGAGAAAACTCAGATTGTGAACAACACTACTTCAACTGAATGTACTCGTAGTAATAAGTAATAGGTAGTGTGTAAAAAAGGTACCAAACATTAGTTGGCCTTTAAATAAAACAAGTTAATTATTTCTAGCCTTTCTTGATCCAGATTGTCGTTGAATTGTTTTTAATTATGACGCTTCTTAGTTTTGAAGTATAAATCGCTAACTGCAGCGAGGATTGATGAATAATGAGTTTTACTCACCAGAAAATGAATTAGGATATCAACAAAAGTGTCTACCAATGCAATGCTTTAGTAGGAGTGATATGAACGCCTCTGGCTTGGGTGATATTGGTTTATATTGTTGCGTATGGTCCCAGGAGTGTGTCCCTAACCTAAATTTCATGTGGCAAACTATCATCGCTCACCCCAGGGGTACCGATTTTTTTCCACTCCTTTCAGTTTTCAGCTAGCTCCTGAACTAAACTCCTATCGGATCTGCCACTATTGCATATAATAAAGTTTGCATTACTGTAGGTCTGATGGGGGCTGAACAACACGGTTACAAATATGGAAAATTTTAATAAAAAACTATGATTTTCACCATTTTTTATCATCTGTAAGGCTCATAACTCAATGTTAAAATATTCTGAGGCACATACATCCTTAATGAAATTAAAGTAGAGTTAAGAGGCTTTCAGGTGCAGTGTAGTAAATCCGTGTAGGATGGATAATTCTTGAGAGAAACCTGAAGCCCAGAAGCGATGGAGTACCAAGCTCAAAAAGTAGTCTTCCTGACAAATGCCAGCCGTACTGGGGAAAAATGAACAGAACATTGATGGTTCCCTTATCTTGAAAGGGTGCCAACTTGTGATCCCTAAAGCGACAAGGACAGATATATTGTACCGGCTCCATAGGTTTCATCAAGGAATCGAAAAGACACGAGCCCGTTAAACTGTTTACTGGCTAGCAATTACAAGTGATATAAAAACACAACAGGCGTGAGGCTAATGTCAAGAAAATCTGCCATCTCTTCAAAAAGAAACAGTGATATCTGATCCTATTTCAGATAAACCCTTCGTTCATGTGTCAATGCATCTGTTTTTTGTGGGTGGAAATAATTTCATGGACTACGTGGACCGACTGTACGGGTAGCGAATCATGTTTCAGTTTGGATCATGATGCCTTGACAGTCAAAATCCGGTCACAGGTCTAAGAGGAATATTTGCTGACATCGGAGTTTCCATCTCTATAAGGTGCGATGTTACCTCTCAATTTCACCAAATACACTTTCAAACGGTTCCAGTAGAAGTGCATAGTTTCCATGTCATTTTCGACACCTTACTTCCCCCAGAGCTACGGACATGCTGAGGCTGGAGGCAAAACGATGAGCCTCACTTGTGAAGCGAATGAGAGGGAAAAGTCTAGACGAAGAAGCTTCCAATGTGGGACACCGGCCACCAATGGTCGATCGCATTGTCAAGTACTGTATAAATATCTTCATCATTATTATTTATATATTTATTATCATCTTCTACCAATGAGTGGTAGAAGATGACTGACGGCTATGAAAAGAAAACGACAAGAGAAAATTGATCGTTGTGAAAAGGTACGATTCAACGGCGAGGGATTTCCAACTCTTCCTTTAGGCACTTTCTTCTGATACGAAATCACATTAAAAGACGATGGGACAAATGCGGAGAAGTGGTGGAGAAAAGCCCCTACTGGAAATACAAAGTTAAATGTTCCAACGGAGGATTGTTTCAGAAATTCTGAAGATACCTCAAGAGGACGCAGAGGAAGATCGTTTTTTTCCTGATGTAATTATGAACCCAATTTTTTGACTAGCATTGAATTGTTATTGACCGATTATTTTCCTTTGTTTCGTGAATGATTTGTTTAATCTAACGGCAGGAATGCCTATTTAATCATAACAGTTATCCTACCAACAAAACAGCACTGTCCAATGTCTTAGTTTAATCGCAACTTTGTTATATTTTATATTTACCTACAATTGTGACATCATTAATCTCTTGCCATTTAACATTAGACACGTTCCTTGTCCTTGAAAAACAGAACGAAATTTCTTCATACAGGACGGAGGAGAACGGTTTATATTGTGAGTTTCGAGGGGGGGGGGGGGGGGGGGGTAGAAATACTTGACGCCGCATTTTACCAATAGAGCGCTCTCGTTTCAGGTCTATGCACGATGACTACAACCCAGTATCCCGATCCACTGCAACTGCTCTAGAAACCGCCTATAATGATATTAATTTCAATATGAGGGAGCGCAGAAATAAATGGAGTATATCACGAGCTGCTATCCTAGCAACATGCATGACTGTGGACGACCGGAAAATATAATATCGGTGGAGTCTTTCATCTGCGTTCTCCAGTACCTGCTCCTTACCGGAAGTAGATAGTCGCACCTTGGGATCACTAAAATATAACCGAGACTAATGGCAAAGATTCCCGGTACATTTTCCAGTACGGAGAACTCAAAGAACTTCCGGTCATGAAGCAGCATCTAATGCAGCACACATATTCATCGAAATCACGATCATTGCTCTCACCATACACCAGTCTCGCCTCAGTATGACGTCTGACTTGAACTGTACTTATGTCACCATTTCCTTTACTCGTTCAGGCCCATTTACACTGCGCGCGCACCGTTTCCAACAGGTCGCGCCGCGTCGTGCCACTCTGCGCAGAACGTTTGCAAACGCTAAATAGGAGGGCAAGTTTACACTGCCCGCGCACGGCTCGAACCTTAGCATTCGCGGAAAAACCGAAACCTACGTATCGACCCCGCACACAAAAGAACGCAGTTCACAAACATTGTTTGGAGTGGGTGAGTGTTTACACTGCACGCGCACCATCATTGTGACCGTTCACAAACCCTGTTTGCGAAGGGTGCGCGCTCAGTGTAAATGGGCCTTTATGTCTGTGAATGTGTGTACAATTTGAACTAATATTTGTATGTTATCTTTGATTTCAGTCTTTTATTTATGTTGAAAAAGCCAAATCATAGGTATCATAGGCTAAGGAAGAACATACTTGAATAGGAATTCCTCAGTAATTCGCAGGCAAACAAAGGCAAAGGTAGTTTTTTTTCCTTACCTTTTGTAAGATACTTACAAGTTAATGTTGATATTGCATCATTTGAGTTTGATTTTTCCATGATATTTTATTTCTATTCTATTATTATTTTAAATTTATTTTATTCTATTATTTGCGTTTTCTCATCTCAAGACGTAAAGACTTTGAAATGTCAGTTAATCAGTCAAGAGTGTACTTTCATTTTCTTTTCCAATCGACTACATTATTTTCACGGTCTAAATTGAACGCCCATTTTTCTCGAAAACATCTGCTTTATCTCAGCATTCTGAACATCAATAGTGTAATGTATTCGATAAATTATATGTAAAATTGCCGAGCCAAGTAAAGTGACACGTTCTGTATACATAGGGACTGATTAGTTATTTAATTGTCGACCCCTAGTTACAAGGGGGATTCGGCTGTTTGTTTTCATGATTTGTACCTATCTTGAATCCTTCTGTTACTACAAACAACTTATATACCAATACTATATATGAAAGATGCCACTCGAGGTTGAGTGCTCAACGTGGTACAATATAGTCCGAAGTTGTATGAACGGTGCTGGCGTGTCAAATATCAGATTCACCCTTAAACCGCGGTTTGAGACTCGGTTGCCCCCAACACTTCGAGGAAGGATTTTCTCAGGTCCTTTCATTTTAAAATATTGGGAACCAGGAGGAAAGTCACTACGATATAATTTCCACCACCATGTTCGGCTTCGACACGACCCACTGCCTGGAGCGAGGATCCCCCCCCCCCTCCCCCAATCTCCACTACGCCCCACCTGCTTTTTTGAACGTTCAAAATCCTTTCGGAACCCATCACATCACTTCTGAATTCGCTTCCCGTGACAGTTTTCGTAGCCCCACATTTTCGAGGTGCTTTCATCAGATGGGATAATCTCAGACTTCAATCACTTTTACTTTTTCCCCTTTTTTTTACAGAAAATAATGAAGTTGTTTCCATCTAGTTTTTTATTCACTGCTGGGAGAGAAGACGGCGTTTTCTTATGAATATCAATTTAACTTTCCGTACCCTTCTCGGGCCAGCTCTTCTTTAGGTTTAGTAAGTGACAGGCCTAGAAATGAAATCTTCATGGGAAGGGAAGAAGAAAAAATCGCCCAGAATACGGAGGACCTGGCTAGATAGGACGAAATTCAGACCAGAGACGAGTGGAAAAAAAGCTGTCGCAGAGAACTGGAGAAAAGCGAGAGGGACTCAGTGATTTAAGGAAGTAAGTTTTATCCTAGAAGGGAGATTTTTTAAGGAATAAAAAGAAGAGACGGTGTCGGTTGATAGCGTCAGGATTGAGGAAGAGAAAGGATTGGCCTATACGGGAGAGGTCCGGGAATGAGTTGGGACTAGGCCGAAAAGTGAGTAGGCTGAGGAGATGTTGATAACGGCTGCCTTGTTCCGGTGTCAGACGGAGAACTCAAGGTCTGGACACTTCATCCTCACTGTCTCTTCTTCGTGAATAAATTCCTGTGTTGGCAGACATCCAATCAGTAGGCGTATGGCAAGCGTATCTGCATTCCTTAGGGGAGGAAAAAGTAACTGCGTGAGGGTGATAAAAAGGCTCCACTGACAAGAGCATACTCAAATATGACTGCAGTACTCGACGACAGAAAATGGGTGTCCACTAGGTTGGTAGGGTGGAAATGCACGGCATCAAAACTCAAGGTTCCAGCTTCATTGTATTTTAGTAATATTCACATAGCACTAAATAAAAACATCTGAGTGGAAACTTCCATTTCGATTGTAAAAAGTGTTGTTGTCATTGAAACGATCACAAAGTCATATCGACTCAAAAACAACAACAGAAAAGAAAAATACACAACGGTAGCAGATGCAGAAAGAATATATACTGTATGTTTCTAACTGGAACTGTCACTATCTGTTACTCTCAATAGACATGGATTTAAATTATTTTCAAATTGAATTTTCACATGTTGCACAAAAAATACAGCATGTAGACAGGCAATTCAGCTTGAAACATAACTCTGAAAACAACATCCCACAAACCACATCTGATGTGAATAGTTAACACTTTTATATCCAGATAATTATTGACTATACGATGTTCCTCAATCCATTCAAATATTTATTCATAATTAGAGATTCAGACGTCATGTGCATTTCCATGTATAACTTACTTGAAATCTCCACTGCATGACTTCGTAAACAATGAACTATTATAATTAAATAAAGGTAAAATAGTAATAAACCTCACATTTATACTTCCGATTACTTGCGTCAAGAATTGAGGAACCCCTCCTCCCCCTCACCACTCCAACCTCTCTTACCATCCACACTGTGGATGACAGCTCTTTGTTACCCCTCACAGAACCTCAGGTTCACCCCATTTCGCATCAACCACCACGTCGACCTTCCAAGACCATTAATTAATTTGGCGCGCTTTCATGCTCCGCCATTTTTCCTCACTCCACTCAACGCAGCAGCTTTTGTTGGGATCGACTCTCCGACTTTGGTAGGAGAGCCCACTGATCTTTTGGGAGGAGAGATATTTTTTGACCGCGAAGTCTTGGGCCTTGACTTTATTATTATGGGTTGTAGTTCCAGACGCACCTGATATTTGAATCGATTTCAATAAATATTTCCGTTTTAGAGACGATTGAATCTCCTCTTTAACTTTCGTGAACGATAGAAGATCACGCACTATGTTCAGACGATACCCACGCTGATGTGGTGATAATACTCCTCATACAGATTCTACTTGTACTTGGTAACGATGCTTTTCCCAGAACTCCATTGTACACCAGTGCTTGATATGCCGCCCTTCAAGGGATAGCCATATTTTAATATGTTTATGAACAGTTCCCACTTTTCAAAATGAATAGTCTCACACATTCCTCGGCTTCGTCCAACAATGGCAACGCACTAAATACCTAAGGAATACTACATCACTGTCGTTCATGATGACTATTTAGGGGTGTCTACTACTACTACTTCAATCGGGAAGAAGTCCAATAAACTGAATCATTGTCACTCATCATGACCATTTTTGCCTTGTTTCTGTACGGAAAGTACATCCTAATGTTACTTAAGCAGGAAATAATAACCAATAACAACAAATGAACAGGTAGACTCGGAAACAATAATCGGGCAGTCGCATGTCAACTCAACGAGAAAATGGAATAAATAAGGGACTCATACAGGGACCATACAAGACTCGAGGCTGAAAATGGGTAGTAGTAATTTATTCTTCTACAAGCATCTGGTCATTGGTCGAATACAAAATTGCGGCCTTAGAATCACGGCTGAAATTGCACATTTTAAACTTTTCCTTCAATAACACTACTTTACAAAATGTAAGGGTAGTCTAGTATCCGGCCGGAGCTTGTCAGTTTTTTATGTTATTTGATGTGCTAAATCCGAATCCGAGGTCTGTTTTTTTTTCTTTCTTTTAGCTCAATTTTCCATGCATAGCTTTTATTTTCATTTTTTTGTCCACAAACTTTTCAGGATTTTTCATTGAACACACTTTCGGATTAAATAATGCCTTCCAAAGGTTCCTAACTTACGTAAACGTCTCCGTTGATTCCGAATACCACCTCAATTTTTCTATTTCACCGCTTCCAACCACCCGTTTTCTGAAAAAACGTGCCCAAAAGTGTGGGAAAATCCTAGTTTTTTGTCGTATTTTCTGAAAACTTTATGAGCTACGAATAAAACTCGGCCCTTCGGGCCTCGCAAGGGACTCCGCCCCTTGACCCCGCCAGGGGGGCTTCGGCCCCCTGGACCCCGCCGGATGTTATTACTTTGAGCCTGACTGCTAAAATGTAAAAAACAAGGAATCATGTTTAAGCTCCTCGCTCTCACTTTATTATAGAAATGATCACGACGATTGAGCTCTTGCTTCCTATAGTGTAAAGTATAGAAATTACCTATTAAAATGATTTAACCACCGCTTCACAAATCAAACCGTTCTCGCAATATTCGGATCACCTGCTATGAATCACATAATCGAAACACCAGCTCAATGAAATCATCAGAAATTAACAAGCGGTTGCAATCATGTTCACAATATCAATAATTGAGAATGATCACCTGTGTGTAAACAATTATTCATATAACCATGCTCATAACTCAGCTTGTTGGCCACGCACTTCGCAGTAGTTAATATAGTATGGTTGGATAAATCGAGAGCTTCCGAACGAATGGTCAACGAATTCCGTGGGATGAAAAACGACGAAGTATCATATCCCTAGCAACGACTCGGTTGTAAGCGGAAATCATCACAATTATTGGCGCTACTTTCATCTCACTTTTCGGCGGGGGATCCATCGCTAAAACATGATTCCATGTTAAAATTAGGCCTGGAAAAATTCTGTTGGTTCTACATCTTGTAGAGGACATTCCTCTTCATCGAATGAAACCAACTGCGCGTTTTTAAGCCTAAAAATAACAGAGTTGCGATTTATTTAGTCAGACACCACAAAATCACGACCCTCGACAAAACTCATCAGATCTGGATGACATTTTCAGGGAATGTGCGGGCTAGGGGGTGGACAATACCCCCTAGACTGTCAGTTTCATCTTTGCCAAATCAATACTTCACTCTGCGCAAGCGCAAACGTAAATTCCATTATGCTCCATTTTTTCACACTCTAGTCGTTTGATTCTGCTTAAATTTCGATGATAGTTGGAAAAAAATGACTTGATTACCTACTATCAATTTCAACAAGATTGTATCATTAATAGCTACCGCGCATTCGCCAATGTGAAGTACTTGTAATGAACTTAATTTCCACAGTTTTCATGCGATTTTGATGAAATTGTCAGCGAATCCGCGGTTTAGGTTGCAAATGGTCCCTTACCTATTTCATTTGTTTCAACTCATCGGTTCATTCTGTGCTAGCACAAACGTAAATTACATTGAGTATCATTTTTTCGTTTCTTAATCGATCAATGATGACATTTCACGCTACTTCTTGATTTACTCTTTTCCGCTATGGAATTTTTCAAGATCACTTAAAACTTTTCTATGATCTATACATTCATGATAAGTAAACGAGGAAGCTACGTGCCACACCCAACTTGGAAGACTTTTTTCTTCTTTTTTTTAAACATCAATAACAGCTGGGGTTTGGATCGGTAGTCTTTCAAGTGAGTTCATACCCAGCGTTTAAAATGTTGATTCTTTATTATACAAATTCAAATATAATTCAAAATACATTTTCAAATATAAATTGATATTATATGTTTCAAATACAATGGCGGGCAGAGAAAACCACCCCAACCCTCACTGGTAGGGATAAAGGCAATTCTAATTCCCGTGTTGTTCTCCTCATGACAACTCTGCATAACTTATGTGACAGTGTGTATGTTAGTCATAGGTATGTGAGGTCGCAAACTTTGAAAATGTATTGTGGTAGCGCTACGTAACGCAGGAGTAAGAATCCAATGGCTGCCTAGAAGGGTGTACCTGGAGAATACAGCTGTATCATACGGTCTCCCACACGTCAATTGGTTTTAGGTTTAATATAAATCACGAGCGGCAATCTGCTACACACGCAATCGGATGAAAGTTTATATGGGTCTGCAATGGGTTTACCAAAGCTCATTCGAGTCAGGGTTAACTACTTTCCAAGTTTAATATTAAGCAAGTTTCAGCTCAGACCCTTTTCCATTGAAGTACTACATGAATTTCATTCGTGAAATGACTTAACATTTATAAGTTATGCAGTCTATGGTGAAAAGTCTGAGCTAAAACTTGTTCATGTAAAGTTTGGAAGTATTTAACCCTGATTCGGAAAAGTTTTGGCAGACTTAAAATCCGACCATCCTAAATACATCTCTAGATGATATTTAAACGTAAAATTCTAGAGGTGGGAAGAGAGCTCATCAAAAATCTTCCTGATTTTCAACTGTTTGAAACTTCCTGATTTTGGGAGATAATTCATTGTTTTCGAGTTCAATCTCTTTTTCCCATGCTATTTGGTACGTATGAAAATTCCTGTTGGATACACAGTTTAGGAATTATTGACGAAAGACATGTACCATTTTAGCTCCCATTTTTTAGCCGTCCTCTTCATTAACCGCAGACAGAGATTATCTAACTCAGAATGGAGTTTCAAAATCAGAACTCAATCCTTCACCTGAAATTACTACTTATTACAGGGTTTAGTCGGAGGCTTTTTCTCCTTGAATGTATAGGATCTAGAACAAGTTGAGCACCAGCTAGCCAAACAGGATAATATCCAACAAAGTAATTGTACACAATAGATGGCGCCATCTCCAATCGTTTTCTTACTATCATAAATATGATGCAGTGGAAAGGTATAGAAGCATAAGGAGATAATATTTGAATGCCGGAAACATATTTAATTTATAAACATATGATACTAATCTATACGTCAAACTAATCTGAATGTTCACTGAAGGATTGACTACTTGATGTTATGTATTTTTGACATGCGAGCTTGCGAGCATCCAAGCTTCCAAACAATGCACATCATTAACGGAAAAGTTCTAATGTAGATTAGTTGACACGAAGGTGAAAATCCTAAAAAGTGAAATTTGAATAAATTAGGAAATTCGGCCCGAAAACCCAGCTTTCCAACGGCAGAGTCTTCTCATTCACTAATCATAAAATGTGTCATTCCTGTATTGACAAATAAGGTTTTTTTTTTTTTTTTTTTTTTTTCTTTTTTTTCAATAAAATTCAGTCTTTTCTTTATACATAACCTGATAACAATCGATGATTTTGGGGTCGGTCTCACAATTTTGCAAGCTCAATCGAACGGTATAACTTGCAGATCTGCCTGACTCTGCTAAGACCGGGGTTTTCCCCTGACAACACAAAACGTTGGAACTTGTTAGTTGGAATGTAAAACTCGGTTGTAATGAAAGATCTGCATGTGTTACCATTCTATTCAGCGTGAAAATATAAGAGATTGACCCTAAAATGACCTCATAGGGTCATTTTTCAAGAAACTCTGGATTTCAATGGGGGTGGGAGAACTGGGGTTTCAACAAGGACCCGTCATCTTCTCCCGTCATTATCAAAGTAAAAATATAATAGACCGGCTATACAATGAAAAGCTAAAAGTTTGGGCTAAATTTGTAACATTACAACAAAAACCTGATAGAATCATTCGGACGTACATTGACACACTGTTGAAATATATTCAAATTTCTCAAATTTACATTTTAGCATAATTTTTCCTTTTTGAATGAAATTTGTATTAATAGAAGAAATTGCAGTAAGTGCTCTTTCCAACGGCGACCTAACATTTGAGTATGATTATGAATTGGGGGGGTTATGGTAATTGAAGTGACTTAAGGTCGAATTCACGGAAATACATTTTAAAAAGGCTACAACTAGCTTTGGTAGGGTTTTCAAGAAAATGCTCAAGAGAATTTTTGTTGGAAATTAGTTGTAGAGCCGAAATGGTTGATACACCCAAAAGTGAGTCACCCTGTGTACACAAAGAGAACCATAATATCAACAGTTTTCATCATGATGTCCCAAATTTTTAAAGAATTTGGCGTTTAAATTGGCTGCAATGTTTGTTGTTTCAATACTACTGGTAGCCTGATTGAAATCGCAAAATTAAAAACATTTGAACGCTGCTTTTATTTTCAAATTACCTAATTACTAATCATGTTGTTCTGCTTCTTCGAGTTCCTGCACATCAATTTATACATTAATGTATTGCAATCCTCCCATTTAACACATTCTGGTCTCCACAAACTTATTCTGCGCACCAGAGTAGCAGATTTTTTTTTTTTTTAACCCGACTGAAATAATTTATATATATGATGGCATTCCTTTAATGTAGGGGTTTTCCCGCGTTCATGCCTATTTATGTTGGTAATTCCGACTGAGGATTGACGTAGTAGGACGATAATTTCATTACTTATACGTAAAGCGTCTAATGGGGTCTGATGTTAGCATAGCAATGTTTGTGCTGCCTTCTCCGTTCAGCCACCGTGGACGGTAATGCGTCCCTGTTTCGGTATACGGCAGGAGTTAGGGAGCTTAAACAGCCTAACGATTTTAGAGCGAGGAGAGTGATATACAAATGGGATTACGCCCTGAAAAAGGGGAGCAGGAAAGCCGGCTCAACGGAAATTGGAGCAACGCTAAGTACACACTCGCACGAAAGTCGAATACTCTCATAGACGCGATCTCTTAGCATTCAAACTAATATAGAAAAACAATAAGATCATATCCTTTAAGGAGCGAAGGCTCAACTCAAACCACTACGTCAGAAATTTGAAGTCTTCTCTTATGCCCCTGCTCTGATTTCATATCTTTACTGCTTGGAGGTACACCTTACTTGAGCTTTTTATTTGAAAACTATTTTCTACACCGTTCGTATTTTAGTTTACTATGAAGTAGGGATGAAGGTAGCCTTTGAAAAACGATGCGAGTCTCTACTCTGATGCTGCCTACATTTATCTATGAGCGTTTGTGTGTGTGAATCTATCGTTTCCTGAAAAAGGCGGCTATTTTGGAGCTATCGACTTAAAATTCGGGGAGAAGACTCCTTGAACTCCTACGATATGCTGTTTTGTTTATATCTTCTACAGAAGAGTTGGTATGGTTCACCAGTGTTCTGTGCATTCGTAGGAAGGTTGATTTCATTACTGTTTCCACATCGTCAACTCCTAAGTCTCGGAGAATGACGCTGTTGCGGACAAACCATGCGGCATTGGTGACGAGGCGCAGAACTTGGTTTTGCTGTTTTTGTATTCTGCTGATTTGGGTTTTACCTGCTGATCCCCATATTGAACAACCATATTGCCAGATCGGTCTTAAAAGTGTTTGCTTGGTACGTGAGCCTTTCGGTTTCTAATTTTATGGGTGAACGGTGGGTAAGTAGTGGCTTCAATTGATGGGTCCGATGACGAATTCTTTTGACTAGATCACCGATGTGGTGGTTGAATGTAAGGTGGTTGTCTAGATGGATACCCAAATATCGAACTACGACATCGCGAGAGACTGTCTCTCCCATTAAGAGAGCGGAGACTGTATGATTTTTGAGGTATGTGAAGTTGACTAATTTAGATTTTTGGGCATTTTTTTTTTCATCAACCATTTTGAATTCCATTCTGCGATATCGTTTGTTTGCTCTTGAAGCTTCTCGTCTACATTTGGATCAAGACAAAATTCTGTGGCCGTCGGCAAACTTCACTGAGATACAGCTTGATTAGGTTGGAACGTCAGCAGTGTAGACGAGGAAGAGCAGTGGAAACGAAGCCCTTAAAATACGAGACCTGGATTCAGCATGTTCGCATTTGACACAGAATGTTTTGTGATTGAGCCAAGATTGAATTAAGCGGTAGTAAGTGTCTTGAACTAATCGCCTGATTTTATAAAGCAGGCTTGTGTGCCACACTTTATCAAACGCTTTTTCCCCGTCCTGGAGGAAACCTGTACAGATTTCTTTATTTTCGTAGGCGTCGAGTATTTCTTCCACCTTGCGGTGTATTTGCTGCTGACAAGAATCCATAGGTCGGACAACGAACTGAAAGTTAGGTAGTGCGGTTTCAAAAAAATTTGCAAGCATAGGAAGAATCATTCGTTCAAAGTTTTTTCTTAGAACAGAGAGCAAGCTGATCGGCCTATAGTTTCGTGGGTCATTGTTCGGTTTACCTAGTTTTGGAATAAGAATAATGTTAGCGTGCTTCCAGTTGGTGGGGTAGTAAGTAGTTCGCAAGATTGAGTTGTACATTTGTGTTAATAATACTAACGTTTTCCTAGGGATGTGTTTCAACATGGCCATGATAATGTTATCACTTCCAGACGATTTCTTATTTGCAGAACAGCAAAATACAGCAACACAGCTCAAAACCCGAAATCTCTTTTTGAATAGGTAGCAAGCTCTCAATTAGAATAAGTTTTTTGCCATACAATTGATATAAGAAAATGTATTGCACTTAATGGGTTCAAAACAATGTAACAAAAATGCAATACGAATGTTTACGAAAATTTGATCACACTGGATGACTGGAACTCCTTTTGAATAAGAACGCATTACTTTTAGTTTTTATGTTCAACTGAATATCACATAACATGTCAATCAACTATGTGAATCATATTGAGTTTGATTCAATACAGAAAATGAGTGAATGAAAAATACTCATGAATCAGTTCATTGCGATACAACGCACACGAAAAATGTTTTAACATACATTTTTAAGAGAATAAGATGGGAACCATACATGTATTAACAGGATAACATATACATCGAAACAGGTGTCCTGGCATCAGAAGTTTCTGCCGCCGTTAAGGTTAAATTGGTATATAAATGTCCCGTCCTGTTCCTATTCTGATCCTGCCTATTGTGCGGAGACCTTAAGACGCCCAAGCGTTCCATCCCCACCACATCGTGTGTTTCTGTTATCGGTGGTTTTATCCATTTATCATATAATAATGTCACCAGTCACTGGATTAGTGAGTTTTCCTTCACACAATCCAATTAATTTGCCAAGGGCGTGAAGGGGTACTTATCTCAGGGTAAGGGTTGCTGTTCCGTTTGAAGTCCTTGACCATAATTTTTGTTTTCTTCACTCCTGTTTTGTTTCAAAACTTTCCTATGGCAGTTAGTTGGGGGCTGCCACCAGAAGACCTCTCTTTCCAGCATTAATAACAACTAGCTCCATAACAACTCAACTGTTTTTGTTGCCATCGCCATTTTTCATAAACTTGTTGATAGAAAAAGTCCTTCCCATTCGTTAGCAGCTTCCCTTCTGATTAATGAACTTTCTTCATCCTCCTCCTTCTCCTTTTATTTTTCTTCGTCCCACTCACATCGTCTCACTAAGCTTATTCTTCCAAGTTAAGAAAAGGACATCAGCGGAGGTGTGCGTGTGGAAATAGTAAAAGTGATGGCTTATCAAATATTTTACGTTTCCTCGTGGACATTATTACTAGTTTTGAGTGCCACTGGAATTCGCGTACACACAGACGAGACACCATTTGTTCAGAAAGATGTAATACACCGAATATGATTTAATTTCTTGATTAGAGATTACGAAGATTGTTTCTCTTTGAAAGTGATCAAAAATCTTCCACATCCTTAGCACCTCCCTGGGGAAATGAAGATAAATTATTATCCTGATCGAGTTTTACTATTTCGGTGCATGGATTGATGAAACACACTCCAATATGTCTGACCTACTTTACATTTTGAATAAAATAAAATAACCGTCGCTATTCTTCTATAGATAAACTAATTTACGTTGAATTTTAATTGTTACCAAACAATTCTCGGGAAACTAGGCTCTTGAATTTTTTTACTTTTGAAACATATCAATACACAGCGACATATTCAGCCTTATCCAAGGGTATTAGAGACGCGATTCTCTTACACTACGAGATTCTCTTATACGTACTTTAGCCAGTAGTTCATAACCTTTATCCGGTTCATTGAGGTAATTTACCGTCCGAGAAACAAAAGCTTCAGGGGAGAGTGGGGCACCATCAACCGTTTTTGAATTCAAAGGATTTGGAGCTCATTCCAAGCGGCATTTTGCAAATTTATTTTTTTCACAGGTTACCTAGATTAATCAAATAGTCCAATAGACAAGTCTCTGCAAACGTTATAGCAACCGATTAGTCGCTGGGTGATTTATCTTGGATATCATCATTATGAGCATGCAAGAACGTAGTATATTTTGTAGGAGGCATACAGCCATAACTACTGTGAAATTTAAGGAGGTTTCCAGGAACTAATTGGGTAAGCTTACAAGTTTCATCACCTAAGGTCCTGGACAGAATATAATAGGACCAGAGGGGCAATATGTAATGGCTGCCATGTAATAAATATCGTATTTAATACTCGTAATTTATGTCGTCCCATTTTTCGTCACCAACAACTGTCCAAATGCTTGTTACGACATGTGAAGAGCTCTACCCACCCTACCCATCAGAAGTTTCGTGTTAACCATTGTAGAATCGAAGACCCGAATTTTAAAAGATAGCTTTGTAACAATGCCTTATTTTAAACTTGAACTATCAACGTCCCTCTAATAATACAACTTATCTCCACACCAGTACTCTTTGATTAACCATCGCAAACACGGATTCTCTAGATCAACTGAAATTGTATATAACTATGGCGAAACATCTTGTCGTTCGAGCTCTAGTTTGAGTGACTCTGAGGTCATGCCTATGACCATCAAAATTGTCAGAGCCTTTGTCATTACGGCATTTGTCCAGCTATTAGTATCTCCTCTGCCTGGACGTTAGTTGACAACTCTATTATCTCAATCCCCAAAGAGAATGTTGAAGCTCAAACCAAAATGGATGAACCCTTCTGGCGTGAGATAACAAGGCAGTAGCAAATTACGGAGACACACTCCGGAATAGATGTTTCATACGGAGTCTATTGACATAGGGAGCACAACACCGCTGTTTCTACAACATGTTTGGAGTCATGATGCCTTGTCCTGTCCTGACCACGGATCAACCACCTCACACTTCGCGAAGCTGTGTAAACTTGGTTTGGTTTGGAAATATAAAATCACGGAGCATTACATGAGAAAATACGCACGTATAACTAAGAACGCTCCAACCCAAAGATCCACCAATAAACTTCGAAATAGTTAGGAATATCTGGAGAAAAAGTTGATAAAAATCTCATTTGTATTTTTTTTTTTTTGTTTTGTTTTTTTGTTTTTTGTTAATGAACTAATAGTGCATTAAAATGTTGACTGTTTGTAGTTTATCGCGAGTTACACGTAGGGTAGTGCGTGTTAGTTATTTACCTTGCATATTTTTCAGTTTTTAATATTTCTTTTTCATTTCACAACATTGCAATTTTCCACGAGAGTGACCTAATACTTCCTAAACGGAAAAATTGTAATTAGAAAAAATACGAAAATTCTTGGATGTTAAATTGAGTTGCCAACCTAACACCTGAGAATGGTGTAACTCTTTCGTTTTGTGTAATCAGACAACATTCTTCTTTAACTTCTGTTTTTCATGGAAATGGATTTCCACAACTTCGTCGCGATTGAATTAGTTTGTAGTAGAAACAGTTTTAAGAGTAGACCCTTCTTTACATTTGATTCATCTTAGCGTCCTCACGTTTTCAATATTTCATTCCATAATCATTCATTAGTATTTCATCTGAAAACTGGTTGTTTTTTTATCATACTCAACGAGAATAGCCTCATATGAGGCCAAGCGATCCATCTTGGTTGCCGGGTTGCCTCTTAAGGGTCCGGCCGCTGATGTTAGATGCGTGGTGATGTAAATTTTTATCGTAGGGGACTGGGTTCACCGTTCTCGTGCCGCTAATGATCGTGTTCGAAGTTACTGACACCTATTAATCATAACCATTAGGTAAAAGAATCAACAGGGACTCATCTGACAATCAATATCTAATCACCTACCGAATCTCATGGTTAACCGGTTGTTAAAGTCCGAAGGATTTTATACCGAAGTATGTTAGTTATTAGACGGCTCATGAAGTGTGTGTTTTGATGCATAGCCACTAAAACAACAAGATCGAAAAAAAAAACTGCGAATTTCTAAACTATGGTTTATCATTACTGTACTATACAGGGTAACAACTTTTAATAATAATCTAAATAAATAAATAAACTTAATAAACAGTAATCTAAATAAATAGTCATCTCTGTGCTTGCTTAAACGTTAATTTATTTTAACGTCAATTTCCTATCATCTATTGGTCCGATTTCATTCAAACTCGGGGAGTAGATGGGTATTTGTTCCAGAAAAAGTCCATATGAATTATATCGTGATTGGTATAGTAATAACTATAGCGTATGCGCAAAACTAAAAGTGATCAACACAGACGAAACTCCGTGACTAATGGACCGATTTTTATGAAGTTTTCAAAATGATCGGGTTAGCTCCTCAACGTTCCCCTATAAATTGCATTGCCGTTGGATTAATAGTAGTCTGTGCGCATGCGCAATTCCTTATGACGTTTACTCATCAATCATTTCGACTCGTACTTTATTCATCACATAATTCTATACGTCCATGTTACAATATGTGAGGAAGCTATACTGCCCACCCAACTTGGCAGACGTGTTTGTATCCGTTCCCTAACAAATTCATAGCTTCCGACTGATTCTTGTTCTTTCAGGAAAGCAGTTTCCAACAGTTGAAATGTTTATTCGAATAGCTGAGTATTTATGGAAATGAATTACAGTTTAATTATATTCAAGCTCTCAGAGTGCCGTCCTAATTCAAAGTCAATCACCAATCAATCAATTACCTACAGCGACCTGTTCACGCCATCGACGGATGTACAATACACAACTTCAGATCGAGTAATCTCTGAGGCCTGAATCAGGTCTGAGTCAAATACGGAGAAACATGCTCACAAGCTGACTTTTCGTTCAATAACCTATGTTACCTTATTTACAATTTAAAAGTGGATCACAAGTACTTAAAATAGTACGTAGTTACTTCTTCGAAGCGTATTTCTTAGGAATCCATTACAGAAACCTCAAATTAAACTGTGAATTTAGGCTTCTCAAATGTGATTATGAACACAAGGTGGTAAGTTCGTAGATACAAAAAAATTGTGTGGATAAAGACATGATAATACAGCCGTACACTTCCATCTATTCCGTTTTCATGACTCTCTGACCCGAACAGTGAAAAAGTTCCAGTCATGCAGCATGATCGAATTAGCAAATTTTTGTAAATTATAGTACTTTATGTTACATTGTTTTGAAATTTGTTGCACTTTGAGTGCTCAGAAGTATTTAACTACCATTTTTATGGCAACAAAACTCGTTCAAAACAATATTCTGCAATTGAAAGAAGATAAGGACATTTTAGCTCATTGTAGGGAATTTTTAGCACATTTTCATAGAAATGAAACTATCTACTGCAATGGCTCCAGAAATTTTAAAATCGAAATTTTTGATAATGTTCTTTATTGAAATCCGTTCTGAGATATTGTGAAACGAGTCCTAGAGTTTAACAGTTTTTCATATCTGGAATGTGGAATCACAGAAAATTATTTAGAACGAGTTTTTTGCCATGAAATTTGTGGTTAACATTTTTTTTCCCCCTCAAAGTCCTTAATTTTCAAAACAATGTAACATAATATAGTACGATAACTTACGAAAATTCGCTCAAAAGATCATACCGCATGACTGGAAGTTTTATAAATTTTTTTTAGCTGATAATAATGAAATTGTATTAGGTATATATTTTCTTCCTATTTTTTAACGAAAATTTTATAATGTTGTGCTGCGTGGTTGACAATCTTTTCTTGGCTAAAAATATATAAATTTAACTATTTTTAGCCGTTTTTAGCCATTTTTAGTGATTTTTAAGAATTTTTTTTTGTTGAAATTTGACCAATTTAAAATGCTCAAAAAGTATTGGCCAACAAACTCATCTTTTCACCGGAAAGCTTGATTTTCAGGCGCAGGAACGGAATTTTTATTTCAATCCTAAGGAGAGTTTTCGTCTACTATCTCCCTCACACACGCACACACACACACACAAACTTTTTTAAATTTTTATTTCAAGAAAACTCCCCTCAAAACTATTAACTGGAGGAAATAAATTAATAAATAAATGAAGTGGGGAGGACGCCCAGGCTTACCCGACGCCAGCTCCAGGGATGAGGGTCCTATGAGGGTCCCCCCCCTTTCTCTGAGCCCTTCTACATATTATTGACTGTGCCCCTCCCCCCTTTCCGTAGGCAAAATGGGGAATACAACCAAAACTTTTACCCTTAAAACTTAAAACACTTACCCTGCCCTTCCTATTTGGAGCCCCCAAATAGGAAGGGCAGGGTAAGGTGGGCTACCTTCCACTATGCCTCCCTCCGTTTTTTTAATGCCCCTAAAGTGAGATGGATAGGAGTTGTACCTCCTTCTCGATTCTTGAATTCGCTGCAGCTGGGGATATTCCTGTCCTGACGGTTTATTCAACCTTCAGGATATCCTCTCGGTGTTGCAGGTTAATCGCCTCTCCCTTTTGAAGGAGGAACCGCTCGATTTCTATCACCTCTCATTGTCACAGCGATCGTGACGAAAAACGTATACCTATGTAATAACATCAAATATTGTTTTTAAAATACCCCTTTTTAACACGTTTCTATGATTTATACAAAAATTTCATGGATTTGAAAAAGCCACATCCTCACTGGACCTTTGGTACTTTTTAAGAATACCATTCAAATCGAAAATTGTCACAAATTGAAATTAGTTTTAATTGAAAGCTTTTCACGGTTTTACAGGGCCTTCTGTAGGAACTACAGGCCAATCAGCCTGCTCAATTTCTTGGTAGAAGTTTCTTTGGTAGATTGACCCACTAGGCAATAACTTTGTATTTTTCTTTGAGTGCAATCACGGAGTTTTAAGGGGATGGTCGACAGAAACAAAGAGAGGTGACGGTGCTCGTGACTCCGCCCTAGATTGGTTGTAATGAGATCTTGCAGATCTCGAATAGAGAGTTGTCATGTACTGTTCCTATGCAACGAATGGAACGAATGAAATGCGATCACTGTTGACATCTCCATTTTGATTTTGCTTTTGAGCTCAATGAGCGTGGTGATAATTTGTATTCATGCTCAATTCCTTGTACTTTGCGACTTGAAAATAGAACCGTGATTTGAGAGGCTAGGTACTTTTCTGTATGCTCACTATGGTCTCTTCCCCTTTCGAGCGCGATTTGGAATCTTGTTTAGGTCAAACTTTGGTAGCCTCGAGCTTAAGGCTCTGAAGCGTGTTTTTCGAGTGATAGTCGAATTTTCATCTAACTTGTTATGTCAGGACAAGTTCGCAAGTTAAGGGCAGATGGCAATTGGTTTCACCAAGGGCGGGAAGCTTCCTACAGCATCTCAAGAGCGCCCCCTATAAATTTCTGATTCAAAGAGGACTAGAAGTCGTACACCGAAATGTATTGGCATCTAAAAGAAATTAGTACTTCATTGATATAATATTAATGAATTAACCTTCAACGGGTACACCCGTCTCCGAGTCGGGAGCCACCCCTACATACTCCTCCCTGATCGGCTAGGAGGGACGAAGGGAGCCCCCCCCCCCTCCCCCAGTGCCCTCCTAGCGCAGGAAGACGAAGGTTTGGTGGGTGGACAATTTTTTTTTTTTTTCGCTAAATAGGTCGTGAGGGGAGGGGTTTTTGGTTATTGGACGCCCGACTCTGAGACCGTGTGTAACCCTCCTGGCACATTGAGTGTGTGCCGTCTGAGCATCGAAAAGTACCCAGAAAACAATATTGATAAGTTTCATTTTGTTTTTAACACTTTGTATACATATATAATTGCCCTCATTTGCCTTCTAGCATGTATGCATATGTATTAGGTACTGTCAGATATGCTTTGCATTCAATCAATTCGACTTGTACTTTGTTCTTCAACTAATACAAATACGTCCATGTTGCAAAATGTGGGGAAGCTATCCTGCCCACCCAACATAGCAGACGTTTATTATATTCTTCAATGCATCAACCCCCCCCCCCCCCCCCCTCCTCACACTCTCTCTCAACGCTGCACTCACACAGGCCCTTCCTCGTTCTGTTTTTTTTTTTTTTTTTTGGTACTTCAGGAAAACTGAAACATGATTCATTTTCTGTGTAGATTCGCAAGTGAACAAAAAATGAGTTCTCAGCCTAGAAATTATTAAATGAGAATAACAAAATCAAGTTAGACTGGTGGAAGCTTCTTGAGACAGAGTATAATGAACTTTGTTGTTAGAATTGCAAAATACAGTACATACTACTGAATGTTGCTGAAAAAAATTTGACTTTTTCAGAATTTTTTACATTCATGAAACAGTCATATTCTGAAATATATATTTCTTTGGTATTGATGAAAACATGCGTAAAAATCAGGGATAAACATGACGAAAATCAGTGACCCGACTGAGAGACGGTGTGTACTCTCTGAACATCAGCCATATGTGTACCCGTTGAAGGTTAATCAATCCCCTCCAGCCGATCACCCTAAACGTATTGAAAATATTTTGTTATCACTATGCCATGGCAAAATAATGTATTTTCTATTTTAAGATCATTCTTGCGCCACACCCAAACGTCATATTTTTGTACAAGGGGCAATGTCCGGATGTCTTTCGAAAGACGGCGCGACGGATAGGCGGTCTTTTTTATTGGTGTTTCGGAATCTACGCCTTTTGAAACGTACCTATACTAACTAATTTTAAATACATGTATAAAATAAATTTTAAAATAATAATAATAATTATAAATAAAAGTAATAATGAAAGTAATAAAAGTAATAAATTTAAAAAAATGTGAAATAATGTAGGGAGATTGAAGTAGGCACTTTTCATTGTAAATTAGTTATATTTCAATATTACTACAATTTATGTTGCATTTTAATCCACACGCTTATAAGAAGCTTATAATCATATTGTATTGCGCAGAGCCCGCATTGGAAGATATGTTTTGATATGATAATATTATATGAAAAGGATTTATTATTTTCTTTTTTCTATCTTAAGGACAGAGTTTCAATTTGTTTTTCGCTTCAGAACTCGTTGTAATGTGTTTATACACTATACAAATAAACGATAATTGAAATTGAATTGAATTGAACTAATTTCAAGAAGAGTTCAACTTTTTTTCTTGACCGGTTATAAAGGTCAAAAGTCAATAGATCGAAAATTACATATTAAAATCGTACTGAAAACACGTTTTATTAAAAACTTGGGAATACATACGTAATAGTCCTCACACATCGCAGTCCAGAACAACAGGATTGATTTTGGAGGAGCCCACATAATATATCCTGCTCATGAACTTAGATAGTAACCAATCGTCCACGATAGAAATCATCAAGTTTTACGATACTATTACAGCTCGGCAAACGAGAACAATGGTTTTCACAAAATGGTGGTGGTGTTGGTGGTTTTTTGGTTTTCACTGCAAGAACGTCGCAAAGTGGTCCGAAATGCGATTCTGGGGATGAAGTAGAATGAATTTTTGAAGGCATAGCCATCACCCATGACATCTGTTAAATTTATTTTGTACCACGAACTTTGCTAAAACTGCCAACATCTGTTGTATTTCTATTGCACCAAGAACTTTCCTAAAACTGCCAAAAGAACGAGCGTGATGAAAAATGCCATCAATCATCGGTTACACCCGGTTTAAATACAATTCAAAACGATTTTCGTTCCATCATGAAGTAATTGGGAAATGAAATAAACAACAACAATAATATTCTTAATATGATTGATTCATGAAAGTGTAATTGTATTTCGAAGTTCGTAGTACTAAAAAAATACTAGTTATTTGCCAAATAAGGTTAATAGGTGATATTCGATTCAGTTTTTTATTGGAGGAAAGGACTTTCTTTTAAAATAAATAAATAAAATAATATATAAAAAAAATTTTAAAAAAAGTTTTAGTGTTTCACATTTTTGAGTATTTGCTACGCTATGTATTTCGCACCAATGTATACATTATGACTCCTTCCTAATTCCGTTCAGCAAGTATTATAGTTCACAAAAAAATAAATTTGAGCAGCAGAGGTTTGCAGAAGGAAGCATGACACCCCATTCATTCACTAAACTATAGTGAATTCGTTTTAGCGAATTTTCTTAGATAAACAATAACTCTCCTTAGGATTGATATAAAAATGTTTATAAATTTTCCCGCTTTATTATTGATACAATCTTTTTAAAACCTAATTCACCCTAAAGTCTCTCCTCGTTGTACCTTGGTTCTTGGTAGAGGCTTGATGATCTGGAAGGCCTAGGCGTATTCGAGCAGCACAGAGGCAATGAAAAGAGGGCCTCCAAGAGGGTACTGTCGTTGACGAGATGGTAGCTATTCGTCCTGGATTCAACTCACGGTGCAGGATAACAAGGGCCAATCGTTACCAAGCGTTGACTGTCCAGTGTCGAAAGATGCCGGATTTCGGCGCTCGTGGGTCTTATAAATCCTCGGTTGGTCGATGTTTCGAGGTGGTGTCACTGCTGAAGCCGGTCTCCTCACAGCTGATCCGACAAGACCAGAACGAGAAGGTAGTAAAAAGCAGTATTTGAGGATCTTAGAATTTGAAATTAACAAGTGGGATTCGAGATCACAAAAATCCCACAGAAAAATTATTACAAAAAATTATAAAGCACTCACCATTCGGTCATTTCCTCATTTGTAAGTCAACAAAACAAGAAATATACAGAAATAACTGATACCACGGAAAAATTGTGTTTGGCTGTTGGAAACACGCAGCTCTGAATGGGTGTTTAAAACCACCTTTATTACTGACTCAACTTTAAAACGTGTACTTCGAGGCTAACCGCCGTTATTCAACGGGTTAAACTTCCACCTACTATCTGAACATTGATTCCAATCCAAACTTTAAAAAAAAACTGGGTTTGGGCCTTTCCACGCCTCTCTCTCAGACCACTGTTTGTTGGTGCTTCAAAAAGTTGTAATTGATTTGAATCGGATCGGTATTATGTTGCCTTGTCTACTGTGAATCTGCAACCGTAAAATGAAAGTTCATTTTGTCTCCTTAGGTTTTGTATGTTGACGTCTTTTTCACTAATACGTGTTGCCAATTTTCCAACGTATTTCATCTGTTACGGTTTCCAAAATGCATGTAAAAACTTCGCATTACGTCATTAGATACCTGCCTGGAAAATGAGACGGCCAACTTGAAAGTTCACAGCCGCACTTTTCCACTACAAACTTATTCAATTACGAGTAGGTAAGCTGGAGGGAGGCAGGATGAAGGCGGAATTTCGTAACACTTGGCCTCTCTGTTCCTGACAGTCAGAACATGGCAGAGCTAATGGAAAACGACTGAGCCTCGCGTTGTCACCTTTACACCACACGTTTTCTCGGAGTTTGTAGCCGAAGATATCCGAATGACTGTTATACTAATGTTTAGCTGCAACGAATTGGAATAATGACTTATTAAACTGCTTGAATACAGTACATTTAGATTATTAAAACTGCCCGTAAAAATCCAATCGCTGATCCAAAAAACTAAGCATCTCAAATGAAAAGACGAGTTCGTAGGACAAAATTTTTTGGGTACAATAAAGTCCTCAAATTTCCGAAAATTCACTACTGATACAAATCATAAAAATAGAAAAACAGCTAAAAATTGTTGAAATCATATCTTTCAGCGTAACGTTACCTAATTAGGAAGAGTTCCATAACCGTACTCTGAAGCATTTTGAATATCTCTATACAAAATATTATTGAAAACTGTATATACGTGAGTTTAATTAGAGTGAGATAAAGAAAAATATATACACTTCAAAACGACCTCGAGGTTAGGTGGAAAGTTTAGCTTCACTAGGTGCATATTCATACTACATATAACCTCCGTCACTTACATTACTACAACGTTAGTTGCGTTGTCATTAAAAATTCAACGTCTGGGATTCTGTGGATCAGTTCGTTGAAGGGAAAAATTATTGCATGAAGTTTTCTGTAGGAACTAACCAACGAAGCAATCATACAAATAGAAAAGTATTAATAAGATTTCCCCTTCAAATTAAATTTTTCTATCGAGAAAATCAGTTGTTAGGTATTCGAAAAAACATTTCTCGATGCTCTTTCTTTATTACCCAGTTAGTTCACTTGACTTTCTATTGTGTTTATAGGATGTCACAGTTCATTTGTGAGAAAATAAGGTTTGCTTGTACAGAAATTGTATATTTTATTTATTTTATTTTCTTCTTTTTAACAAACTATTAATTCATCGATTCATGTATTTTTAAAAGAAAGTAGAGTTGTGTATCTAAATAATGAAAGTATTGTCTCAGTAGAAATCGCTATGTCAGGTTAATCAGGATGAATATATCAAAGTTGATAAATGTTGAGTAATCAATGGTCATTCATGGACGCATTCACCCTGTTAGGTTGTAGATAATTGAAGCTAATAATAAAGTAAAATATATACTATATGGAAAGGCCTGTATATGAAGAGGTTAATAATAATAATGAGGGATAGAAGTGTGTTGTATTTAATGATGATATGAAGTTTTTCGTTGAATCCAATAAGTGAGACATTACCGGAGGTATCGTAAATAATGTGGTGATTACTGTGATAAAAGTGAGGTGTGAAGTAATGATGTAGTGTTATGGAGTGGTATTATTTCTCTGAATTGGTGAGGAGACTTTTTCAGAGCCATTGCGATAGCTTTCATTTTTACAAGAATTTCGATAAAAACGATGTTAGAGGTGCGGGAAAGTCCAAGGTCAGGAAGGTGGTGATAACATAATGGCTGGGGAAAGAGAGAAGGAAGTTAAGCACGTTCAAACATGATTTTCCCATAGCAGCATTGCACCGGTGATCCTAATATCAATCATTCATTTGGTTTTGCAATTAACTTCTTCTCCTAGAAATGCGTCGTTTATTCTGCAGAAGCCACGCCTCTATTTTGCATTTGTAAGTGATAATTTCTTGTCATTAAAAAGAAAAACGCTATCAACTATCAATATACATATCAGCGAACAACAAGGATATCATCGAATAACATGAGGTATTTAATTGGAAATTTAACAAGCAACGGTTCTAAAGGAACCCTTCGATACTGATGCGATAGAAGATCACTATTGTGGAAATCTCTATTCCAATCAAGAACCTTATACTATTGGGATTTCCTTTCACAAAGTGAAGGAGGTTTTCAAAGATTTCCTTAGCTATATCGTTGACGACACCCTTTTCAAAGACTCGGAATGTTAATGATAGAACGGTAGGGCACTCACAAAGGCTATCCTTCGGAGCTTGCCTTGAAATTTTATTATGGTTACATTTTATTGAAAGGCAATTATACAGGGCCCTTTTTAACTGTAGAATCTAAATCTAGATCTCCATGGCAAGCTCCAGCCTGGTGCAACGACACTGACCGTACATGACTTGCGCGCCGGTTTGAACCTATCGGGCCAAACAAATTGAAACAAACTAACAAAAATTCAAACCTGCAACGTTTCTTTAATCTTCGCGAGGAACGCTGGTCATCCTTAGTTATTAATTCCAGCTTATTCTATTAATAATTTTCTCATCACTTTTTCATAATGAGTGAACTACTACTACTAGTCATTAGGCTTGTTCAGCCATAGGAAGAAAATGATAGCAGAAGGCCTGAACCTCCCACAACCAATAAGGATAAGGATTCTATAAAAAAGGGAAATGTTCAAATAACTCCAAGCTTCTTAATTCGTAGATGAAGCGTATGAATCCAGTTACTAGCTAGCGATTTTCTAAAGTTCTTGCCACCCAAGGGCCTGAAACGTTTATGAAACTCCATTACGCGACGGAAAGACCAGACTGGGGCCCGCAGCCAGCTTTCCGTAACCATAACCTTTGGTTATGACTACCATATATACTCTGGTTACCAGCAAGAACCACAAGTTGTGTATTATGTACATGACGTAACTTTCGTTGTTCAACATGAGCAACATAATTACTCTTGTATTTTCAATCAAATTGTGATATATATGTTGAATTTTAAATACCGAGCTACGAAAAATTGGCGACGAGGAAAATTTTTTATCAAACCTTTAGTATAGTGATAGTGTAACACCGATGCGGATCATTTCAGGGAACTTTCTGCAGCCATAACCATCAGTCAATCACAAGCTCTGGCTGCGATCGCCTGTGGGTCTTAAGGTAATCCACGTACCAATAACTCAATAAATGCAGCTGCTTTAATTCTACATTTCGAAAATTCTCTTCCTTTAAAGGAAAACTTCACAATTTATCGACACGCGTTACTACTCACGTGTTACAACATCGTTTGAGATGTGAACCCGAGAGTATCGTTGTAATCCTTCCGAGTGCGAGAGTTTCGGGTATGTTAGACATGTCTGCATCACATCCTTTTTTTTAAATAATCAAACAAAGTTGTTGTGTAAAAACCCAAACCAGCTACGAACAGGAAAAATTTCGGTGATTTTGGAATCTATCAAGTAGTCGATATATTTTATTATCAGCGAAGAAAAATAGATGCGCGGATATACGTAACCACTGCAGCTGTGAATGGAAATCCCAAAGGTGGCGCGAGGAGGAGGTTGACAGCAGCGGCGTTTACACTCTTCTCCCACGTCATTATTCCGAAAAATTCAAATAAAAAATAAGCTAGAAATGCGAGATGTTGCTTCTCAATCGTAGGTACATAGACTGAATTAAACTGACGGTTTTAGTCCAGTAAATTAATTAATCAAGGCAGAGGGATTTCTAATATTTCAATGGAGACTTCCGCTTGGTTTGGATTGCATTCAGCCACTGCATCTTACCAACAGTCTTGGAAAATTCGCCAGTACAGGGCCCTGTACTCAAGGCATCTCCGTAGCTTTGGGTTGCACCGTAAGGCTAAACAGCTCAGTCATTATAATAACTTATGTTGACACTCAACAATCCGGACTTGGGGAATTTACAAAGATGAATCTACCTACCACCACCACCACTTGCATTTACATCAAGGACATTTAATCAGAGATTAAATTTCATATCCGCTAAAGAAAATCATTGTTCTTGTACCTCAATTTTGTGCCGCACTTTCCAAGTGGCCACTTCGGTTAGGTAGGTAGGAATCACCGCACTGGTTACTCTACTATAATAAAAAATCCCCTCACTCGAATGTTTACATTCTGATTTTTCACATTGATCATCTTGTTATTCGGATTCCAATCAACAATTAGTACAGTCCACTTACCACGCAATTTAAAGCAACTTAGTGCTGGAGCATAGCTGCAATCAACACAGCCTGCCCTGATCACGCCCACGATACAGTGATACAATACGATTTTTGCAAACAAAAACCAAAACTTGAGTATTCGGTTATTCCTTACCTATCGGAGGAATCCGTCGCCACTAGCCAGTCGAGAACCTGGAGCGAGGGCTTTCGATACATCATCATCAGGCTGTAATAACAGTACTGAGTACTGATTTATTTATTTAATAATACAAATGCATTTTATAAATATGGTGCAAATTGAACAACTTAAGCTACTCACTTTCGATTTCTTTCCCAACGATAGGCTTGACCCGTGTTGTTGGGGAAGGTCTTGGTGATTCGCTCATGTCAGATGATGATGTATTTGCATCGAAAGCGCTCGCCCCCCTGTACTCGACTTGCTAGTGACGACGGATTTCTCCGATAGGTACTTAAATGATCAATAATATTCTTGCATTTTCAATAAAATCACGTTGGGTCTGTTCAATTTCAATTCTCAAGCCACAGCTAAATGATTCGTGAAAATATTATTCAAATCAGACGAAAATAGTCGGGGTTATTTATGTCTCCAGAACTTTCATGTTGCGTATTTGTAGCCAGAAACTTCGCTCTAAATAGGACCAAGTCACCTTCAAGGCAACAACCGCACGTTGGTTGCGAATTTTCGATTAAAATAAGATGACTGTTGAGCGAGTTTTGAGAGTAACCAGGATTTTTGGACGCACATATCTACAGACAGCTTGACCGACACCTTGTACAGAATGCATTTAATGCAAACTGAGAATGAACATTTGTATTTGTAACAAAAAAAAAAAAAAAAAAAAAAAAAAAAAAAAAAAAAAAAAAAAAAAAAAAAACCATATTGGTGAGTAAAGCATGCATTACAGGGACGCCCCTAATCCCCCACCACCCATTAACCCAATCCACCGACAGTGACTTTGAAACTTCCAAGGATTGACAAAGTAATAAAAACTGTCGCGGAAATCAGAGAAATATAGTAAAAGTAACACGTTTATCGCTATTACTCCCTCCATTAACCCCCTCCCATGATGAAATTTGAAACTCATGGCATATGATCCAAAAATAGATCAATTTATTGACGGAAGTAAATAAGAATCACGAAAATTGGTCAAGATTTATAGTATTGGCAGCGCATGAAAGAATCGGTAGTTATTCCCTCCACCACCCACCACGAGAGCAAATCCGATATTTCCAGGGTTTGTTGCACAACTACACTAAAATTGGAATCGAGCAAAGTAAGAATCACGAAAAACAGTTGAGAATTGTAGCCTGGGTGGCGTCGACAAAATGTGTTGAAAAAAAAAAAAAAAAAAAAACAGCATTTTTGCAGAAATCAGCAATGTTCGACAGATTCGGGAGCACGGAATCAGAACTACGTTAGTGCTGTATATTACGTTTATTGAATTTGTTGTCATAGTTGTAGTTAGTTAATAGTCGTTACGACTTAGTTGTTGTTAGTTAATAAGATGGTGGAGGGGGGAGGAGGGTCGTCCAAGTAGCAACAGTTCGCATAATCAACTTAAGAAAAGGTAAAGGAATTCTCAAGAAGGAGCCGGTGATATTGACCGCACTTACTGATTGTTTGGGTGGGAAGTTCTGAGGAGTTATGTGGACAATAAGCGAAGTTGAAAGTGGAGCAGGTAGTCGTGAAAGTTAGTTGTAGTTGGAAATTTGTAAGTACAAAAGACCAACCCTTGAAGTGGAATGACCGCAGATAAATTCAACGAGGAGAAGCAACAAGAATATCGAGAGAAACAAAGAACAATAGATGGACGATCAAGTGGGAGATAAAGGAAACAAATAAAACATTATTGATAGTTGAAACAGAATCAATCCACTGTCAAACTTTATGACAGATTATCTTAAAGGATGATCGTATTGTTGAAGTAGTGCAAGAGGAAGAAAATAATTTTTTTCCATTTATTTCAAATGGGGGTTAGAAAAAAAAGCTGTAACTAGTCCAACATCCAACTTCTAGACTATTAATTTTGAAAAGCGCCAAGGGAAAATGAAGGAAAAAATGGAAAGACGACCTAGCAGGAAACTGTGGAGAAACTTTTCTGGACAGCGGAAGTGGTGAAGGGGTCAGGGTCGGGAGGAAGGGGATTGAAAAATGAAATGTATTAAGAAAGTAAGAAATACGGGGGACGGGATCAGATTGGAGGGGGTTCGTTAAAAGTTCTATTATAGTCGATGACGTAGTTATCACCTTTTGTCGGACAACTGCGGGCTGGAACACCATAGCATTTTCCACTGGGCCCCCGCTCCCAACCCGCCAATCCACCCCAACATAACATGCCCGTTCTTTTGTTCGATCATTGATTTTTCCCCACTCGCTCCAGTAGTGAATTCCTTATTGTGAGTTTGTCTTGAAACCTGACGAGGGTTCCATGTGGAACCATTTTCTAAGGGATGCTCTAGATGCGATCATTATTGGATGTGGGATGTTTCACATGAATTAACCAGTCGTACCGCAGTATACTAAGTGCCAACTTTATAGAGTTCCGTAAAGGATCTCACGGTCGTACCAGCAGTGGGGAAATTGTTCTACAAACGATATCTACAAAACGTTAGAAATCTCATTTTCTTTGAACCGTTTCATTTTAACTTTAAGATACTTTCACAGACCTTATATCTCATAAAGAAACTTTCCAAGATGTAAGCATTTTCTATTCATACGAATTTGTATGAATGAGTCCTCATTCATTCGAGCTTTCGATAAACGTTAGTTCAAATGGTGGGACTAAGATTGAGAGTTGAATTGGTATTGACGTAGTTGGTACCTGTTGAAATGGTTTGGCTTGAGCTGAATATAAAAATGGGTATTAATGGTTTGGGTAATAATCCAACAATTTAGTCTATTTTCAGTGAGAATATTTTTGTCTGCTGATAGCAGGTTCTAGCAGAATCTATATCGGTTGGGATGCCGAGATTGCCGAGTGACCAGGGCGAGAAGCGTTATATTGTTGGCATCAAGCGGGAGGGGTCTGCCCTAATCCTAGATGTCCAAGTTGGGCTATTTATTTGTATAATATACGAGCAAGCCCAATACAAAGGTAGTACAGAATAATTAGGAAGAAAAAAATAATAATAATAGACAGCTCCCCAATAAGGTAAAAAAGTTATTTCAATTAACAGTCAAGCCATCAAGCTGCGAGAAATTGTAGTTTTAACCGCTGAATGTAACTGGAGAAAAATATCAATATCCTGGCACTCTTGAATAGCGTAGTTCATTACACGTGGAAATCTGGCCAACGGGGAATTATACAAGTAGAAGGTGGGAGAGAATGGAATTCAGAAAGATTACCCGAGCGCGTGCCCTGGCATGGGACAAGATTTATTTTAGATAGAAGCTCCGGAGCATCCACCTACCCCAAGATCAAAATATGAAGGAACCCAGCATGGGTTCAAGAGGCCGCACCTTACGTTCAGGCTGTCATAATCAACTTCGTGATGGGCAATATGGAGTTTATAGGCTGCATATCTTATGTACCTGCGGTGGACTCTTTCAATCTGGAATATGAAGCTTACTAGCCGAACTAAGATATGACTAAGGTATGACAAAATGACCAACGATAAATGGTTTCCTAGCTGAAAGGAGTGGCGACTAATAAACATCGAGGCCATGGCCTCAACAGTGTCATGGCGTACAGCGTGACGTGGGAAAAGGCTCACGGAGTTTCCCAAGTTAGGCATCTCGGATCGTACCTAAACTAGTGGAAATTCTATGGGGACACTTCCTTTCATTCTTGTTCCCCCCCTTCACCTTTCTCTACTTCCTTGATTCGCAGGGCTGTCACCCTCCTGTTTAGGTGTACCAGAGGTGGGGCTTCAAATATTTCAGAAAACCAATTACCTATGGCATAAACGATATATTTTTGAAATCAATGGTCATATGAAAATAAATAAATTAAGGAGCTCCTTCTAAGTTATTTGTACAAGAGTGAATATGATTATTGAATCTGACGAGTTGATAGTTTACTTAGGTAGTTAATAATGTTCTTTGAGGCTGCTGAATGACGAGCGATAAATATTAATATTAGGAATTCTGACCGTTTTGGTGCAGGACGTGGAGCACGGGCCAGTGTAGAAGATTTTACCCAGATTCTGCGTAGAATCAATACACAGCATGCGTAGCGATGAATAGAGATCGTTGAAAAGAGAGCGGTGCTGCCGAGAACGTCCTTGCTATCTGTAAGCATACAATGTACCGACTTCATGAAGATACGCTCCAGAGAAGCAAGGAAAACCCGACAGCTTGGAAAAAAGTTACGGTTGAGTTATGGTCTCTGTACTAATATTTACTCACATATAAATGGCCAAATGTTGTGTCAGCGTCGTCCTGGTAGATGTGAGTCTTGGGTACGGGATGCTGCTGACCGTTTCCACAAGAAGCTATTCAAAATAGTGGATGCTGAAGACCACGAGATTGAGGAGTCAGCCACGAACGAGGTTGATTCAGTTGGCAGTCTCAAAGCAAATGGTGTCTTGATGGAGTGAAACGTGGTTATGTTGAGAGATAGATAGAGGGGGGCAGGATTCATGAGAAGATAGGATCACTGAATCGGCTCGTGGAATCGTAGTCAGGCACAAAGAACACTTCACTACACTGATAATATTAGAGGTAATAAAGCGCCGGCTGTTTACCATCTTTGTTCGGCAGAACATAAACGAATATACAAACAGAAATAAACTAATGATACTCTTAGGCGTGAACACCTCCCCACAATTTCATTAAATTTTTCGGGTCTCATATGGCAATGCTGCTCCTCAAGACACAGTTATCAACCAATTTTTAGGTTTACAGGCGAAAACTGACGTGAAGGATTATATAAACTTCTTAGCGTTTGAAAACGCTCTTGATTTCTTAGATTTGACAAAATTCCCTTCTATATATTATTTCTATTTTTTAAATAAACAAATGTCAATTTAACGTTCTTTCCAACGGTGTCATCAGATTTGAATTTAAATGTGGATTATGAGTGTTAAGGTTGTTTTAATTTCATAAGGTAGAAAACACGAATAAATTGAAAAAATAAATGCATCAATAAATAACTCAAAAACTAAGCGTTTCAAAAAATCTGTAAGAGGAACTTTCGATCAGAAATTAGCTCTAGAATCATCCTGGCCTATCACTCTCACCAAATGAAACACCCTGTAAGTATATCCAGTTCTCAGAAATTACCGTCCTTTAAGGTTGCGGTATCCCCAAGTACTGCTTCGAAAGAAAAAGAAGGAAGCGCGTTCAACTCCGGAATAGCAGGTCGCTTTCTCCTGGTTGAGAAGGGAACTAAAGATATACTCGTATCTACAATAATTTTATGTTGCAAACTTCATGCGAGTTCTTATAAAGTTATTAACATGCCCAGTTTGTATGATTTTCGGTTGTTTTACTTGGCTCGAAGGTTCATGCTGGGTGCTCACTCATTCCGCCGGTATAAGTGGGATGGGTTAGCCGGGACAAAAATGCAATCAACCCCTTCATTGCAGTTTAGGTCGTCCGAGTATGTGTGTGGAGGGCTCTGACGATGAGAGCGGGGAGTAATTTAATTCCACTCCGGTCAATAGTGTCGGCCGGATGACCGGAAAGACCACACTGGGCGCAGAGGTGGGAATCGAACTAGTCTATTTTCAAAGGTATCTTGACGGTTAATCCCTTCCCCTCACCATCACCATCCTTCGCTTTTACCCCATTCAATTTGAACTCTGGAGAGCGACCTAACTACATTTTTCACCCCATTTTATCTGGCTGGTTCGAACGGGGATTTATTTTAATCCGGCATCCACGTACTCGCCTCGTCGTCCGTTTCATAAACCCTGGCTGGTTCTACCGCGGGGTCTTTCTATCAGATGATCGCGACAAGACCACAGTAAAGGGGGTGATAACAAGGAAAACCTAATTTGCAGGGCCTTGTCCATAGAGAAACCTATCTCCTGGGATTAATTCAGATTCAAGAGGAGGATTTTGATAGAATAAATCGCATTTGATGTATGCAAGCGTTGATTATTCAATCATATATGGAAACAGCCATCCAGGATGTTGGTATACATTGTACTTTAATCAAAGTATTGTACGTCAAAAAGCCACAGCATTTTCCATTTTCCATTACCGTTTGAAAGTTAGTATCTTCAGCAGAAAACCCTACTTCTACTACTTCTAACTAAAATCTATAAACTAGAACACTGAAATTTAAAAAATTATGCTTAAAAATGAAAAATTTACTTGAATGTCATTAGTAGGTATGTGCTTTATAAAAATTAAAGAAACGGAAAAGCTGAAAATCAAAAATCTATTTTTGAATGGCAAGTTATTCATTTATTTTTTTAATAAGTAACAGTAGTACCAATTGCAGGTATTATACTAAATTCACACAATAATCAATAAATCAAATAAGCAACACAGTGCATATAAATATAATCGCAACAAATAGCAATGGCAGTATGGTATGCAAAACAATTAATTAATATAGAAATAAAGTTTGAAAAAACATGCGAAATAGGCAGAGGTAAGTAAAACTGCATTAGTTACAATCCAGGCTGTGAACGGATAACGGATTCCACCGCTGACAGTGAAGAAGCAAAGAAGAAATTAAAATAGCAAAGAAGAAAGAAATTAAAGTCATGAGATGACGCCAACTCATTAGCGATCCGAGGTAGGCGAAGAAGAGGTCTATGGTAGGGGTAATTAGGATCCGCAGCCCGTACATGAAATTGTTGATGTGTATCTGGGTGAGACGATTCCGATGTTGTTGAGCAAGGCAGGCGCCGATATGCCACCACTGACCAGGTGGTGGAAGGATACCAAGTCTGCCTCTCTTCGACGGACTTCTAGCGAGCGCAAACCATATCTGTCCATGAGGTCAGGGAGGTCCAACACGTCCCTTTTTATATGGTTCATAAAAGCCACATACCGTTAGAACCGCCTCTGAACACGTTCTAAACGATCCATATAAACCTCGTAATATGGTGACCGAACTTTGCTGCAGTACTTCAAAATTGGTAGCCTAGTAAAGAAAAACAATTGCAGTTGGATATCTAAAGTCACAAGTGTTGCGTCTCAAACAGAGCTTATATATGGAGAGAAAGTGGGATGCTGATCAATGAGAACACCCCGATCCCGTGTGAGCCCAATTCGGTTCTGTGGAGTCCCGTCTATGAAGAAACAAATCTAATCCTATCCAATATCCTATTGAGAAAATCTAGTTTACCACGGGTATACCCCTATGAAAACGACAAGAAGCCAATGGTCACCACACCAAGCACCGGGAGCTCGGGCACTGCTGTAACTGGTGGCTCAAAAGCGGATGTGAAAAAGTTTGCGAATAGTTGAGCGATTTCCTCTGGTGAACCAGCTGATGCCATCCAACTGCTTACTGAGTGGCAGGTTATCGTCTATTATTGACTATAGTTAGTTATTGACGTATAGTTGGTTATTGAATGTAGCTGACGAAATTCCAGAATTCCTTCAAATTCAGAGCAACCTGAACACCATCCACATATGCCGCGTAGCCCCTTCCAGACAACGATCCGCATTTCCTGCGTAACTCCGAGAATTCCAAGTAGTCCACATGTGCCCCTGTTTGTTAGGTTTTTCTGACGTGAGTGTGTAAATGGCTCTAATTGGAAAAAGGTGATAAGCTCCAGTGAAAACCACTTAAAAAAGCTATACTTGAATGACTTGATGACCAGTTATTAGGCATTTATTTATATGATCCATAAGGGGCAAAGCCCAATATATAAGATAAATCATTTTAAAACATGATAAACAAAGTACGTCAGTTGGCCAACATAAAGATGATGAAAAATAAAATAACGCAAAATGCAGTACACTATGCGATATGATAAGTATGAGTACAAAAGGAAAAAAAGAACAGAAATAAACTTGTGGTGAAAATTCATAATTCTTGCCTGGAAGAGCCTAATTATGATATAAACAAGTAGATATATTTTGAAGATGTAATAGATAAATTTCTCGGAAGGATACTAGGAAGGAAGTGTGGTAAGTGGTTGGTGGTAGAGATAATTTGAGGGTTGAAATGAAACATGAAAAACAGGAGCATGGCGAGAGTTGTAAACTGGACCGTTGAGGTGAATACGGGAAAGTAGATAAGGACAATCTATCCTATTTTGCAGCAATTTTTGCAAGAAGGATATGTCCACGAAATATCTTCTAACAACCAGAGGCTCAATACAGCATGTATCCATCACATAGCGGGTTTGGTAGTCTTCCGGAAGAAGTTTGAAGGCTGTGCCTAGAATGAGACGCCTCTGGACTCGTTCCAATTTGTCCTTGTGTACGGAGTAGTGGGGGTACCACACCTTTGTACAATGCTCCTTGATTGGATGTACCAGGGATTCGTAGAGGTGAGAAATAGCCTTCACGTTGGTAAATTCCCTAGTCAGAGCCATAGAGAGCCATCAAGGCACGGCCCGAGACAGCATCGATGTGGTCACCGAATGTTAGTTCCCGGTCAAGAAACACACCAAGGTCCTTTTCTGAAGATTTTCGTTGGATAGGCATTCCGTTAACATTGTAATTGTGGTGGATAGTATTTCGGTTATGGGAGAAGGTCATTAAATGCCTGCTTCGTGGGCGAATGGCATGAATTGATTCGTGAATATAATTATAAAAAATATCGACAGCTTCATTGAGTAGGATCCCCGCGAAAAGTAACCAGTCTTTAGAAGCAAAAAATTCGTTCATCGTATCTTTCTTGAAAATTAAATTTTAAAAATTTGGGTGGGTGAACCGCGTTACCATTTGTTGTACGAGGAACCAGGAATTCAAAAGGTGTGTGCTCAAGATCAGCTTGAGTGAGTAGATCGCATGCGTTAAGAATGACACCCGGAACATCAGACACAAGTAATCCAAGACATTTCCGGCAGCGTTTGTTAAGGAGTTGAACTGGTGAAGATCGTGCTGACAAGCCGCCTCAAATATCAAGCGACCCCTAGGACAGAGATTGGGAAGGTGTGACACCTGATCCCAGCAGCCCCAATCGACTCCAGGCACATTATAATCACCTGCACAAAAAATCGGTTTCAACGGTTTGTACTGGTTGGTAGGTCCGTTGATAAGCACACCCAATAATTAGTTTGTGGTCGGGTAAAATAAGAAATAGAGGTGTTCGGCATTGTAAGCAGCAGCCCATCCAGTTGATCAAATATAATTTGCAACAGTAATTACAACTCCTCCACCATCTATTTATTATTTGATTGTGATCGATATGTACGATATGCATTGAAATTTGACATGCTAAGTTCGTGTGATTGAGTATCATTCGTGAGCCAAGATTCGGTAATAATTAGAAAATCATAAGTGAGGTGAAGAACTTGATGACACAAAGACGTCGGCTTGGTGTTGAGTCCTCTTGCATTTTGGTAGAAACCAGAGAGGGGTAAGGGGGCTGCTCGACTTTTGATTGAAGAAAGATGGTCACTCGAGATGAGTCAGGTACAATCCTAGGATCCCCAAACTAAAAGTGAATTGTCATTTCACTTCCTTCGCCTCGATTCTTCTTTTTAAACTCTCTGGAAGAAAGCGGTATGCCTGTTGGGATGGAGTTTTTTCGTTTGAAGCCTTAAAAAATGGGAGGCTTAGCTGCTCGATTGTCCATCAGAACTTATAATCACACAATTATAATGCTCATTCAGTTTTTTTTACATCAATATAAATAGTTGACAATTTTTTCGCACTCCAAGTGCTAAAATTTCAAAACAAATAACCATAAATATAATACGATAATTCGCTCACATGATCATTCTGCATGACTGATACTTTTTGCAGATTGCGTTTTCCCCGTAACCAATTAAATTAATAAATGATGAAACACGTGAATTTATAAGAAATCATATGTGACCTGCTAAATTCCAAGTTCTAGTACAAAGCGCTTCCTCTACAAGATATTGAAGGCTCACCATCGAACTTGTGTCCGAAACATTCCTCGAAGACAGAAGGAGATGGAACTAGAACTGGACAATCAGGAACTACGAGAAATCATACGAAGTCATCTTCGAGAGGAAATTCGCAACCTAGAACATCAAAAGCTCACCCAGTGCCAGTAGCAGACAGCTGACTGCATCTGAATATGTTTCCTTGCAGATGGTTTCCGTCGTTATTGTTAACCCTTCACCCGAGGAGGCCACTCAAGGAAGAGGTATCTTAGGCACCGGTAGCCATAGTACTTACGTGACAGAAGGCATGTGTAAGATATTGTACATAAAAGTCGTAGGTAAGCAGAACTTTTCAATCCTGGTATTTGTTAAATCTCGTGCTATCAACATCACGGCACCATTAGTGGATCTTATAACAATGTTTAGAAATGGTGGAAATTCAAACATAACTGCTAACGTCGTACCATAAATTGATGGAAAATGTTGTAAAACAAGGGACGAATACGATTCACCGTAGTTTAATGGGTATTTTATGTACCTACCACAGTGGAGCTACTCTCTGATCAGAATACGAACCATACGATTGAGATATTAATTGGAAACGATTACTTTTATGACATAGCCGAAGGAGATCGCCAGAAAACTCAGCCAGGGTTATGTTTTATTAACACCAAATTAGTTTATATAGTCATTGGACGATTGCGAGAAAATTCTGAATCACAAAGTACGATTAGCTTCCTTAATTTCATAGTAGTTGAGGCATTCTATCCAGAAATCGAAAAATTTGAATGGAGAGAATATTCCGGAATGCCTTAAGGAGCTGTGAAATCGTTTTCAAATTAAATGAAAAATCTTTGTAACTTGGACTTTAGCAAGAGTTACAACGTTTTGTCTACTACGAGAGGTTTGTCGTACATGAGACGGTTTCCCTCACAACCGGGAGAGTCCGTACTCGCAACTTATCGCGGAATTAAACGCGCTCTTCTCGAAACTCCTGTTCCGGGAATTGGGGATATTCCAACCTCTCACTACCGAGGAAAGAAATTCCCTATAGCCGTAGTAACGTGCTACCAAGGTTTTAACGGGACAGTCAATACACCTCTATCGTTATGAATGTTGAATGAAGTGAAGCAGCCCTAGCCAATTCGTCTTCTAATTCCTGATAAGCATGGAACAATTAAAGTCAGCTTGTTATAAAAATACTTTTATTGTTCAATGAGGACTTCCTAATTTAAAATTTTTCTCCTTATTATATTAAATTGCATCCCTAATTTATTCGAGGTGTTTCAGCCTTATTTCAATTACAAGGGTTACAACCCACCATACTTCCTGAATAATGTTCTCGTTTCTAAAGCCCTCGAAGAGAGAAAATTATAAGTAAATCGAAGTCCATAAACAGGTAAAATGTTTCCTGAAATCCCACAAAAACGGTAAACCATTACCCAAACTCCCCGAGTGGGCGGCCTATTACTCAAAGTCCCCAATGAGAGAAACCCCTATACAAGACTCAAAAGTTGAGCAAGATATCCTTCCTACGTGTTCCATTATTTGATTGAGGTTGGATAGCCAAATAAGTGTTTCAGTTGACATTTTCTGAACTAGAGCCGTTGTCAAACTATCCTGATTTTGATTTATACAACATTATTCCCTATTACCAATGGTTCTACTTCAATAATATAATATAATAATACTTTATTGTGCTTTGGAAAATGTACATTTCCATAACTAGAAATAAAAATATTACAAAAATAGATAAAATTTCACACAATTCAGTATTGTATTTAAAAATAAATATGTGGAATGAGAAAAAAAAAAATTAAATGGAAGTATTACTTGCATGGAATTCGAAAAGGGACATACAATATATTGTTCATGTAGGTACTTCATGCAGGCTCCTGCATAGCGGCCCATGGAAGGCATTGCCTGGGCAGTCTTCGGGAAGAGCGTTTCAGAATCTTGATCCACCGAGGAAACAATGAATGAAAGGGAAAGACAAAAGCTGGAGTGGCGCGCGACGTACTTCCCTCAATACAATGATTTCCCTGTCTTCATTGCGGAGGAGTGATGGAGAAGAAAATTAAATGTACTATTTATACTATTCTTATCCGGTATCGTGAATATTATTTTTTGTTCGATTTTTTCATTATTTTGCTTAGAGTCCCTCGTGATGGAGGAAGTGGTTACCGATAAATTGCAATATCCCTGGCAATGTGCCTGTATTGCATGCATTACTTACCAATATGTTTTACTAGGTACTTTTTGCTCAAATTGCTCAGGCCTTAATTTTCAAGAGTAATTTGTGTTTATTTACTACATTTATTTTTTCTAATAGACTTATAGGTGTATTTAGTGGTGCATAGCATTGCCGGATTCAAGTACTCTGCTTTATTGAGGAATGGGGGGAGGGGCGATGAAGCCGAAAAACGTAGGCTTTTGCCGTCCGTTCCCCGCCTCAACCCTAGTTGTTGGCCGATTGGCGTGTTTACTGAACTTCAATTTTTTTTTTTTTTTTTTTTCTTTGGTTTGCTCCGCGTCGCTGTGTTTTCAAACTGCTTGTTGTTTTGGGCGGCTTGGAGGGGGTTCCCTCTGGCCTTAATTGTTGACCGATTTATGCGTTGGAAGTTTATATTTTCGGCATGCACTTGTCCACTTCGCTACCGTGTTTTCGACATTCATGTTTCGGTGGAGGTGATGACCCAGGACTCAGTTATACGCGTGGTGTAGATTCCAAATCTACTTATTGCATAACAAATATTGTGTTCCATTTTCTGGAAATTCATTTTCCCCCAAAGAGAAACGTCCCTTTAATGCATGAATTACTTGACAGCGCGTTATCCTTCGATTTTAATATTGTTGATTGTCACACATTAGCAGTATGTTGCAAAGCACGTTGCACATTATTTAGATGCTTTTTTAATAGCGTTCTTGAGCATTATTTTGGCAAGAGTGAAAGCAATGTTTCTGGTGTTTTTGGCATGGGTATGAAAATAATGTTAAGCAAAAAAATTATACACAATGACAATGCTTAACAAGATGACAGATATTCCGGTTCGCTGGGTGAAAACTAGAAGGACGGTTTTTGGTTTTTATTTTATCATTACTGGTTGTTGTGTTTCAGTAGGAAGTGGTAACCGTGGTTGAAGGTTCATGGCAAGACTTGTTCATATAATAGTCTCTTCTTTTCTAGGACTAACGGGGTTTTTATTTCGTGTCATTCAGAAGACTATTGGATCCTTATTGTTTTATTGAGAAGACTATTATCATTACTGATTTTAAATTGTTATGCATATAACACTTCAATTACAGAAGCAAATAGATAGTGGGGTTTTATTGACTAGGAGTGGGTTTTTATTGACAACGTACATACAATATGAAATCGATATGTCCAAATGTGACTACTCGCAACGAAGCGTAACTATTCATACTTCACAGCATCGTCCTGCCTCTCCCCTTGATCAGCAGATGAGAAGGGAGCCAATTTATCCTCACGGACCTCAAACAGCTTCTTGCCCGGAGTACGAAAATTGATCGTAGTTCCATTACATTATTTGGCACTGGCCTGTCCCTCACTCTGGCTGTTTTCATATGATCCGTCATAAAATAGTTGACATGACGAGCCAGAAGCCAACATTTCTTTGGATTTAATGTTACTTTTGCTTACCGAAATACAGCAAATATCTTACTCAACCACTGTAGATGGGAGTCAAAGTCTGTATGATCGATGAGGACATCGTCGAGATACTCTTCTCTGATTGATCTCATCTCGCAGCAGTCCCGCCATAGCACTCTGGAAGGTGGTCGGAGCATCACTGAGCCCAAAAGGCATAACTTGGAACTGCCACGATCCCTGTGGTGTGCAAAAAGCCGTTTTTTCTTTATCTGCATCAGCCATTGCAACCTGTCAATAGCCACTTTGCAAATAAATGTGCTGAACCTGGAACTTCCAGCAATGGCACCCACTAATTCATCAATTTTTCTGAGAGGGTGTCCATCCTTCTTGGTAGTACAGTTGAGCTGACAATAGTCGACACAAAAACGCGTAGAACAGTCCTTTTTGGCTACCAACACAATTGGGCTGGCCCAAGGACTCTGTGATGCTTCAACTAACCCACTATTTTCCATTTCCCGAATCAAATTGTCTACTTCTCCCATTAAGTAGGTTGCTATCCGCCTAGGTGACTGGCAGATTGGCCGATGTTCACCTACATCAATTGTGTGCACAGACCTTTCAACACGCCCCAAATCCCTTCCAGCTGTTGAAAAGTTACTTCAAGTTCTGCCAGTAACTTTTCAAAGATACTTTTCTGATCATCTGTTAAATTTCTCCCAGCATCAACCGCCAACCATTTGACACTGGTCTTGGTCTAGGATACATTCATTATTGATAGGTGCCACCAGTGCGTTATGACTTCGTATTTCTCCTTGACCTATCTCAACTATCTATCTCAACTCTCATCGATCTATCTCAACTCTAGCCTGTCTTTTTCATCTCAATATCATCGATCTATCTCAACTCTAGCCTGTCTTTTTGACCTTGTTTAGTACTGACGGATTCTTGAGTCCTTTCATAAAATGGTACACAACCACCTCTTCAAGAGCTTCTGTAATGGCTACACCAGGCCAAGCTTGGCGAGACAAAGTGCGCACAGCTTCATGATAGAGACTCAAAGTTTCTGAAGGTTCCTGCGTCCTTGAAACAAGCTCTGTCGTGTACCTTTGGGAACGCTGGTGTGATCCAAAGTGGCGTTCCAAAGCATCCACCAATTTTTCATAGATTCGGCTTGCATTGTGGAGTTGTCCCATCCATTTTCTTTAGCATTTACCTCAAACTGGATTTTGTAGGCTACCCAACTTACAGAGCCATCAGGAGGCCTCAGTTTCAATTGGAGTTTAGTGCTTCTGGAGCTCCCAACACTTTCTTGAAAACGATGTGGCAGAACATCAACACCCCTCAGTTGATCTTGCCATACTCGCCTCATGTCTCCAAGGAAGGCACGCCATTCTAGCTACATATGTTCCGCTATAGCCTTCCTCTCCTCCTCCACATGTTGTTTTAATTCCTTCACTAAATTCACCCTCTCATCATCCCAAAACCGTTGAAATTTCACTATACATTCCATCTTCAGACTCCTCAGCATTACTTCAATCCATATCTCTAACCACATCCTCTTCATTCATCACAACTTCACCAATATATGCTCATTATCACTCACACCTGGTGTAGAATCTGTAAGCAATAGAGAGTCCCGAGAACGAACCGTTGAACGGGTATCCATATCTGTTTGTCAAAATTCGCCTACAGTGTCTTTACAGTCCGATGTTTATAAACTATCCCACCGCTGCCACCACTGAACTGAACCACTTATAAACAGCTTATAAAACGGATAAAATAGGCTATAATGAATGTTTGGATAAAGCACAACACAAGCTTGACCAAGTCAAACCAAGAAGTGGGTTTTATTGACAACGTACAAACAAAATGAAATCGATATCTTCAAATGTAACTACTCGCAACGACGCGTAACTCTTCATGCTTCACAACGAAATTATGCAAAAAACTTTGATATGGTAATATTTTTCATCAATAGTCAAAAAAAGAGCGGGTCTAAATTGAAAAATTAAATTACTTGAGTTGTACGATTTGGCTCAAGTTCAATCGGGTAAAGATTGGAGGAATTTTCTACTGATACCTACAGGAAGCAGGAGCATAGAAAATAGGAAATTAGGAATAGGAGCATTATTAGAATCGAAATAAAAACGTTTTAGCACAATATAGAAGTGATGATATCATGTGGTAGACAAATACACCACTTAGTTCTCCTCAATTTTCCTACCATCTCCTTTTCGTGATTAGTCGCCCGGTGAGCGTCCCAAGTATCAGAATTACTGAAACGTTTCCAGAGAAGTTGACTAACTATCTGTTAGCCCTTCAGGGTGTTAGGAAAGTTAAATCATCTTTCAGTCCTATCTCCAGCCTAGATTTGATGAGCATCGAGATGGAAGACGTGAGCGATGACCCCCAACGAAGGAAACAAACACACTCACAACACGGGAGACCTGGTAATGGGGTGAATTGATAACAGGAATTGCGGTGTAAGAGGTTTTCGAGGGTATCTGGCCCTCTTCCCAATATCCCGCGATACACAGACCCCTATATAGCCAGGCGACCCCGCAACACCCCCTGCAACCCACGAAGAGGACGGGGGTCCTTTTAAGAGAGACCCTTAACACCGGATTTCGTCCCCTCGCACTATCAAGATGCGGTCATATGAGGCCTTTATACAGCAATATCACTTTCAAGTGAACATTAATGGGCTGAAGAGGAGAAGGGAGAATATTGTAGAAGGCAGGATGTCCGACTAAAGAGGGTCGCCCTTCCGTGCAAACTCCCAAGTGTTGACTATCGAAACAACGAGTGTCTCCCTTATTAACACTCTTTCTCAAACTGATTTCTGCACGTTAGGATGAACCAACCCTGCATATAAAAGGTACACGGAAATCAGTGGCAATGAAAAGTACGTCTATCAACCTAACCATTATCTGATATCGTGGGGGGAAAAAACCCGGTCCCGATAAAAAAATGAAATAAATAATATTAATAATAATAACCTACTCAATGAAATATAGATCATTCTGGATTACATTATCATCGTGAACAAAGTTCAGAATTTCTATTACTGACATCGAATGAATCTCTGATCCAACTTGTTGTGCAGCTTTTGGCTCAGTGACGTTCTGTGATGCAAATAACGATTCGACTTTTCCCTGACTTTCATCGCAAAAAATGAGGCTTTTTCATGTCTTATAAGGAGTTCTGACATTTCATCAATTGAAAAGACAAATTCGTTGCTCTATATTCTATGAACTCGATGATGATGATGAATTTAATTGCAATTATTATATATCTACCTGGCATCCAGAAATAACAATCTCCTTGTCTGGAAACGGTTCATGAATTATAGTTTCTGGTATGGACACGGGGCAAAGAAGAATTGCTGACTTTCCTGAAAGCACGAAATTCTCAATTCTCTGTAACGTTCAGATGGTCATATTCCAGGACTATGGAAACGTTTCTCGATGATCAATGGGGATTTTGTCACGGCAATACATGTAAAGCGTACAAACAGGTGTACCTTCATTACAGTTGCTGCCGTCCTCCACAAACAAGTGTTCGATTCTTATAGGTCATTGTCAATCGGAGGCCACTAAATTTACAACCGAAGTGAAAACCTGATGGGATATTTATCTAGTTTGAGAGACTAGTTGATGCACAGAGGTTATCCAGAAAATCTTGATGATGGTAGAATTTTTTCAGCACGAATCCACGGAGTGCATGCGTCAGTCCTGGAATCGAGTCCACAGACGAAGGATATATTTCACGAAGCACCGCTTTCATCATGATAAGTATATTGGACACAGTTTGTCTCAACGACCGCCTTCGCCATCACGTCAACACCGTCAACCCTATTTTACTTCGGCTAATACAACCTAAACTTACAAGTGCCATGGATCTGCAGAGTGCCGATCAAAGAACCTATTTCAACAAGAAATGCTAAGATGAACCAGCTTTTCACGAGGGAAAACCCACAACCATAAACCTTCGGATGAATATTTACAGGGCCTAGTTAAACCAGATCCCTTCCAGTTCAAGAACAATTGAAATCAATTGATGAATACTGTGAAGTGAAGTATTGCCTAAAATGCCAAAGGCAGCGAATTATCATTAGTTGCAACAGTAAGAAATGGTTCACAGCTGGGTTTCAGGAGCTGATATACCCTGAGACCTCAATTTAAATAGCTAACAACTTGCGAAAAAGGGCTTCGAAATAATTCTGTTCTAGCCACGGATACAAAAAATGGAACGACACGCCTAGGACTTATGAAATTCTATTCTATTCTATCCTCATTTCTGTTTGACTTTTCTGTTATTTAACTACTCTTTATTTGCCACTAAGAAGCGCTCGAAAATACAAACCTTTTGGGCATCAATCGGTTTGCACACCAAGTGGTATTTATTATTATTATTAGCTGGCCGTCTATTATTTCTTATAATAATCCCCAAAACTATATTACTATTAACTAGCTGGTTCACTCGTGCGATGCACAGGTTGACTTGAATATACGCAAGCCCCCCTCACCCATCATATTTTGGGACAGCCCTAAGGATCTGATTAAGTATTTACTTAAAGTACTTCCTTATAAATTACCTATTAGGACCAAACTACTGAGATCCACCCCCATTCCCTCTCAAAAAACACCCCCCATTTATCAGATTAAAAATATTCTTGATAGATAATCCAAAAGAACGTTCAGACTAATCCAATTTCATTCATCCGAACATCAGAAGCACCAGTTCGTTCGGTGATGTCTAAATTATTCCATTTAACCGCCCCCTCCCCCCTCACTTTTTTTTTCCTTACCACAAACACCTCCCTATGGTTGAGGCTAGAAAAAATTTTAATAGCCAGTGATTGAGGTTAACGTAATCTAAACATATTTGCCCAATCAGATCCCCAGTTCGTTCAGTGATGTCAAAGATACCCCTTTCCAAACTCCCTCCCCTAAAAACACCCCTATGGGTCGGAACTGAAAATTTCTAATTAGGCTATGGTTTTTTAGTATTATCCAAACATATTTTATCAATCAGGTCTTCAGTTTATTCAGTGATGTTCAAGATACCCCCATTCCATCCCCACCCCTCCCTCAAAATACTCGTTATAATTCAGATTTGAAAATTTCAAGAAGTCTGTGATTCAAATTAGAGTATTCCAAACATTTAATAAATCAGGTCTTCAGTTTGAAGCACTTTGACCACCCGACCACCTCCCCCTCCATTGTGGGTCAGATTCGAAAAATTTGAAAAAAGTAGTCATTGATTTGAATAAGAGTAATCCAAACATATTCGACAATCAAATCCCCAGTTTGTTCAGTGATGACAAAGATACCCCCCCCTTCCCCTAAACACCCCCTCCCTTCAAGTAGCCTGTGATTTAAGTTAGAATACTAAACACCCCCTTCTATCGATTCGATTTGAAAAATTTCAAGTAGCCTGTGATTTAAGTTAGAATACTCATGCAAACATTTTATTCTACAACTCAGATCTGAAAATTAGGGAATGGAGAACACAGTTGGTTCAGTGACGTTTTTTGAAATTCATAACTTTAAAACGCTTTAACTAAAACCCCCATCCCACTCCCCAATTTGATTTAAATAAGTCCCTCATTTACAGGTCAGATTTGAAAAAAGTATTCACTGACTTGAATTAGAATAATCCAAACATATTCGATAACCAAATCCCCAGTTTGTTCAGGGATGTCAAAGGTACCCCATTCCCCCTCCCTCCTCCTCCCCTAAAACACCCCCTATGGGGCAGATTTGAAAAATTTCAAGTAGCCTGTGATTTAAGTTATAATAATCCAAACATATTTGAACAATCAGATCCCCAGTTCGTTCAATGGTGTCCAAGATACACCATTTCACCCCCCCCCCCCCCCCCCCCCTCCCTAAAACACCCCCTCTTGCTCAAATTTTAAAAACTTCAAATAACCTATCAATTAAGTTGGTCTGATACAGACATTTCCCTCTCACTTATATCAGTTGTCCAATGACCCCTGTAACCGTGAAAAGCGGAAAAATATACGGACAGACAGATAAAGAAAAATTGAGAGAATCGTACCAATCGTCTACAAATAGTATGAGACGAAAAAGAAACGCTAAATTGCATGATTCTAATCAATGAACAGACAGATGTACTGACGACTTTATTAATGTAGATAATGAAAACAAAACATCATAGATGGGAAAAGTATGCCATTATTGCTCAAAATCGTTGAAGCTTGTTTTTCCCAATTCCCACCACCATTTACTTATTGTGGAGCCAGCCCATTGCAGCGTTGGGATTAAATTTATCTCCTGCATAGAATGGATGAAATGTGTAATGGATAACCGCTTTGTTACTGTTGATGTGTCTCGGAAGCACGCTATCGGATGGAAGTTTAATTCAACCTTATAACGAAAAAGAAGTTTTCATCAAATCCAATCAATTCAATCGATTCTATCAATTCCCCTCAATCGTTCAGCCAAACCCGTATTGTTTAACCGATGGGATAGGGCGAGGAGAAGTATAGTGTGCGTAGTTATTTTCCAGATCGGAGCACAATCCATGATATTGACTCAACTCTTCAAATACAAACACTGCGCACTTTATTTATCTTGTCATCCAACTTCCTGAGGTGCTTGCATAGCATTACCACCTCTTAGTTTTCGAATAGTAGATACTGTTATATAAATATGAATTTCCTACTATTTTAGTTATATTTACTATAAATTGATATAGTTATATAATATAACTTAGTCTCATAATTATAACTTTTCCATAATCCTAATTGAGGATTAATAAGCTAATTAAATTGACTATCTAGTTATAATTTCACTACTGTGTTACTCTCCAAACTTGCATGATTTATTTAACCCCCATAAGTTTTGGCAAGGCAACACAATAACGACAGCGCGTATGGATATTCAGTTTAATTGGTAAGGATAATTTTTCCCCATCGTTCTAATATCAATGTCTGCCAACGCTATTATAATATTAAGAACATCCCATTCGAAACATGACGGCTACCTAATAAAACACGATCTGATTAGATTACCAACAAGTTATGGAACGTGCGTTGATAATGCCACCATATGATTGCATTCTTACGGTAAAGGACTCGGAGATGCTATGTTTTAAAAAAATCTTATTCTTTCTAGTTTGTTCAGCTTTTGTAATAATACAGTGAATGATGTTTTGAATTAATTGGTTTATAATTATTGAATATAATTTCATGTTACAGGGTGTATATTATGGACGTTACATTATGGCTACCATGATAGGACTGAATTTACGGAAGTGTCAGTGGAATATTGAAATTACTTGGAAAAGCAATAAATGTATTGTCTACTAATAAGAGGTATAATAATAATGACTCAAGAGATGGGATGTAGCATACTGAGAAAAACGTTGATCTAGGAAGATGATTCGCATGAAGAGAGAAAATACAAACTTGGTGGTTGTAAACAATAAATTTGGTCTTATAACTAAAGTATATGGAAAGCTAAACAAGGTCAGTGACTTTCTTGTAGAATTGTTGTACAAGGATGAGGAACCCCATTTAGTTAATATAGTAATTGCAATTATTTACAATCGAGTCTAATTCATGAGCACTTGAAAACTGTAGATCGCATGATTGAAAAGATATCTAAATAACTTGATGGAATGGCAATATCCTGGGGGAAATATAAGGTAATTTAATTTTATTAAATGGAAATACTACTCACTTCGTTACAAGTGCTATGCCGGGTGCACCATGCCATTTACCTGTAACAATAAGTTGAAAAACGTATGTAGTAAGAATCGTTCCTTCTTATAACATTGATATATAACGTAGAGTTCAACATCATGTTACAGAGTTTGGTTTCTGTGCATAGCACGCATATGATCAGACACATTTTGACTATATATTACTTAGGCCTCTAACATAACTTCGAGTCTTTAAGCATAGAATTCAGTTGATATAATCACGTATACCAAAATTATAAATAAATAAATAGATAAAATGAAATAATAAAACCCATTACTACTGCCAGTAGCAGTCTTTCTTACCAGGAATTTAATAGGGTTCCCATGTTTTCTGGGTTGGTTAATCGAGTGGAACTACTCTCATACTTTTTCCACTCAATACTACCATAGGTAAGAACAATTTAACGTTAATCCTTACTAAACTCTTTATTACCGAAGTAGGATTTGAACATGATCTGATGTTTCAAGTGAAGTATTCGGTCAACAAGCTTATTTTGAGCTGACGGAGTACCTAAGCCTGACGTACCCGCTGCAGAATCCACATAGGTAATTGTAAAATTTTTTTGAATGATCGAGCGGATAACTACGTCATAATGAAGTTTTATAACTTTCTGTTTAGTTATTCACCTATTATCCATCATTATTCACTCATCAGTCTGCCTCTAACACCTCCTATTCCACTATCGGATCCCTTATACCTGATAAAGGATCTTACTATAAAAGAATGGCAGGAATGGTACAACATCCAGTCTCCATTCAAAGGAATTAACCATTTCCAAATCATGGAAGGAGTAACAAGAAGACCACTACCTCTTCATCTGTGGTTTTCTCGGAAGGGCATTGTGCAGTTGGTGCGTCTGAGGACTGGCCATATGCATGTAAATAGATGCCCTTTCATAACCGGTGTAGCTACATCTTCAAGTTGCGATTTCTGTGGAGTCGTAGTCGATGTCATGTTACATTAATTGTTGAATTGTCCTCTCTACACTGACGAATGACGACCATTCGAAAACATCTGAGACACCCTAGATTTACCTCATGCCCTTAAATCTAGACTACAAACAATTTTTGGACTTTATGAGAAGTAACCTTATTTTCGTTACCTTATTTTCGTTACCTTAGTTCGTTATCTTATGAGAAGTTACTTGAATATTGAATTGTATAATTTTGTAATCTATATTCGAAAAATACCAGTTATATGCATCTTAATGGAGAAAGCTCAAAGGGAATAAAATTACTTATTTATGTGTATTCCAATTTGAAGTGGTCAGGCACGCTGTATAAAGGGTTGAGAATGAAACCATGAAAGTGCTATATAAATAATTGGGAGAACTAAAATTACCGTGTGCCTGGTTGATTCAAGAAGCTGAGGAGTAATTATCAGTGTGTGAAACAAATAACTAGGTAAACTTTATTTATAGAGACATTCGTTCCTATTTCAGCTTTCTACAACCGCCGAGTAAATCTTAATGACGTAGGATTCAAATGGGTATATATATATATATATATATATATATATATATATATATATATATATATATATATATATATATATATAATCACTTAGTAAGAAAAGAGAACAGAAAATAACAACATAAAAATAGTTCTGTGTTGTTATTTTCTGTTCTCTTTTCTTACCAAGTGATTATATTCAAGCTCTTCTAGAGTCATTCTTCAAGTGATATATATATATATATATATATATATATATATATATATATATATATATATATATATATATATATATATATTTTGAAATATTATTGAAAATTTTCTTTGAAAAACCTTTTCAACACGGAGACTAGATTTTTTAAACAAACATTTCAAGTTAGCAACTTGCAACAAACTTGGTAACTTCAGCAACAACTTTATAACACTACTTTTTGAAAGTAAAACTAGACCAAAAATGGAGTAAAGAGTAAAACGCTGTCAAGGGAATTTTTATGTCTCAATCCTTCTTCACGAAAACTACGTTTTCTACCCTAAAACCTATATTTATTCACTATAAATCAATCAAGTTCAACTCTTGATCATACTTTTAGAATCTGTGTTATATTTTCTTTTAGAAAAGTGGCCTTCGATTCCGGCTTCGGCCTTCGAAGAAATACCATGTAATACCATACCAACAGCCTGAATGTGATCAATTTTGAAATCAAATTGGCTTCTCTTAAAAATTCTTAAAAATCTAGAGAACCACTTGCCATGCTTCAACCCTTTAAGCAACTCATCTGTCTTCGGCAATGGGTGGGCATCTTTTAGTGTGACCTCATTCAATTTACGATAGTCAACACAAAACCGTGTACTGCCATCCTTTTTCGCCACCAATACAATGGGACTAGCCCATGCACTATCTGAAGGTTCTATAACCCCTGCATGAAGCATCTCATCCACCAACTTGTCAACTTCTGGTCGTTTCACGGGTGCTAGTCTGCGAGGTGCTTGCCGAATCGGCCTATGACCAGCTGTGTCAATTTTATGGGGTGAGACCTTTGCAGCTCCATACATCATTCGCCCATCAGTAAACACATCATGGAACTCTGTAACAAGCGCTGTTATAACATCTTTCTGGCTGGGTGTAAGTTCTGCTGAAGAGCGTTCCACTAGCTCTTCCAATACCCTACTCAACTGCCCTTCTTGCACAGCATGTAGTTCCTCTTTTCTTGTTCTGTAGTCAGTGAATCCGATTTCTTGAGACCCAAATTTCAACACGCCCCTGTCCAGGTCAAGTACACATCCCTGACTAGCCAAGAAATCCCATCCTAGCAGACAGGGTTCCTGAAATATATACTCTTCAATAAATAGCCTCTGCTTGTATTGCATAACCAAAGGGTAAGCCAGTACAAGTTTCCTCAATTAAATACTCAATAGCGCTGCTATCAGCTGCGTTGAATCCCGGTTTAACCATGAAGATATTTTCGAATCTCCGAATCTCCAAAAGACTTCTCAATTAATATGCTTTCGAACGGAATGGTCAACTTTGGGTTTAAGTTTCGATTTGGCAGAGAAATTCAAGCCAAAATATTATTTAAAAAAAGGTGGTCTAGATTGAAAGATGGGGATGGAAAATGTTGTCTCTCGTTCGCAATAGAACATGAAACAAGAAGGAGAGAAATTCAAGATATAGAAAATAGAGGAATGATAGAGAATGTGGAAATGATTGATTCTTCCACCCCCTTCCTATACCAATTCGGGATGGAATCACAAAGCTGGACATACAATTTGAACGCACATCATCTGAGCAAGTTTTCAAGAGATTTTACCACCTCCAGGAAATGTTCAAAAGGAGTATTAAAGTTTTCACGAATTTCAGAAATTTTAATTTATATAATCTTTCATGTTTTATATCTGAACATCCTCTTTGGTGATATTGACCGCTAATCAACGTGCAATATTATATTCTTTTAGGAAAGTTCGAGCTGATTGATTGAGTTAAAAAAAGATTAATGTGAGTTTTTGCGAGGAACTTACTGCGAACATGATACCACTTCTTCGGCCCTCTTCCTTCACCGGCGACCACGTATTTCAACTTTGCAGCGTAAACTTTTGTACTGAATTGAAACCTGATCGCAAAGTTGACCATACCTTACGAAAGTACCATACCTTCCAGAATATTTTTGGAGCAGTAAAGATTCAAAGATTTCATGGTTTTTATTTTATTTATTTATTTTTGTCTCATTGTTGTTTATACTTTTGTCAATAATTTATTTACTTCCAATCAGAGGGAACTTTCCTTCTCCGAAATTTTACACTGATTTCAAAAACATGATACAACGTTGGAATTGATCGATTTTGAGTGGAGAAATATCGGTTTTTAAGGAAACCACGAGGTTTTGTTAAGGAAACGTTTTAAAAATCATATCTTGAAGTCGGATTGAGGTAGATTATCTGTAATTGTGCTTGACGGCGTTTTACTTCGCGTTTGGTATAGTTTTATTAACAAATAAAATGTTAACACTAATCCTAATCCACGCTGTATATCTATATCCAATTCAAAATCTCACATTGTATATAAGTAACCATCAGATGATGTGTTAAATATCACAAACCATTATTCATGAACTAATACGTGATTCATACTGTGTCATAACTACCTACATATTCCCTTCCAGTAATTGAACATTATCCTCCAGTCTATGAGTACCAATAAGATTTTCTTAGATGTGTAGGAGAAGGAAACGTAAAGGTGGTAGAAGCCTGAATAATCTTATGAATATGGAGACTGAATATGGTAGGAGACTGAATAATTTGGGCATATTTACTCAAGTATTTTATTTTATTCCATCAGCCTAAACATCTCAATGAGAGCTTACCAAAAAGGTGTATAGTTACGTGAACCTATAGAATGATTAGAAGTGGCTAAATGTCACCGCCGCGTCTGCCTGTCCGATCTTGGAAGCGCCATTTTCTCTGTATCGGTTTTACGTCCCGACTACTGAACTGTCGAGCTGAAAATTTACAATTGTGAGCATTCAAAAATTCAATTTTCAGATCAAAAATGAGAAACTTTAGCACATGCAAGTAGCCAATTATAAGAATAATTTTGATCGTAATGCTTCAGGGATATATTTTAAAAGTACCTATTGGTGATATGACTAATCGTAATGCAACAGACTTACCGTCTAGATCACAGAATAGATGCTTCATATCAAAATCAAATTAACTAAATGTATCAAGAGTACCATAGTAAAACAATCAAAATTACGCACATGTTTCGGAAAGATATTACCTAAATTTCATTCGAAAAACGCTTTGAGTCGAGGATTTGACTCATCTGTTTTCTGATATTTTCAGCTTTACCATCGAGAGCAACGATTATGCAAAATTAATACGGATACCATCGATTCATGGTGTAATTTATATTGGAACTTCTATTACCTGAGTCAAGTAACCAATAGTCAATTATAATATAATGATGATTTGATAAGCTATGGTTTCTGCAAAGACATTATTCCTTGATTTATGTACTCGGGCTGAGTTCAATTTTTATGAAGATCTTCAGGAATAATATGGCCAGAGGCAGTATTATCTAAATGGATTCGTGTGACCAAAGTGATAGTGGAAAATTTTCATAGAATTTTTTATCTGCTCACTAGGAAGATCTGAGCGAGAGCTTTTCAAAATCGTGCCATTTTATGGGCATCATACCAGTAAAACGGCGACTGAAGTTCATATGCACAATGACGCCACGGCCCCCGCCACAGGGGCTCCCTTGCACTACTACATCACAGATCCTACCCGTTTATTGGCCCAACTAAACGGCCTTTTTTTGCTGAAAATAGCTACAAGGGCGTTTTCAAGTGCGCTGAATTTTAACCTGAGGAGAAAATGTGAAATTCCAGCAGATGAATGTACCCCATCGTTTCCCCTCAGTTATGAAGTTCACCCCTACCGTGGATAATGTTATTGCACAACGTATACCAACCTATCCATGTGAGGAAGTGTGGGGTCTATAGTTAGTAAAACTAAGATCGTTTCCTTAGTATGGATATTGTCTTTATTATTCACCCCATCCCACTCATCGACCCTCCTTGATTGTTTTGTTCTTCAAAATGGATGCTTTTCCATACATGCTGTTTTGGTTCACACTGATAGTCAGATAGCGAATGTATAAAACTCACGCGCATGCACCTGTATTTGTTAAAATTAATGGAAATGAATCGTTACTATGGTTTTGCTTGACAGAACACAATGATACACTAGAGTAACACGCAGAGCTGGAGGCTTTTCGAAATCGTTATAGTAAACAGCTTATAGTAAAGGGTTCTCGTGATTTGTCGGTTACAAATGGTGTATCTGTTCACCGAGCCGAACAATGTTTGAAGGGAAAAAAAGATTTCGAAAATTTATGGAAGTAACGTGGCCCATACAACCGGAAGAACAAAAAAGAACGCTCCCGTTCTGTAACAATCTGGCTTCAATGGTCTCGTGGAAGGGGTATTGAGAAGGAATGGGAAGTGACCGCTATCACTACGGCATGTTGCTGACGTATTCGGCTACCCTAGTGTGGTTTCATATCCTTCAAAGGTAATCTTTAGCCCTAAATACTTTAGGGAGAAGGCGATCCCGGTTCGAGACCCATCTGTCCGGGCGTCTCTCCATTTCCTGCCTGAGATGGAATAAGGTCCGCGAACTGGAAAGCTCAGCTATTGCCCTTCAAAGGGGGAAAGAACCCCCCACTCCCACCCCATCATCATGCTTTTTTTCTTCATCCACGGCAAAAGTCGCGGTGTAGAGGGCACCACTCTCGGGATTATTTCCCTTTGTATTCCGCAGGACTCGGTTGTTGACTCGATTTTATGAACGCGGCGAATAAAACCCCGGTACATCCCTTCACCATTATTATTGTACAGCTTTGACATTTTTAATCCAATACTCGAGTGAGCGACTGAAGATCGTTTATCCGATTATTCTGATGGGTGCTACACTGTTCACAAAGTAAGGATACCAGAGGGAATTTTTCCGTCGCTACCAGGCAATATATAAAATAGGTATTTTATCACAATATAATCCTCTTGAATGAGTCAAATTATTACTGTGTGAAAAAAAAGTTTGAAACGAGAACATGATATAAAACTGGATAGCTTTTCTCTGTCTTTCACTTCACCGAACACCTGGGGAGATATTATTCTCGTGGAACGATATATTGTCATGAAATACCTGATTTATCACCTAATACTGTATTGTATAGCTATAAAATTAACTCACTCAGTTTTTGTTATTTCATTTAGTTGAGATGAATAATTATAGTTTTACCATTCTACAAACTGTTATAAACATAACTTGATAGTACAAGACAAGTCTCATTGCAATCCAAGCAAACTAAGAATTCCAATTATCCCATTGAACTTATGACACAGTCACACTAAGTGTACTGATTGCCAGGATATGCACTAATCATTTTTGAGCACTTGGTTTGTGCTGAAGTCGATCGAAAAAAATATTTATGTTTAGCAGCTGATTTTTTTTGTCTGGTGAGCTGCACTTTGATAGTTTGAGAGCATTGATAATTATTTTTTTCCTATTTTTAAATCTGCAAACTAACGAGAAATGTCCTTTCCGCTTACTAATTGAGCATTGCTTTTGAAAAGCTGGTCGGTATTGTTTTTTGTGGTTCATGTGGTTCGTGGTTTTGCGTGGTTGAGTTTCCTTCCGTCCATACTTCTTTAGACTTCGAGCCTCCTTCGTCGATCGTCGAAGTAGTTTTTGCCAATTCGAAGGTATTCGTGTACTGGTATTCACGAATACCTTTGAGATCACACACTTTTCGATTTAAATAATATAATGGGTTTGTAATCTTCTCGCATACGGCTATACCCGCATTTTTATATCCGAGTTTCCTTCCATCCATACTTCTTTAGACTTCGAGCCTCCTTCGCCGATCGTCGTAGTAGTTTCTCACCTAGTGCAGTAAAAAAGTTTGTAATTTTTAGTTGGTTTTGAGTGAGAAATGGCGTTTATAGTTGATTCTCTTTTGGAGGTGTCTTACATTTGCTTTGTTGTGAGCTTTACTAATTCTAACCGCTTCGGTAAGTGTGAGTTGTTCTCTGTTCAGAAGTTATTCTCTGATTTTGTCGTCATGGACACCTTTTACTATATTATCTGTGATTAGGTCATTTTTTAGATTCCCGTAATTACAGTTAGAAGGTTGAAATGTGATTTCAGTCGGAAATTCATCAAACGATTGGTGTTCTTTTTTGAGCATTTTATTAAATTTTTAACGTTCATAGGTTAAATTGAGTTTACCTATAAAATAGTCAAAAACTTACTGATCACAGCTTCTGAATTTTCGGAATCATATTCACCCAAAGAGGAAGTGTTATAAATGTCAACCACATCAGGTCCAATTGTCATTAGGATGCCACCTGAACATCTGAAGGCCGCAAAGATAGACAGGACACAGTAGCATACCAATTCCACTGTTGAAGCCACTTCTTCCAAGTATTGGCCATGTCATCTTCCGAAACTACAATGATTTTCGGAGGCTTGCAGTTTGAGTCAGCCGCACGGGGAAAGCTTGCTGTATTCCCATCATCTTCTTCATTTTCCTTGAGCCTCCTAGAACCCCTTTTCCTGGGTTTCGGCACCATGTATGCCAGTTTGTATTTTAATATTAAGCAGCATATAAATTAATTAAATGAGGTATACAGGAACATTACGTAGGAAAACACTGAATGAATTTATTTTATAAAACAATTGTTGATATTCACAAATAAGGATGCATAGCAACAGGTCAAACGGCGTTAATCATAATTGTGTAGGTGAGATGATTAGTGTACATCCTGAAACAGATATTGTTTGAAAAATTGACCACCAAAACTTCACGTGGATTCAGTTTCCTGAGTAGAACATGACACTGGAACCATCAATTTCGTCTTCCAACGTACACGCTTCCACTAATTTCAGTTTATCCTTTTCTTTCTTATTTCGGCGTCGACTTGCAGTTTCTTTCTCTTGCCTCTTGATGGATTGAAACATTTTTCTACTACTTTTCCTCTGATGAGTGCCAGCTAATTTGTTACCTATGTTACCCGCACACTTCATGTTTTTGGCTTTTCAAAGACATCTTCCATAGAACTAGCCATTTCAATGGTCCCAGTTTTCAGGATTATCAATTTACAGACTAAAATGTACAGTATTACAAATATTAGACTTTTTTTCATGGCCATATTACCAGACATGTCGGAAGTTTTTGACCTCCAAAAGTAATCGCTATTTCTTCTGTCTTTTGGAAATCTTCTTGTACCTAATTCATTTCATCATTCAATGGTTCTTAAACCACGAAGAACACCTTCTTTCTATGCCTCTTCCACTATTTTTCTTGCTTGCTTGCCCAGAAGGATAAAGGCGAAGTCCTGAATGCGACTACGAATATATTCACAGAAAACCTATTCCTATCGCACTGTCGATACCGTGGTTGCTTACTATGAGTCGCTCGCGCCGCACCGTGCGTGGCAAGGCAGGAGGTTGTTAGTAAAATGACCGTGCTCAAAGGTGCCTCGAGCCGAGCCTTTCGTAGCGTCGGTACCGGTCCACATCTGCCTTGGGCCACATTGCAATCGCAATGTTAACTGACAACCTTCGAGTCGGGTGGTTCATGTGCTGGCATCGAGCATACGTGGTTAACATTTTTACCAACTGCGTATGCCTCACCCTGAGGCAAACGTTGCGAAGCGAGCTGCCTCGCACTGTCGATACTAGGCTTTAGAAGTACAGAGTGGACATTAATCCTCCATCATGGATTACGGGTTTTCTGACTTGTCCGTTCGTTATGATCAAGCGCACTACTGTTCTAATTTATCTGTTGAATTTTGTTGAACTGAGGTAAGCGATTTTAAGAACCACCACACCGCAGATCGGTAAGTGGCTCCAATACTCAACTACTTGAATTTTATTCGTTACAGTCCTCTAATACAAAACATTTTGGTTTCTTCGAGCATGGGATAAGTGATTCAATTTCACTTATAAAAATTTTGCTTTGGTTAGATTGTGATTTGATAGCTATTTGGAGCATTGATACCGTTAGGAATATATTTCTTTGACCTGTAGACTCAGTTCTACGTTATTTTCACCGCGGTCTTTTGTTTGTGCCCAATCAAAGCGAACTTTGAATCTATTTGTTGTGAAGTGGATGCTCAGCCCCGGTTGATATCAGCTGATATTGATAAATTTGATATTGTTGTTTCTGAACTATTAGTTTTTAATCTGTCATGTGGGATGTGAAGTTAAGAATCATTCAAAACTGACTGAACACTGAGTTTGGTCGACTTCAAGGGATATAAATGATCTCACAAAAAAGATAGGTGTGTCTAATGCAATGCTTTTTATGACTGAACCTAAGTCAGTAAAATCAGTCCCTCAAATTAGAAAAGTTATTCTTGAATTATTATTGGAAGAACAAACTTTTAGAGCACCTGCAGATGACAAGTACTCTCCCGATTTTGATAGATTAACAAATTTTGATGAGATAGCTGATGTACTTGCGACAGTTGCTGAGGAACTTCTACGTAAAATTAATTCAACTAAATCTCCAATACCAATCAAATCTGATTCCCCCAAATCTAGTATCAAGTTACTTCTTGAAACTATGCAAATTTTTGATGTTAGATTTGAAAGTTGGCCTGGATTTTATCAATCTTTTAAGAAATTAGTACTTGAAAATCCAGAGTTTAATGATTTGCAACGAGTTAATTACTTAGTAGCACATCTCGATGGAAAGGCTAGGTTTATTTGTGCAGGTATTCCTCCCACTGAGGAAAATTATAAACCTTTGTTTACAACATTAATTCAACGGTTTGAAGATAAAAGGTCACTCGGAACATATTATTTCAATAACTTAAAGAACTTCAAACAACTTTCGAAAGAAAGTGAATAGGATTTGAATAATTTTTTAGATAATTATGTTGACTGAAATGTTCGGATTTTCTTGATTTTTATTTAGTGTACTTAGTTACGAAAAAATTGGATACTGGTACTTGCCGGGAATTTGAACACTTTTGTAGATCTGAGGAAATTCCTAGTTTCAAAGATTTAGAAATGTTTCTTAGAAGTGAAGTTAAGATTCTGGCTAGACAATCGACACCTAGTAGGTACATTTAATAATACTGCCTCTAGTTCTAAACCTGTTACCAACCTTAAACTGAATGATAAACCGGCTTCGAACAAAACTCATGCCATCATGGCACAAAACACTGCGTATTGTGATGAAGTGAAATCGCCCAATTCAAATAAAAGCTGTGTTGCGTGTAAATATACCAGTAAACACGTTCTTTATAGATGTAATGAATTTGAAGCTATGTATCCGTTCGATCGTTATCAATTAGTTAAGCGTAGTAGACTTTGTTATGAAATGTTCTAATCCATTTTCACATGGGCTTGTGGTTCAACTAATTTGTGTTACCTACCAATGTTTTAAGAAACATCATTCCATGATACATTATGTTTCGAATAATGAGACTCCGAGCACTAATTGTGATAGTAATTTGCCTACGAAATCACCTGCTGAAGCTGGTACAGCGGCGGTGGACTAGGTCAGCTGCGTATATATCACACATTCCTCATTCATCGATGGTCTTGCTGTCAACTGCTCGAGTTTCAATTAAAGATAGTAAAGGAACCTTACATGTAATCGGTGCTTTGTTGAACAATGGAAGCCAGCCGCATTTCATCACAAAGGCTTGTCCATCCGACGGGCTAATTTGGTGATGGATTGTCTTGATATAAATTTTACTCGTTGTCGGGAAAAGATCACATTCACATTTTCGCCATTAGTTCATCCAACTGTTTTACTGTGGACGCCTTCGTCTTGGATGTGATTCGTGAAAATTACGCTCGATGCCCATCTCGATGGATGGTTTGCCTCATTTAAGGGGTTAGGAGTTAGCAGATGAGAACTTCAATGTGCCTGGACCCGACTATGTTCAAGCCGTCAAACGAAATCCAGATGGTTGGTTCGTGGTCTCTTTACCATTAAAACAGCCACCTCACCTCCTTGGAGATACCCTTGAAACTGCAAGAAGGAAATTTAGTCGCTTGAACGGCGTTCAAGGATTTTCTAAGTCGAAGGGGTTGATGTGTCTACCTTGGTCAACCATCCACTATGGTTTTCATGCCCATCTTGGCTCTCTGACGAGGATAACGACTGGTCACTTTTGAGAATCACAGACTTACAAAGAGGTTCACCCCCTGAAGAGAAGAAAACCGTGGCCATGAAAATTTGTATCCAGACGAAATGGGGTTTTACCCACCTCTTAGACCGAGTATGGTCGTTGAGACGTCTACATCGAGTTACTGCTTGGGTCCTTTGTTTTGCTAGACTGTCTAAGTTTTGTATTGGATGTTACACAGCTCAGAGACATAATTATGCTGTATACCTTTGGATTCGACACGTACAATATAAACATTTCTCTTCGATTATTGCAGACCTTCAGGCACACGCGACATCGTAGACACCCTTTAGTTTTGAAACTTGATTTGTTTCTGGATAGGGGCTCCTCAGGGGGGGGGGGGGGGGGGGTCTGCAACATTCCTCCCTAAAGTATGAGAAGCAGCACCCATTGCTCCTCCCAAAGGACGATCCCTAGATAAACCTCCTAGTGGACCAGTGGCATCGAGACAATTAGCACACAGGTGCATATCTCTTTATGTCACTCTCCTGTACTCGATTTTGGATCATCGCTGCACGAGATTCAATTAGAAACCGATGTCATCTTTGTAATGTTTGTTTCCGTGTGAAGCCAAAATCCCAGCAGATTAAAATGGCGTCGCTTCCATCAATACGGTTGCAGCAGGCCAAAACTTTCACAAATTGTGGAGTGGACTACGCGGGCCCATTAATGATCACAATGTCACACCATAGAGGAGTCAGGTGTCACAAGGCATATATATGTCATTCCGTGTGTATGAGCCCAAAGGCTCTCGACGAGCTCTCGATGATGGTATCTAGGACTCGCTGCAGATCTATCGACTTCATGTTTTTTGGCAGCCTTGAAGCAGTTCCTTGCTTGTAAGGGACCCTGCACGACTATTCTATCGAACCAGGGAACGACTTTTGTTGGGGCTCGTTCTGGGCTCAACGAGCTTTACACACTTCTTGGTTCAGAGAGCATCTCTGAGGTAATTGGTAACGAGTTAGCAAACCGTCGGATAGAGTGGGAACTGATCCCCCTTAGGCCCCACATTTTGGTGGACTCTGGGAGGCCAATGTGAAGAGCGTCAAGTGTCACCTATTGAAGATTGTTGGCAACCAAATCCTTACTTATGAGGGAATGACTACTGTTTTGACGCAAATTGAAGCTCTTCTGAATAGTTGGTCTCTAAGTCCAACTGCAGAAGAGCCACATCACCAATTGCGTTAACTCCTGCTCATTTGCTTACCTTTGGGTCTACTTTACATCATCTTCCCGCCAAGATGTGAACTGCTGTTCCTATCCAGCGTCTTGACCATTATGCGCTTGTAAATTGCATCGTCCAACACTATTGGAAGAGGTGGAGTCAGGAGCATAGTAGTTGGGACTCGTTCTTGTGAAACGAGAGAACACGCCGCCTCTCCAGTAGCCATTGGCAATCGTAGAGGAGGTATTCCCCTCTCGGGATGATCAAATTCGAGTTACGAAACTTCGTACCCGTACTGGGTCTTTAATTCGCCCAGTTTTGAAACTATGTACGCTTCCAATGCAGTAATAACATTTCACTGTTTATTTATTATATTCGGTTCATTGCATGTATTAATGTGAATTTAGAACTTTGTATAATCTATTTTTTTATTCTCTGAAGGGCTGAGTATCCACTTCAGGGTGGGGTATATGTTGAGGCAAAACTCTTCGTTTCCGACTAGCTGCTGAGGAGACCACTAGATGGCATGAGCTACCTCATTGACCCTTCAGATGTTTCGAGTGGAGATTAATCCTCCATCTTGGATTACTAGATATTCTGACTTGTCCGTTCGTTATTTGTTGAATTTGATTCGTTTTTTATTGCTGTCTTCATTCGCACATGCTCCGCCAATACCTCCTAGGTAGATGTTCCTCCTGCGAATTCATTAACCGCCTACCTTTCCCTCAAATTCCCGTAAAATCCCAACAGTTGAGGTAAGCGGTTTTATGAACCACCACACCGCAGATCGGAAAGTTGCTTCAATGCTCAACTACTTGAATTTTATTCGTTACAGTCCACTTATACAATACTACATTATTTATGGGAAAAAAACTTGAAGGCAGTTTTAAAAGAAAACTACAACCTACTGTATTAGCCACCGTGAAATATCAAATATATTTGCTAAGTTGGGTGACGTTTCGCGTCACATGCTTTAAATGTGTACGCTTGTTGAACGGGGAATTGAGAAATTCCTAAAATGCACATTTCTGGGCTCGTAAATCTGAACGTGTGTGTGTGTGTGTGTGTGTGTGTGTGTGTGTGTGTGTGTGTGTGTGTGTGTGTGTGTATCTACACGTGTGTGCGAGAGTGCGGGTGACTGTTTTATCATTGTTATTCTTGTTTCTATCAATTTTTCAGATAATAATGAAATTTAAGTTCACTACTACCAGAATACTACATATCCCTTCTGCTTACTGGGTACCCAATATATATGATTATATTCCCTTACTCAAGAGGTCTCGGTTCACCTTTTTCCTTCCGAGTAGTCTGCAAAACAGTGGAAGCTTTGTTTTATTCGTTTGTTTTGACTTTGTATCAATGTACATCGTTGGAAGGTTTGAGTCTGTCTACATATCACATCATCAATGTTTTTTGTAGCCAGCTTTCTTTTTTTTATGGCAATTTTCAATAGCCTCTATGAAAGGATAAAATAAAATAAAATAAACAAAATATGAAAGGATTGATGATGTAAATGGTAATAGGAATAATAATAATATTGTTATGTATCACAAAACGTATCTAACACGATTTTACAATTGTAAAACCCTAAATTATATTAATGTTTACAATGTTTACAAACAAATCGTTGAGTAACGCTGCACATTGATGATTCATACAAAATTCGTTTATGTTTTCAAAATTGTTTACTGATGTTCCATGACAGTAATTTTTTTCTGGTATCCAGTTACCCACTCTTTGATGTACGAGGTTTATTCTCACATAGATTGGACTAGCCTTCTCCTATCATGTCCAGCTAATACGACCGTGAAACTAAAAATAATGATTTACACCAAAAAGTGATAAGTATGGCATTTAGTCAAGAGGAAATTTCATCATTGTCAGGTTTCACAAACTGATAACGACGATTTGGTTGACTAAATTAGTTGTAAAGCTGTTGAGGAATGATCAGGATAGTCTTATTTTACGGGTTCTTTTCCACTTCTTGATACTAACAGAAAACCTTGAACAGTATATGTTATAAATAAATATTAATGACTGTACCTATCTTAATGACTGTCTATCTGAATGGCCACCGCTGCGCAGTGTGTTTCGTTTATAAACCTTCAGATGACCTGGCAGTAGGAGGATGTTATAGGTTATTTTTCAACTCAACCAGAAGACTGAAAATGAAGACCCTAGCAGAAGTGTTGTTGGCCTACCTCACCATGATCGGTACGAAATTAATTTGAACTCTGCATGTGACCATATAGTAGTGACAAAATAAGTTAATACACTTAAAAAACTGTTTTTGGCGAGCCTCAAAAGACTGTTGAGCCATTGCGACGGCTCCTAAATTTTAAATAATAATAATTGAATTTTTGAGAATTCTCATCGTAAAAATCCGTTTAAGACAATTGCGATACGATTCCTGAATTCAGTGTATATTACATAAGCAAATGCATATGAATGTCATTTCAGCTCTTATTTAACCTTAGAATCGAGATACGAAATATGTTCTCTTCTTAACAATTTAGTAGGTATAATGATAGAAAGGCTGATTTTGGTAAAAATATAAATATGAGCTAAAATTGAACAAATTCGTTTCCATTGCATAATATTATTTAGAAAAACTTGTTTGCCAGCAATTCACATTTTTTCACTATAATATGCGCCAAAACATCAGTTAGTGAATAAACTGCCGCCGTTGGCCGTATTTTAGAATATGTTCTTATTGAAGATTGATGTGTATATATCGATTGTTGTGTGTGTTGTGATTGATGTGTATTGATTGTGTGTTGTGTTGTTTGTGGTTTGTGTGTGTTGATATAGATATCAGTTTTATTTCATCAATCCTTTATATTTCACCACTAATCCTATATAAATATATACCCTCTACGGGGTAATTGTGTGAAGTGTTTCCTTCCAGCTTTATTATCATCGACATTGCTTTGAAATTATTTCAGCCGTTATGTGGTGATAATAAGTTGGCATAGAATGATAAAATCTATCTTGTGTGACCGATATAAATTCACTATGAACCATCTGTTTCTATATCGCTACAAACCACCTACATTAACAGGATTCAACTTCATTTCTTACCTTCGTAGATCCTGTTTAATAAGAACATCATATCTGCAATCATGAAAATTTCAAACTATTTTGTACAAGAAACATATCTTTAGAGATTATTTTACAGTTTCTCACTGAGCGATTTCTCACAAAACTGATTTCTAGTCAAATTGAACATATTCAACCATAAATAGTTGAAATTAATTACTTTATTCCTTCAATTACACAATCGATTCATCAAGATATTTGTGAAACAATACTGTCAAATTGTCAATTGCATACGTACCTACATTTTGGAGGAGTCTTTACATCGAGAGCGCTCGTTCCCGGTATTCGACTTGCCAGTCACCCAATACTGGGCAGTTCGTATTTTAAGATGGTTGTGGTGGAGGTTAGAAGTTACTCTCAGCACATTCATGTTGGATTAAAATGGAGGTGGTACACCCAGTAAACCCATGATCAATTCGCTATTCTCACCCTAATCATGCACCTTCATGAATAAACCTAAACCATCACGATGAAACCAGTTAAAACCAATTTAGATCTAATACTGCAAACCAGACCAAAAGTCGATCATATAATGAATGCATTACTTTCTCATGTGTTTCCATCGTGGTATGTCAAATAGTATTGTCCATAAAATGTGAACTGTATCATAATTTTGGATAGTAGATGCTGTGCAATATTAGGTTCTAGTCCGGCAACTGTAGCAAATGTAAACTATCGTTACCGCATACGTAAACGTAAACACGGACAAATTAAGGCGGCGGCGGTTGGTAATGTTGATTTTCCCGAGGATATAACTAAAAACTGTATCATCATTTTTATCATCATATAGCGAGTACTAATTTAGAGATAGAATGTAGGTGTATAATGGACGCATAACCTTTCGAACTCCTTTTGTAACCGTAATTGCCTGAGAAAGTAAAGAATATTTTTGATTAATACCGCTTCCTTATTTTGAATAGAACGTGGTTTTCTATCATACTGTTGAAGGAAAGAACAAACTCCGAATGACAAGTTCTGGGAAGTTCGAAATCACTTTTACAATTTAATGCACCAAGTTGGGAAGGGGACGTCATATCAAAGTTAGGTTTCCTGATATTGCCATCGTTTGAAATTGCGTTCAAGCTCTGTAGTGTGAACTCATTATTGAAACTTCATTAATTACGTAACTCCATTCATTGGTACAGGGTTGAGAAGAGGGATAAGATTGCATTTATAACGAAGGCACAATGGCCTTGGTATTATAAAACTCCATCTGGGACCAAAAACGGTATGAACCTATAGCATTGAATAGCATACATCGTTGTTTTCGCACAATAGTAGGGGGAGCCTGTACATTTACAATCGAACGGTTGTAGATTTGCACAAATGTGCAAAAAGCGGGAAGTGTGCAGAAGCTCTAGGCTTTTTTTTTTTTTTTTTTTTTTTTTTTTGCATAAAAACTCACGAAACTAACTGAGGTTTTTAGTGGTAAACGGGGAAATGAGTAGCTTTTTTCACTAGGATACGTACACAATAAAATTACTTCGATTATGTAAAATAACACAAAACTAGCAAAGGGTCGAGCTAAAACTTGCCTGATTTAGGATTGTACATGATCCTAAATCAAATGAGTTCGACCAGACTACTACCGGGTCAATACTAGGGTTGCCATGAGTGACGGGCCAAAGTTCATCCAGGGAGAGGATAGTACCAAAATTAACCTGATTAGTAATTATTAACTGTAACTCCTTTATTATAGGAGGTAATTCATAGACATTGCGGTTATTTGTTATATTCTACATCTTTGGTTCACACACGAAATCTTCTTTAGGTCGCAGGGTTAAGAAATTTGTACTGAAATCTTAGAATAAGGAATTTTAAAGCTTTTGAGAAAAAACGTTTTCAATCCATTTTTAGCGGTACTTCTAACTGTCAGACATAACTAAACACTTAGCGGAACACCTGTCTCCCTGATAAGGTTTCCAATAACACGTTTTAGAAGGTATAGGTACCTTAACTATTCATAGGACAACTCAGAAATAGTTGAAGCTATCCAAAGAAGCACGCGAAGTCAGTGTGCCTGATAGACTTTTTACCGTCTTTGACAGAACATTATGTTCAACTTACATGGTAGAGCTGTCTTAGCCTAAAACATGTCTATTAAACAGGAAATCAATTCTCACTGGGTGGAACTTATGTCTGAGAGACAGGGTTTTTTCTAGTGAAAAGGTACATACAGGAATTTGGAGGTCCTAGGAATGGATTTGACGCGTTCTCTATCACCGCAGACAGTTGGGATGAGTAGTTCTTCATTTACGTTTCTTGTAAGTGCCTCATCCGAGTATTTGCCTGCAGCTTTTAGCCTCAAAGTCATCTCTGAGTGTTGCAGCCTAATTGCCTTTACCCTTGTATGGGATAAAAAATACTATATTCCTACATTCTATTATCTTTGAGTTTCAGAGTCATCTGGGAACTTGTAGCCAGGCATTCTTACACATGCAAGAAGGGCAAGTTGGGTGGTAAAAAAGAGAAACATACCTGGCTAAGAGACAGGTGTTCCGCCTACATTGATAACCATAAGTATTTGTGAGACCGCCAGTTTGTATTCCACCCGTTGTGAGATGACGGACAAAGATTACTCAATCAGAATGAACGAATTACTTAAAAATTTTACGAATGGACGGTTGACAATTAACATGATCCTTAGGTACGAAAAATAAGGAATAAAAATAACATTTACCTATTTATACTGTTGCTAAATGGGAGTCCTATATTTCACTCTAAAAGTTTGATACCAACCTCTAGCCTAAATGGGACACCCTGCCAAGTATGGCGTCACCTCCGCAAGAAACGTCGAAAAATTATGAATCACGTATTGATTACGAAAACTGCTTATCTTAAGGGAGTTGGTCTTAAATTTCGTAAGATGGGACCTACTTTCATTTAAAAATATAAATTGAATTCTTGGGTAACTCTCATTAGATATTCAATCGATAGGTACCAATGAGCGGTTCTATAGATAGATCAACATATATTTATACTCTGATTTTACCAAAAAATCTATCCATCTGTAGCTAATATCTATCCTGAATGCATGGATCGTGGTTCGGGATCATAAAAAAGGAGGACAAGAAAAAGGCATATTTGTGCTATTAAGGAAATTAATGATGAGGAAAATATGATTCTGGCCTTTTGTTGTTGTTATTCTTCCATGTTGTTATTGCGAACGTCAACAAATGACCATCCCAACGCGGCTCCGCGAGAGTAGGTAAATACTCAAAATTCAGGTATCGCTGATTGCGGCTGCAAACCAAAAAGCGCTGGTATTGTTCGAATACTTCCCAAAAGCACCAATTAATCCTAGCCAAAAGTGCCGGTGGTTTCAACTAAACATTGGTGAAAACTCTACTTAAAGCGCTGGGGGTCAAGATGGTAGTTAATGTTGAAAAACGGTGATATGATAAATATGATGCGGTATGATATGATACGGTAAATATGATGACAAATACACAGATCAGAATTATGGGTAAAATTTGGTGGTCTGGATGCTCGTATCTCAAAAATATAACAATGTCCTAAATCAATCCTCTTAGTAAAATACTGATTAGTTGGACATGTTTCCTCTTATGAACATATAATTAATGGATCATTCTTTAGAGTAGTTTTTTTTTTGGACCACCCATAAATTAATGAAGTATGTATCTATCCCTAGTACTCGGTGAATGTGAAACAAAAGCATACGACTTCAACAATTCGATGTAGAGGAAACAAGAGCCATTCAATAAGGTTCGCGGCTTGGTGAAAAATAAATTAGCCAGTCGTGGACAAAACTATTTTTTGTTTTTACCTGTACAACTAGTGGACGTGAGAGGATTAGTTACTAACAGGTTCAAAAAGGCTTGTGGGCGACCCCATTTAAATATGGAGCAAGTAAACGCTCCCAGTCTCTCAGAATAATTCATTGAATGGAAGCAGAGCGAGCCTCTCCGGGAATAAGTAAAGTGGAAGCTCCTTGTCTTTAGGACTTCGTCTGACCGCAGCGCGTATTTCTGTCTAAAACCCACCAGAATCTTGAGGATTACGTTACTATAACAACCCCACTCATTGTCTCAGCTTCTCAACAGTCCATCCTTTGAGTAAATTCTCGAGCCATTGCAACAACATGGTCTAGTGACAAGGAGTAAGACAAGGTCCAGACCCAGTTATAGTACGTGAGAGCCGCTGGGCTCTACTGCGAACCGAGATATCTGATCTGTGATATATTTACGTGCATCTAGTTATAGTTCTATTCTACTCAGCTGATTATGTATATAGAACTATGCATCTAGTTGTGAGCCTATTCTTCATCTAGCATTCGTTGTATTATTTCATTTCTGGGGTTTTGTATCCTAGAGGCTAAACAGTGGTCACCACTGTTCCTCATGTGGCAGAGTGCGGAATGATGTTATGGTTGTTTTTCCTCCTCCCTGCCAGTGTGGTCCATGATGGCACTTTGTTTAATAGCAAAGGGCGAAATGGCTCCTCTTAGATTCTTGCCACTTGCAGTGTTTGCTTAGACGCCTTAATTAATGCCACTAACTACCCTTCTGGTTGAGATGCTGCTCATCATCATTAAATCATTGAATAAAAATAAGTAAATAAAATAAATAGATGAAATAAGTTGACTTGCATGAGCCATGTCATTTTTATGTTCCACAGAGGAGCATTGATTGTCAAATCAAGAAAATTATGAGTAAATAATATAATAAAACCATTTTCATAATTTTAATATTTACTAAAGTACCTAATCTAAATAATTTCAATATTTTTCAAATATATTTTTCTGTCAAGGTTTATTGGAAACATACAAATACGAGTACAACATATAAAACAAAAAATTTAGTTTGAGGTGAGTGCAAGATTCCTAGGGGGACCTCAAACGTGGGAGTTCTGTTCAATATTCAGAGACGGAAAGGGTGCAGATACACATTTGTTTCGTAATCTTAGATGAGTTCAGCCTATAAAACGTGTTCCGGAGACTCCAGGAAGAGTAATCGTGTCGATTACGAATCACATTTCTTGGAACTTTCGGATTGTAAGGAAATCAATAAGTGTAAACCATAACACAAATCCATGGTATGGAAGACTTTTTTTATCCAGGTTTTTACATTCTCAACTGGAAGGCTGATTTAATGTATTGAAAACGAAAATTAAACTTTCTGAATGCACCTCATTCTACTTTCTCACTACCGCAACTTCCTCCTTAAAATAATGTCGAGAGATTGATTGACTAAAGTCAGATCCTTCTTCTATACTCGTATTTTCCTTACAGGAGCATTGGTTTTGTCTTTGGAAAAGAGGATATCTGGAGGTATTGAAGTTCCAATCACACAGTTCCCATACTTTGGCTACATAGCCTCCAGTATTGAAACCCAACCAGGGGATGCTGAATACACTCCACTGTGTGGCGCTGTGCTCATTTCCGAGGATTACATTCTCACTGAAGAATCGTGTGTGCATCGTTATTCTCAGTAAGTATATAGATGGGCTAGCAACTAAGATTTCGCTGTTGCAATTAGTAACTGCTACATTTATCCTCCTTGAAATGAACATAATAAATACAGAGATGGGTACTTAACCACGACATTGTAACTCCTCAACGTGGTGTATTCGAAATATAGGATAGGTTTGGATATAACTGAGTTTCCATGTCTCGTCCCATACGTTGTTACATAGTCCCCAGTATCGTCAACCCAAATAAAGGAGGTAGGTATCGATCCCTCCCCGCTGTTTGAGAGTCTCAGCCCGATCGGGTGTTCCTTTACCTCTATACTACGGTAATACCTGCAGAATTAGCTCGTACCTATTGTCACGGCTAAGAAAGTGGTAACAATTTCTCTCACCGTTCAGGGTGGAATTTAGAGAAAAAATTAATACATTAAATTAGGCTTGAAAAAATGAAGACCATCTTGTGAGTAGTAAATGAGTAGAAAATTGGTTGAATAACACCTTATACAATATATCACAGTAATATATATATATATATATATATATATATATATATATATATATATATATATATATATATAAAAGATATTGAATGGCTATGCACCAAATTTATGTAAGAAATTGAATCACATTAGGCAGTGGTTTTGTGCTAGATTTATCCAATTTTGAAACGCACATGCTACTATTGATCCTATGAAAATTACATTTATAGGAGGCTATCCAAGCTCTTTGAAACTTACCTGCAGAATAAAATGTTTAGATATGCTTCACATCATATATTCAATTATTATACTTTAGAATTTTGAAGTTATCAAGGTATGAATAACATCAAAAAACATTTATGGCCTACAAATTACAGGAGACAATTGTTCGTTCAGTTTGGTATGAAGAGCTGGTGCCCACCACTTGAATACGTTGAAGAGCTTCATTATTGGTCAAATTTAAAATACGTATATACTCAGCGTGATTACAAGGGCATTGCAATTGTTCTTTTGGGAAAGAAAATACCTATCACACCAATCTCTGCTCCTCAAAGCGCCAGTAAGTATAAGTAGACTGTACCATAGTTAGTTCTTTAGAAGAAAGTCTGTGAAATGTGAAACAATAGGCCACTAAGACTTAGCACACAACACTGTAATCAATGTAGCTATGATTTGTACATTTATTTTGATGAGGAGTCGTATACCAAAGAAGCAAACCATGAAACAGTAAAAGACGCGGTAGTGGATGTGGATGATACTTTCTCGAAACTCTCAAGTATGCCTAACCTTTGAGTACTCATAAGGATATCAAAATGGCTGTTTTATGACGTTCATTATTATTTCACTACTAATTTTATTACTTCGGAATGACTTGGCTATCGGAGATGGAGTTCAAGGATGTAGAAACAATTCGTAAATGAGCCTATAATGGATCAGTGTTTGACCTGTCTGATCGGCGAATCATTTTCGAGTCAATCTTTATGAATGTTTTTAATATGCAGAGCAGAAATACCTTCAACTTCAGATCACAGGCCCAAAACTGGAAGTGTAATAGGAATCCATTGAAAAGCGATCTTTTGCGTTGATGATACGCTCCCGCCTCAACAAAATCATAGATTGATCATACGATGGTAACTGCGACCAATATTCTTATCTAAACATGTTTCTTTCTAAGTGCCTAAGTGCCTTCTGCCGAATTTTTCAGCAGGCCAATACAAATGTTTAGACGTGAATAGTACTAAAGGAACACGACTAAACTAAAGGAAAACATTTTTCTCTGATGACCTATGACGAGACAAAGTTATTAGCGTAATGTAGTTTGTACTGCAGCTGTCATAGACATTAAAAATTTTAGAAAGCAGAAACTATGTAAGTCCCCCACACGTGTTACTTTAAAAGGGTGTGCTACGGGGCGATTTTTTGTAGGAATTAAATAACGGTTCCTATGGCTTTTTTACCTGCTCCATATCACTGACCTTGGCTAATAGACCTGTGAAATGCAAAAATACGAATTTCCTATTTTTTGCATTTAGACCCTTTGGCACTTCCACACTTCAATTCTAAAACTGACATCGTATGATTATGAGCCATGTGTTTTAAATTTTGTTTCAGAGCCTTTCCAAAACGCACTGTTTGGGCTTCCTGGTCTGGGTAGAACGGGTCCCAATTCGTTACAAACTTGTAAACCTCACGTGGCTCAGTTGATGCCAGTAGGACCGAACTCAAGAGGGTGCCCAGCAAAATACTATTCAGGCGTGCTGTGTTTTCAACCGAACTACAATAATAAACTACACGGAAGCATGTGCTACGTATGTATTTGTATCCGCAGTAAATAGGAGGGTTCACAACATGATGAGTGGGGGAATAATGCCTTTCCATTCCACTGATGCGGGATGACGGAAATTATTACAAATTACCTAATAATTACGTAACTAATAACTTTGTTCAATGCTCCGAGTCAACCTTTTGTCACATATTGATATCCTGGAGTATTGCTTTGACCATCCAGACCGAATTCCGTTTAGTTTCCATCTGTCTATATGTAAGCTAATCGCTAAAAATAGAAAAACTATAAGAACATAATATCCGACCTCCATGAAAATTTTCAGAGATTGTGCTATCAGGCGAGACGGTTTCCCATGATATTCATCAGTATCCGAACAATAGTTATCACTGAGCTAGTAGAAACATTATATCCGTGCAATAATCATTCTCATCTACCATATTTTGATGAAAATTGGTTATTATGGGGGTTATTTTGTGAGCTTGATGATTGAGACAGACTTGTATGGATTCCACAATTTTCAAGTCAGAGATAGCATCTGTGCATGTGTAAAGGACTAAAGGTAGAATTTATAGTATGAGTCAATAGATGGTAATGAGCTCCGACCGTGCTCTGAATCCCCCATTTCTTCCCAATGGGTAGTATGGGCTTCAGAATGCATTGGGGCCCGTGACTACCGAGATTTTCACGCTGTCCGGGTTGCAACGTTGGCCACCTCGGTGAGGTGTTCAAAGAGTAGTCACGGGACCGTGGAAACCCTTTGCCATGCCTGTCAGGGTAAAAATAAGAACCTGTATCATGTGGTGCAGCAGTGTCCTCGTACTCATGGTGGAAGCATTCTACTTCACGATACGGTTGCCAAGCAGATCACAGGAGCTTTGTCATCCAGCGGATGGGATGTCGAAAGGGAGAGATTATCACATGCCAAGTGACTGTGGCAAGAAGCCAGATATCGTTGCCATCAAGCCACATGGGCCTGCAATAAACCTGGATGTCCAGGTTGTCAGTAGCAGCATGGAAATGGAGCAGACCTGGTGGGCTAAGAAAAATAAGTATGACAGGAATGACCTGTGGCAAGCGGTTTCCGAGCTAAAAGGAGTGGCGACCAATTGCATCAAGGTCATGGCCGCGTCAGTGTCATGGCGCGAGGTGTGGTGTGGGAAAAGTGCCACGGACTTACTCGAGTTGGGCATCTCGGCGGGAGTGGTCCGCGGTATCACCACCCTTATCTTAAGGGGTTCTTCCTTGAACTGGTGGTCATTTTATTGGATCACTTCCTTTCATCCCACTCTTCTTCCTCATCCTTCTGCAACTTCCCTCATCCCTAGAGCCGGCGTCGGGTAAGCCTGGGAATCCACCACAATTTTTTTATTTTCATTCATTTGTTTATTTTTCAGTTTGATGGTGTGCCCCATCCGCCTTTGGAAAAAAAAAGTGTTTGTCGTGACCGCAAATCTTTGTAACAAGCTTATTTCCAACAGTTTTTATCTGATGATTTAGAATAAAACTTTCAGGGAATCTGAGGGCTAAGGTGTAGACGCTGCCCTATGAGTTTCATTGTTCCCGACTCAATAATTCAATTCGCACATGCGTAAATGTAAATTTTACCAATCATAATTTTCTTACGCCCTAGTCGTCCGATCTCGCTAAATTTTGGATGATTGTTGGAAGATGTCGATTTGATCATCCGATATCAATTTCAACTTGATCATATCATTAATGGCTACTGCGCATGCGCAAACGTGAAATCCTTGTAACAAGCTTATTTTCCACAGTTTTTATCCGATTTGGATGAAATTTTCAGGGAATGCGTAGGGAAGGGTTCAGACGGTCATTCAGGGTTTTATTGTTGCCAAATCAATACTTTACTCTGCGCATGCGCAAACGTAAATTCCATTATGCTCTTTTTCACGCCCTAGTCGTCCGTTCTCACTTAAATTTGGAAGAAAGTTGGGAGAAGATGATTTGAATACCCCATATCAATTTCAACATGATTTTATCATTATTAGCTACTGCGCATGCGCCAAAGTGAAATCTTTGTAACTAACTTCACTTCCACAGTTTTCAGCCGTTTTTGATGAAATTGTCAGTGAAAACGTGGGTTAGGTTGTATATGGTCCCGTTACCTATGTATTTCATTTTTCCCAACTCATCAGTTCGTTCTACGCTTGCGCTAACGTAAATTACGTTGAGTATAATTTTTTTGTTTCTTCACTGACCAAATATAAAATTTCACGCTATTTCATGATTTATTCTTTTCCGCTTTGGAATTTTTCAAGTTCATTTAAAACCTCTCAATGATTTATACATTCACGGTACGTAAATGAGTACGCCATGTGCCACACCCAACTTGGCAGACTTTTTTTTTTTTTTTTTTTTTCAAACAATTCATAGTTTATTGATAAGCGGTTCTTTCGAAGAACATAATAGATAAGGTACCTTTGGGTCTAATAAACATCTTGATACCTTTTTGCGTAGTAAATGGACGTCAAACAAAATGGGGGAAACGGTTAAACATGTAAATACTTATACAAAAGCTGAAATATTGTTCTGATCTGCTTTATACACGTCATTAACCATAACTTTTGATGTTACAGCGAGATGAAGGTGGACCTATTATCGAACGAATCGAAAGCAACGATTACTTGAGAGGTAAATTCTTACCACCACACGATTTTCGTGCCTTCAGCCAATTTTTGAGACTATTACCATAAAAATTCCTCACCAGCAATGTTAGTGATGAAGTTGAGACATTCTTGATGTCCAATTAAATACGCAGGTTGTAACAGCTTAAGAGGGGGGTCTTATAGGACATGGGCCTTTTCAGGCCGAGACTAAAAAGTCATTGGTCCTCCCGATTTAATCGGGCTCCCACTGTTGACGGGTCGAACCTTTCACCCCAAACAATTCAAGATCACTCCCCGATCTGAAACTAATTGAACGTGTTCATATTCGGAAGCATTCATACTCTTAATCCACAATAAAACTCCATATGAATGAGGACAATCATATCTTTATAATTGCATAATCATAGATTTGCACTTCTTTCCATATCATTTAATCATACCCATTCACTAAAGCTTTAATACTTTTGCAAATATGTTTTAATTTCACAGGAATCGCTTGGAAAAATGTGAATTCTGATTGTCAAGGAATGAATTTGGCGAGAGATGTGTGGGCTGCACTCCCCTGGATCCAACAGATCGTGCCTTCATTTCGTTAGGTGGTGACCACGATAATAATTATAACGAAATAAGCCTCTGTATTTTCGTTTTGAGTTGTCGTTGCTATGGAATTGATTGAAATTCTTGTTGAATAATGTTTATATTCTTGAGTATATGGAAGTAGTGTAAATAACGATGACAAATAAATGAATCTGCAAAACGTCTGCTGAGTACTTTAACATTAGGACCTTGTAGTGTTTCAATGAAATTTATTTTAAAAAACTTGATACAATTAGGGTATGTTACTAATGGTGAATTAGTGAGGCTGATAGGGTTGAGCCCAGAATGTAGCACCCGATCGCGATTGCCACATTCTATAATTTTTTGTAACCCCTTCCGCCACCAGGATCCTTTCATTATCCAGGATTAGAAGATTTGGATTGTAAAGAACAGTTACAATGAGTGAGGAAGCAGTAGTTTCAAATTTCGCAAATTGGACAACATTTTTATTTTAGTTCACATTTTTGTCAGCTATGTATGATTTACAATTTATTTTAATACGCTGTTTCCAAAGCTGTCCATATTTTAAATTATTAGGGGAATTTCAAAAGATTGATGGCCGTTTTGAAGTCGAACACAGAAAAAAAATTAATAAAAAGTTCCAGTAATGATGATCGTATGAGCGAACTTTCTAAAATTACCTATCGTATTATACTTATGTTTGAATGTATCAAAACTTTAGCAATTTGAGTACAAAGAAATTGTTTAAAAAACCAATTTTATGGCGAAAAAATTCCGAACTAAATAAAATTTAGCAATTTAAAACCGATTATGGATTTTCAGATTTTTTTGCAGGTTTTATAGATTTTTTCAGCAAATACTAATGAAATTAAAGTACGGTTTTCAGCAAAAATTTGTTCAAACATTTTGAAATGTCCTAGTTATTTGTCGGCAAATTTTTTTTTTTTTTAACCAATGGTGGGGATGACGTCCCGATTATTTTAAACAATGAAAAATCGATGGATTATTAAGTTAATCAGTGGTAAAAAGAAGGAGTTTTAGGAAAGAAGAATGGAACTTGAGGGAAGCGACTCGTTGTAGGTTTCCTCGCTCCACAGTGGTGCTCGAAACCGGAGAGGGCGGAAGCGCCACTTTCCGTACAAGAATGGAACTTAGGGCACCGATTAATGGCAAATAAAATATTATAAATTGCAGGGAGAGTAAGGAAAGTGAGAGGGTTGTTGAGTCGGGCAACATGGCCACAGGACTACAAAAGAGAGAGTGGGGAAAAAAGGAGAGTGGGGAGCGGGAGGTACCACTGCTACCATCCTAATTATACTAATTTACCATTCCTCCACCTAAAATTGAGAACATTTTGTCACTAAATCAAAGAACATGAAATTTAAAAGTTTCTCACATATTTTGGTTACTTCAGGTACCTAACAGACAATAAGACAAATAGTGCCCACAATAAATAAATGAAAGGGGGGTAAAAGAGATAAATGAACGAATTAACTTCTGCTACGCGAAACTAGAAAATTAGTAACGCGGGAGAACGACCAATTTATTAATCGGTCAAGTAAGAGTTCCGAATTCCGAGTTCGAATCCATGCCACGCAAACGATACCGTCCTTTCTCGGCTACATTTCAACAATCCTTAATCCTTGCCAATAGCCAAGACAAGGGAGACACTAGGCGTCATATAGAAGGACTAAGTCTCCTCACTCTGGATTAGAAGTCGAAGATTTCTACTTGTTCCGTTGCATCAGTGAATTGAGGAATTGTTTCTTCCACTGTCGCCAGAAGCTCTGAACGGTGTGACTAACACGTTGCCAACGAGAGAGCTGGCTTACGAAGACGTTGGGTTGTGGGTGGGGGGGGGGGGGGACTTCCGGTTTTTCGAGAAGGTGAGGACCCATGAGGAAATGACCTGGGGTGAGAAAGTTAAAGTCGTCGTCCGTAGATGCTGATAAAACACAAAGGGGTCAAGAGTTGAGAATTGACTCTATTCGAGTAAGAAGAGTGTGTAATTCTTCGAAGGTGAACGTGTTGTTTGTTACCCATTACACGATTTGAATGATATTTAGTGATTTTAATGTTGGACACTGCCATCCCGTTGAAATTGGGACCGTAGGGCGGTGGAAATTTGCATGAAAGCTCTTACTGTCCTAAGTGTTGAACAAGCGTATTCTGCGAATCATTGAGTTTTTGACTGAGTTCCTTCAACTCGTTTGAACACCCTACGAAATTGCGGCCGTAGTCAGAATAGATCGTGGAAGGTAAGTCACGTCGTGCTATAAAGCGATCTAACGCTGCCGAACAGGAATCAGTGTCTTGAGATGAGACCAACTCTAAAAAGATAGCCTTAGTAGCAAGGCATACCATTAATGCTATATACGCTTTATTCATACGGCTATTGCGACGTTTGGATTCTATCACCATTACGGGGCCGGTTAAATCTACGACTGAAACAACGGTCATGACCAGATCGAATGGAAGGGATACTGGCCATTTGTGCCTGAGTAGGTTCAGCGTTATTTAAAGAATACTATGCATTTGTTATGGCGAGATCGGATAAGTCGACAAATTGCAGGGTGTGACAGTTCCCACGAGATCCAAGGGAATGCGCTGCCGTCGCTCCGTTGTTTCCCAACGGGCGCCGCACGCCTGTTCTCGTGTTCTTGAAAGCACGCGTTTGGCGATGGATGGGTGATCCTAGAACTGGAAAACCAATCTTCTCCGAAGGTAGCATATATGCTATTAGTACGAGTTGTGGTTGCAGAGCGTGGTTAGGATTATGCACGGCTGACAGCCTAGTAATCCGATCCACTATTTTTGGGGCATTAATGTTTCAGAAGAAACATGGCCCGGGTTTCCAGAAAGAATACCCATTACACTCCCTTGGATACATAAATACTTTCATTGGTTCTTGATTATTCATTTCTCAATTTTTACCCTCATATTATTTCTATTTAACATACTTAATTTTCAAGGGCATTGTTCCCAAACCCAGGGCCCTATTTCATAAGTCCCCATAGTGGGCACCTTCCACTGTAAGTCTCCAAAGTTGAGCAAATTAATTCCCCAGGGCATAGTTCCGATTTTCGTAAGTCCCCAAAGTCGGCAGCTCCCTACTGTAAGTCTCCTGGTTGAGCAAGTTATACGAGTATTATTCCCAGAAGTTCCAATCTTTGATTGGGGGTTAACTACCTAATGAATACTTCACATGAGAAGATTCATTGACAATCCATCCTGTTTTAATTTCACCTTTTTATCCTCAATCGCCAATGCAGTTATTTATTAGTGAGCATCAGTTCTCAACCTGTAAACTATTCCACCTAGTTTACATACTTGCTCTTCAATCAAGTATGTTTTTTAAGGGGGGGAGTGTGACAGTTCCCGCAAAATCCAAGGGAATGCGCTGCCGTCGCTCCGTTGTTTCCCAACGGGCGTCGCTCGCCTGTGCTCGTGTTCTTGAAAGCACGCGTTTGGCGATGGCGATCCTAGAACTGGAAAACCAGTCTTCTCCGAACGTAGCATATATGCTATTAGTACGATTTGTATCTCTTATGGTACTGTCACACCCCTCTCTATCTATGAGTGTGGATTTAGGCTTCCATTGCACCAAGGGGCGCCTAAGTCTATTACAAGGGACCCAATAAGTTCGACGGATCGGAGCTTGAACTATGGAAGGTCCGCCATGAAGTAAAAAGACATGACAGTGGTCACAAATTATAGCTGCTAACGGAGATTGATTGCGTATTAAATACGGATGTTTTGAGCTGGAGGGGAGAGGGGAATTGCGCAATCGACCCCCCACCATGATGAAACCCTCTCCCGAAAGAAAGGTTGTCAATGCTCAATATGGTCGAGAAGCCTAAACACCTTTTTCAATGGCACTGGTATCCTCCGCCGTAAAGTGTTGCTGTGCTACTCTGATAGCACACAGAAGTGCTTGACGAAGTTCAGCAGCGGTAATCGGTCCTTTGACATAATTTTCCTTAGAGAGAAACCAATTCTTGATAAAACGATGCTCATAAACGACAGAACGCTGGACTTTTTAAGCAATGAACTACATTTCTCAATCATGGGTAAGATGGGAGATTCACTCGGTTTAACAGCTGCGTGGAACGCACGAAGTTCTGGAAGAACATCTGGTTCCAGAAACTTTCGAGAAGGCCAGCGAGAAATGTCACTCTAGAGAAACTCTGGACCTCTCCACCACCAGGAATCCTCTAGAATTTCATAGGGAGATAATCCTCTACTTGCTACGTCGGCTGGGTTTAATGACGTTGGAATGTATCGCTACCAAGAAATGTTGGAAAATGAATTTTCAGTGATGTTAACTACTCGACTGGCTACAAATGTGGCTAGTTTATGTAGAAATGTTTTGATCCAACACTAAGTAGTTGTGGAGTCGGTGAAGAGAAAAATGTCACTGATTCCAAGATCATTCATTAGAAATTCGATAAATTTCATAAGGCGTGAAAGAAGGAGAGCTGCGCACTACTCTAACCTTGGAATGCTCACCGTTTTCACCGGTGCAACCTTCATCTCGGCTCTTATGAGATTACACAGGACCTGTCCATCAGTTTGTACAATTTTGAGGTACAGCACAGCACTCAAGCCGGCCTGAGAGGCATCACCAAATCCAATAATTTAGGCTGATTTCCATGGGTGATGATGAGGGATACGCAACTCAGAAAGAAATGGGAGCTCAGCTTGAAATACGGTCCAACGATCTACGATGTCCGCTGGTAATTTGTCGTCCCACTGAAGGCATGTTAACCAGATATCTTGAACAAGTAGCTTCATGGCAAATATGACAGGATTTAGACGGCCATTCACGTCACAAATGCGAGCGACTTGGGACAAGATGTTTCGTTTCGTGAGATCACCGTTAGGAACGTCAACTGCATAGAATAAACTGTCTGAATCAGGAACCTATTCTATGCCAAGAACCCTGATGGTTTCCGCGCTAACAAGGGGGTGACTTTTTTTCTCAGCTCATCAGCAATTTTACTGGTAATATCAGAATGAGAACAAGCCCATTTACGCAGGGAGAAACCACCTGCAGGAAATAGGTTTTGAAGTTCATCATGGAGTCGTAAAGCCTGATCAATTGAGGAAAATGCACAAACAATTTTGTCTACATATCATGAACGGGAGTGTAGAAGCGGCCAACGGATCTTCGTCACCCACATAATGCACCAACTGTTGGAGGAATCGTTGGGCAATAAACGGACTTGAAGTCAAGCTGAACGTTACAGTAGTTAGTTCCCATTCCTGGATTGGTTCATCTGGAGAGAATCGTAATATAATATGTTGAAAATTTCGATCAGTTTCTGACAATTTTATCGCTCGATACATGCCCTGAACATCACAAGGAAGAGCTACAGGTTGCCTGCGGAAAGAAAGAGCAATGTTTTCTATGTCGGCTTGTAACTTGAGACCGGTACATAGGAAATCATTAAGGCAATGAGAATTCATTGAACTTTCAGATGGATTGAAGTCAACACGTAACGGAGAAGTCGAAGAGTCTTTCAGTACACCCTGGTGAGTAAGTAGATATGAAGAACGAGAAGGAGCAGGTACCATATGACCTTAACTGATGTAATCCAAAGGTTTTCTCGATATTTCACAAAACAGGCATGACCACGAGTGATACGTCTTTCTAATCGGGAAAGGCAATTTTCAGCAACTTCACGATTGGATTCGAGAATTGGTTCTTTACAATGTTTGAAGAGCAGAGAGGCAATGTAACGTCCTTCAGTATCACGTTGAATCGTCGATAGAAAATGTTGTTCACACCACTGGTCTTCAGGAGAACAGGGACTACAAACGGAAACTTCCTCTATTTCCCAACATTTTCTCAACAATGAATTAATTGATGGAGACGACGACGATTGACGTTAGGTAGAGACACTATTATTTTTGTGGTTTACTACAATCGAATACAATTGTGCATAATAAAATTGAAAAAAAAAAAACAGATGAAACGTTGATGTTGACCGACAAAATTACGTTTTTTGTCATTCAAACGCCATTTTCTCCCAACACTTCCCAATAAAATACTTTTTAAATACTTTTTTTAGTAGACCATTGGAAAGCTGACAGTTTGAGAATGTTTTTCCCAAAGAGTGTCAACCAAAAAACTTCCATACTGAGAGCAGAAAAACGAAGAAAAATCGACGATTTTTTTCAAATGTTCGAATTTGGTCTTTTTTTTTACTAACCAGGAATAATTTAGAAAACAAAAATTGGAATTTACATCAGAAAGATAGGAAATTTAATGGTCTTTCCAACGGTATCCTTAGCTTTGTGAAAACTCCAAAAATTGGGGAGTTAGAGCCGTTTTTGTGACGTAAAGTCAAAAACACGAAAAAAATCTTTAAAAAGAAATAACTCGGAAACGTAGCCTCTAAAAAAAAGTCTAGGAGGCACTTTTTGTCGCAAACCACTTGTAGAATCGATCCCTGAAGTCTTACCTACTTAAGTTGAGACACCTACTTAAAACTTTTATACACAATTGTAATGTTTGTTTTCCAAGTTGATGGAACCCAGTATTTCTATTTTCTATCAACTAATTACAATGCATTATTAATAACTACCTACGAGGCAATATGTAAGCATGAATAGGGCTCGTATCAAGGGCCGAAACGTCGTTATTATGGAAAAATAAAAAACTACATAGAAACACAAGACTAGCTTGGTCACTACCTCAAAAAAATCTCGTTTATATGTATATATATATATATATATATATATATATATATATATATATATATATATTTATAGAAATCTTATGTGTGGAGTTGTTTATTCTACGACGTTTCGGTCCTGGAGCAGGACCCTATTCATGTAGATAATTTTCAATAAATTTTGTTCTTCATTCATTAGTAATTAAGTGGTCATTCCATTCAAGTTTGTCAACATTAACAGATAAACACTTAGAACTATGACATGTGCGTGGCCCCTATGTGGTTTGTCACGCACATGTCCTAGTTCTAAGTGTTTATCTGTTAATGTTGACTATCAACAAACTTGAATACAATGACCACTTAATTACCTGCTAATGAAGAACAAAATTTATTGAAAATTATCTACATGAATAGGGTCCTGCTCCAGTACCGAAACGTCGGAGAATAAACAACTCCACACATAAGACTAGCTTGGTCATTTCTCAACCTCAAATTTCTCATATCTAACTAGTCACAAGCTCACCACAATTTATATATATATACATATATATATATATATATATATATATTTTTTTTTTTTTTTAAGGTTTAAGCCGCACCTCAACCAGAAGGATCATTAGCGGCATTTCGTGATTTATAAATTGCAATTTTACTTTCCAGAATAAATTTAGTAAGTATAGTATTCACAAAAAGAACCATGTGATTATATAATAAGAAGGTAAAATAATAGTTTCAGACGCTCTACTTTGAGCTCTTTTTTCTCCGGTTCAACACTTGGGTGCAAAGCAGAAGATTAGGTGACATGATTTACAGCAATACTTTCCGTTATTTCAAACTAATAGTTACCTCATATAATTGGAAGCCTTCAGTGTTTTAAAACCAGCTCGTTACTCTTCCACCATGTACGCCATAAACATTTTATTTTCCACTGGAGGTAGGTTTTGTTCTTAAATACCCACCTCGTATTCCATTTTAAGGCCACTCAGTGACTTAGTTTAGCCAGCATGTTCATTTTACGTATATTGTCAATCCTGATGATGGGTAAGTTGAAATTTAATTATATATATTCGCCATAGTAATGCTTCATTGGGAAAAGACAGATAATCGCTACTAATCGTGCAGTGCTTCTGTAACGTAGGCATGTATGTGATATCGGTGATATATTATGTAGATACCAAATCAAATAAATCTTGTTTTCCATCAGTGCCAAGTAGCAGCCTATCTGAATTAATTGCAGAATCTGAAATCCAATAATATGGTGTAAAAACTAGTTTTGTCACCGAAGTCTTTTACCTTGCCTACGATACCAGAAGAGTGGATATTTTTACCTATTTGACCCTATATCTGAACGTTAGATAAAAATTCAATTATGTGTAATTATGAAGCCAACCAATACATGTTTAGGTACTAATATTTCACAATGTTTTGGATAGGTAAAGGTAGTAGAGGATCTAAAGCGTTATTTCCACCAGTAGTAACAGTAAAATTACTAGTTACCTTTCAGAGGAGTACGTCGTCACTAACGAGTCGAGTACCAGGGGCGAGTGCTCTCACTATAAAGACATCATCATCAGGACATCGAAACAGCCATCGCTCCCGGTGCTCGACTTGCTACTGACGACGCAACGTACTCCTCCGATAGGCACGTAAATGATAATAAGGTACAGGAAGGTACAGGTAGGTACAAATATTTTACTATTCCTACTCTTAATGGCCAGGATTCTAATAATAAGTGGTGAAAAACTCATAGATTTTCTCGATTCAGGTCGGCTGGTTTTCTGCATTTATGGAGGAACAGATGGAAATGAATACGTCTTCGAGGCTTTTGGAGCCATCAAAAACCGAAATGGGGATGAGCCACTTTGCGGCAGTGCGCTAATCACTAACCGCCACATACTCACCATGTCATCTTGTCTCCAAGACTGGCAATCGTTCGTTACCACATACCTAATGCTCAATAATTCTTCTTTACCAATAATTAATGTTACCACCACGATTTAGTTATTGTTATTATCTAAATATTATTACTGTAACTACGATGGCAAACTTTTCAGTGTTTTGAAGCTCCTAATGAGAACAGGCTTCTTCCCTAAAAGTAATTGACGTTTATCAAACTAATGAAAAGCGAATAATCCTTTTTGCCATTTGTGTCATTAGCCATCCTCAATAATTGGATATATTGAATTCAACTTTATTTTATCAACTCATACAAGAAGAAGCTACTTTATCATGTTCTACAATCCGTCACCGAAGTAGCAGCAAGGTCATTTTCTATTAAAAATAATTTTCAGCATTTTTCTACTTGTGTACATTAAAAATGTGGGTTTACATCAACTGAGTAAGTAAGGAACGTGAGGTCAACTGAACATACAGATGTTAGTTTGGATTCATATCCAGATGTTTTTTTAAATCAATCAGAATATACATTTACTGGCCATTACATTCTCTTATCTCATATGGACGATGGGAGCCAAAAAGTTCACCATTCTAATGATTTTAGTTTTGCTTACAGGAAAATCGTCCAATTCGGAGTAAAGGATTGGTGCAAAAAAGACTACGTACCTGAATTCCTACAGTGGTCATCATTCAGTAACGTTTTCTTTGAAAATAATGAAAATCCAGCAAGCGCACTGGCCATTGCATTACTGGCGGTAACCATACAGAAAATCGTACCTATGAGTCCACCACCTCACGAAGGTAAACAATTTGAGGGGAGTAGTCCAGTCTCTGTGCTCTATACAAGCTTTTTTTTCTCCATTTCGACTCCCATTTTCTCGAAACGAAACTACTTGACATTTTCGGGCATTGTTCCTCGCATTGTATACTACGTCTCATCATATTTTCGTTAGAATCGGCAGAATACAAAAAAGCATCAAAAGTAGGAAATGCAACCTTTAAAGCAAGTTGGCAATTCACCTTTTGTTGGTGAATAAAAGGGTATTTTTAGGTACAATTATCTGAAAAATCACTTTAAAAAAAAATTAAATTTCGCTCAGAATTTGAGACAATGTAAATACGTATTTACTAACGATTTCGCCAAGGATTAAAAGAAAAAAATCAACCTCTGATTATTTGGCTCAAGTCAACTCATTGTGAAGTAGGATATATTCACATTTTGCAATGTTATTGTTTAGGAGAGATTAAAAAAAATAATAATAATAATCATAAAAAAATAAAATATTTAAAAAATTGAAATTTTCCCTGTTGAAAATATTGGAATAGATTCATGTGAGTGAAGGAATAGATCAAACTCAAAAAATCATTAAAAGGTATCTCCTGTTGTGGGCGTCAAATTTTACTTTTAATTTGATATTTTGGTTATGAAATATCATGTAGTGTAAATACTAAAATACATACGAAATAAATAAATGATAAATACGATGCGAAATACGAAATACGAATAAATAAATTCGAAGATTTGAATTTAGGAAGAATTTCCAGGACTACTTTTCTTAAACGTTGTAAAGCAAGTAGCATTGTCGAAAGTTTCGCCTTTCACATAAACGTTGGGAGAATGAAGGAATAAGAAAGGTTTCCAGGTCTATTGTCTCGATTGGTGATTCTATCGAAATTATCTATTAGACTATTTTCACAGGAAATTTCGCGCTGATTCCGAATATATCCCTCCTATTGATATTTATTCACTTCCTGTCACATTTTTATACTAATGACACCTAATGTCATGAGCAAATTTCCGTAGAAAATGAAGCTATTGCAATGGCTCCCAAAATTTTAAAATAAACATTTTTGAAAAAATGTCTTCATTGAAATCCGTTTTGAGGCATTCTGAAACGAATACTAGAGTTTATATATATATATATATATATATATATATATATATATATATATATATATATATATATATATATATATATATATATATGTGTGTGTGTGTGTGTGTGTGTGTGTGTGTGTGTGTGTGTGTGTCTCATTCCAGTCGATAACTCTCTTTAGAATTGAAATAAAAATTCCGTTCTTCCACCAAAAATCAAACTTTTTAAACGAAAGGATGAGTTTGCTAGCCAGCACCTTTTGAGCACACTAAATTGGTCAAATTTCGAAAAATGTGCTGATAAATCACTAAAAAAGCAGAAAACGGTTAAAAATCAGTTAAAAAGTTTTTTTGCAGAATATTGGCCGAACAAAGTTCATCAACTACAAATAGAATATTTAAAAAATTATGTAATAATTTATGCTATAAATTGAACTTAAAGTTCATTGAAATTTGCTAAAAAAGCGATAAATACTGCAAAAAAGGCCAAAAGTGCAAAACTTGTTTTTGAATAGTAGTTTATTGTTTAGAATAAGTTTTTTGCCATAAAACTAGTAGTTATCAATTTTCTCGCACTCAAAAAGCCTTACCGACACTAGGTGATAGTGTTGCTTGAAATTATTCCTTTTTACTTTCCTTACTTAACCCGAAGGGTAAAGGGAAAGTCTTGCAATCACCCTGAAAATCAATTTCTGAAACTCATGCTAGGATGGGTATTTCGCTCAACCTTAACCCAGATCTAAACGTTTCATGAAAACGTATGTATGTATGTTTACATGTATTATGTATGTAACTAGTGTACACGATTGCGACTTTTGGTACGACATGAAAAAAATCAAATTTCAGGGTTGGGTTTCTATATATATATGAGCTAGCTACTGCAGAAAAATCCGCTTAAAATTATCATTTCTAGAGGATTAAAAAATCAGAATAGGTGAAAAAACGTTGTTTTTAGCACTTTTTCTTCCTTTTCTCCAAAATTGCTACAGGAAATTTGATGGAATTCTCAGGAGTTACCCTTCTTCTGGATACAAATAATATTTGATACCACTCATGCTCGGGAAAATACTCTAAGGGAGGTAATTAGCAAAATACTTCCAAAATAGGTTAAAAAACAGGTTTTTAGCACTTTTTAAAATAAAAATTGCCTATGAAATAATATCCCTAATTATATCACTATGAATATGCCTATGAATTTTGTCCCCTTAGAATCGTATTTGGGAACACTGTGCAACAAAGCTTACACTATATGATCAGCATATGTCATTTTGTAGGATTGAGAGGCGGCGAGTCGTACGGTATCTGTGGATTCGGAGTATTCAGCGAATTGAACCTGAAATCTTGCTCATTGAGACAAGCTGAGCTAATGGTGATACCACATGAAGCCTGCTCCTCCTATAGTGGTTTGATATGCTCCGAACCCAAAATTAACTCCTATCAAGCAGGAAGCATGTGTTTCGTAAGTATCGATGAAATAAGGCGCAGTTATGGATCCAATGTTGAGTGCTTTTAAAACGTCATTACTTTGCTTATATATACGATGCCTACTAAGGATTCCCGTAATTGTCCGAACAATGCACATGCTTCATTTAGAGACGAAAATATCTACTAATGAATTTTGGAGACTATGGAAAAAACATTGATTAGTACCCTATGCTTCTTTTGTACACGAGGCCGAGGAACAAACACTTTGCCTATGTGAAGGGATTCAGAGTAGGAAATAGGCAGTCGATCATTTAATAATGAAATTTTGACAAGCTATAAAACTTATTCTAATCAAAACTTTCGATGGGTAACGAACCGGAGTATAGAAAAGTTATTGATTATAATAGGCAAGTAAGAGTAACGAGCATATAATTGCATCAGGAAATATATGTAAATCAATCACACATTCGGATCGGAAATCTATTCATTAGAAATTATGTAGAAATAACTCGGTATAGTATCATAATTAAAAAGTATGGTCTGAATTAAACATACTGAATGAAGGCACCAGCAAGTGTAGGAACTGAGAGGTCGATGGGACAACTCTCGGAAGTACGTAATGGCACTGCGTCGGATGGGTGTGCATATTTCACAAATCGGAGGGTACCTATTGAGAAGATGACCCTGCCCCACAACCTCCTGTTACCATAGTTGTGATGGAAGGGTCATCTTCTAGTGCATCAATCCGTATTGACTGTTGAGGCCCTGGTATTAAATCATCATGAGCAACACCTTACTTTCACAGGAGACATGATGGAGGGGCATACAGAAACGGATCTGTACAGATCGGTGACGAAAGAAAGTGGCATTGCATAGTTGTTCAAAAAGCCTACCTAGCTTGACAAAACTGAACTTTCAAGTTGAAAGGTATGGCCTCAGCAGGTATTGACATGCATTTACTAGTGGAGCTGAAGGCCGTTATCAATTGTTAATGACGACGTGTCAATGTAGGCTGAGAAATGCGGAAAAACTATGATTATTAACAACTTGTTATCAGTTTACTTCAACTGATAAACGAGGGAATTTGCAATCTAGCTTGGGACACGAGAAGCAAGGAAAGCAAGGAATTATTGATTAAGTAGATGAGTATTACTTTTAGCACGAAAATGAGCAAAGTTTTGGGCGTTTATTAGGATAGAGTCCCAGTAACTCAGATTCACTCAGATTTGGAACCAGGAATACGTAGGTTCTTTTTGCCTATAGTAAGGTTATGTGTTTTTTCGTAGGAGACGAAACATGGTTCCATAATTTGTTTAGAACCTATCTTCGCAAAAGAGTCAGATTTGTGTTTTCCAATACCTACAAAACAAAGTGCTCTGCTAGGTATCATTTAACACTTATTCGCATCTAGTATACACTAATGTTTGATCTGATTCCCGCTTGACTTATTTCAGAATTTAAAAGAAACCGTTCTACATTTTGAGAAATGGGTAAAAAGCATGTTTTTATTTTACTATTACAGATAAAGGCTTCATTTGTGGCCCATCATGCGGGATAGTTTGTGCAGGGCCAAATATCCTTCACATTTTTGTTTTTTATTTTATTGGAAAAGTTGGGAATTGATTGATTTTTCCACAATTCAAACGTCTATATCTCAAAAACTACGGCTGATACTGAAAAAAGAGTTCCAGAATTCAATTCAGTGCCCTTGAAAACCTCGAGAACCAGTTTTTTTCTTTTGCGGCGAGGAAATTTAATCTTGTCTAGCTAGATTGGGTGTTTGAACCACTGTGCTGTGTATACCACTAACGTTTGTTCACTTTTCCTCTTTCAAATGGACTACAGCAACCACGTCGGAAGTGCACGGGCAGTGCTGATGTTGTACCTATATCGAGGATCTCCCGGCTGATTCATGCACCTACAAAACAGTTATGATTCGACTTGATTATTATATATAATTTTGGAGAAATCCAAGAAGATCCCCCCACTTGTAGACATCACGTAGAGGTTGTCTCTCATGTAGATTAAGGCATTCAATACACATAAACGTTTCTAATATTATAGTTTTTAAAGTCTAAAAACTTCGATTTTCAGATACGCTTTGGACCTTCATCTTATCATTATCTTATCACGTGACTCTGTGATAAGAAATCAAAGGTCTTACTAGCTATCACAACGGATTTTTTTTTTTTTTTTTTAATTCACCACAACAATAACGAAACTCTAGGATCCATAACGATTAAATAATTTTAGAATCATTGATATTTGAACCTGAAACAGCTCATCTGCAATAATTGAGCATTTAGTAAAGCCTGATACTTTCACACCTACGGTTCGTAATGAAAATGAATATTGTTGCAGGGCGACCAAGGAGGACCTCTCCTAATGTGTGAGAACGATGGCCCTAACCCAACTTGTTATTTGGCTGGTACGAAGTATAATATATATAGTACTTACGAGATTATTTATGATTATATGAAACAGTTATTCAACTAAACGTTAGGATGATAAAAATATAAAGTTTCCTATATCGCATTGAAAAAAAAAAAAAAAAATAAAAAAATTATATATATAAAAAAAAAAATAATAATAATAATAGTAATAATTTCCAGTCATGCAAATCTGAGAGTTTTCGTAAATCATCATATTACTTTGTCTCATTACTTTGAGATGGGAGTGCAAAAAAATTCTTGAGTAACGGTTTCACGACAAAAAAACTTTTTTTAGGAACGATTTTTTGAAATGTTCGCAGTGAACGCTAAATTCCTTAACAAATAACAATAATTTCAGGACATTATTGAAATTCAAGTACGCTTTTCAGCATAATTTTGCATTTACATCTTACATTTTTCATTGTTCCAGTCCTTAGTTGATTTATATATATATATATATGTATGTATTTTTTAAATAAATACTCAGCTAAAAACAATAAAATTAAGGTTTTTTTGCCATTTTTTATAACTGTGCTAGACAATCACAAAAAATATTTTAAATGGATAATAATTGTTTTATTTAGCAAAATATTACTAAAAGAATGTAATTTTCAACTATAAACTAAAATAATTCAATAACTTAGTAATGCTCAAAGGCTGAAACGTGAGCACTCGAGTTGCAGCAAAAGTCCACAAACTCTAAAACATTACAAATCGCGTTGCGGAAAATAACCGCAAAAATGGATCTTTACACTTTTGCATCTATTTCTGCATTAACCAGAGGACTGAAAAAGTAAATTAATTAATTATTTGAAACTAGCGTCGCGCTATCGTGCGTCATACTGTCTACCTTGAAAGTACATGGGTGGCAATGGGCAGTCATATTATGGAACCTCAAGAGTTTCAGCCACTGAGGATGAAAATGTGGCAATTTGCCACGAACGAGGATGTTTGATTCGTGAACTCTGAAATTCGTTCCAAAATTCCTAAAAACGGATTTAAATTATGGAAACATTCGAATGTTTTGATTTTAAATATTTGGAGCCATTGCAATAGTTACATTTTCCACAAAAATTCGCTAAAAGAGGCTTACGTACGACTTTTCTTTTTTAGTTTATATCGATTATTGTACCACATATCAATAAATTTTAGTATTTTGAGAAGAACAGGAGGAGGTTTCAAGTAATTATGTGTGTACACATTATAGGTATCTAATGGCTGCTATCTGTTTTAGCAATCTACGAGGAGAACTTAGAGCATGGGTTGTTTGTTAAAACGGAATTTTCTTGGTTTGTACTATGAACGAACTAAGTGGAATAAAAAATGTTAAGAATATGGTGTAATGACTTTCAACGAATGTTACTATAAATTTTCCTTATTTCGTGGGACGAAGCTCTTTAGCTAATGGAACAGTTACCATTCAGAATATTAAATGAATCTTTGGGACGGTGACATTGGGTAGCTGCAGCATTATGTGACGTATTTACTTCATTGCACAGAAATCCTGTATTCTTCATGAGGTATGAAATGGTAATAATAATTGTTTCCTCGAATAGCAAAGAATGGAGCGAGAAAATGTGTTAGGCGGCTCTTCCTAGTCCCATTATGTACTTCAATCTCGTTATTTGAGTTTGGTCGGCTGTAATAACAATTAGTGAGATAGGTAAGCGTGGAAACGTGTTACTTTGAGAGTAATCCGGCTTTGTCATTTCCAGGGATTCAGTGGAAAACTTTGGACGGCTCTTGCACCGGCACGAACTTGGCGAGATGTATTCAGGATCCAGAAGCTTCCAAGTGGATCAACAACATAATTGATTACAGCTAAGAGGACTATAGCTGTCTTCTTGAGGCTATGTTGGGTTTAGTTTGCCGTTCTGCGGCTTCCGACTTGAGAATTGTTTTTGAAACAGTACCTACCTACCATTCTGGGAGTGATTTTGATGGCTTACCTACATGCACCAATAATGTACCTACCTATTGTAGGGAATAATTCTGCACGATGAATATTAATTAAAAACGCACTATTAGACACTGATTCTGGAACCAAGTGAACAGTTGTTTACCTCTCTTATAGTCATAAAAAAATTCCATATCGAGCAACAACACTAGAGCCGCTGGGTAGGTAGCAATTAGGATTATTTTTTTATTTTTCCCCACATATAAAAGCTGGATTAAATTATAAATGATTTATCGGATTTGAATATGGTTTTATGTAACTCTTCTGGAATATTCTCAGCCCAACGTGAATGATTGCTTGACTACAAACCTCAACTAAAATATTAAGTGCAAATTTTTATGACCATTTGGTTTACAATATATATCTGAAATGGTGGAACCGTGAAAGCAACATATCTGAAAAAAAGGTAAATTTTATCGTCATCTGTAAAGAGCATTCGCAGAGTAGAGAGTATGTAATATTATTAGCAACCTACTTGAGGAGGGAACTGAAAGAAATGTCCGATTACTTGCCAAATTGGAACTGAAGGTTGATGTTTCGGAATTTTATTGCTTGATGGATTCATAAATATCATATATCTGAACACCTTAAGAATCGGGATTGGTATTACTGGGAATTTTCCTTTTAGCGAATTTTCGTAGAAAATAAAGCTATTGCAAAGGCTCCAAAAATTTTAAAATACAAATTTTCGAAAATTGTCTCCATTGAAATCCATCCGGTTTGAGACATTCTGAAACGAATTATGAAAACATTTTTTCATATATATATATATATATACATTCATTAATAATGGTTCTACTGAACTATATATAATTATTTGTTGGAAAAAAATTTAGACAGATATATAGAACGAAAGAATTGTTTCTGATATTTCGAAAAATCTTGTTCACAGAATAGAGAAGTAAATTTAACTTTCGTAGGTAGTCCCTGGTAGCTTGAAGCGTAATCAATGAATCCCATGGCCCTGATTGTAGTAGGCGTCATTTTCAATCATTCAAATTGAGGCCAGGTGGTCGGTTTGCTCCAAGTACCCACCGGTGAGCCCTTTCCGATTGTTGCAACAGACGATCATTGGCCGCATCTGGCATTTTTCGCAACACTTTCACTCCAAAGCACTCATCAAAAGATGCATCATGAGATCGTGCATGGACTTTAACTGGAAGTGATCTGGGTTGATGAACTGAGGCCCTGTGATCTAAAATCTGTTTTTGAATCGCAGAATATTATTTAAAAGGGGTTTTCAGCCATAAAATTGGTAGTCAACGTTTTCTTTTCCCTCAAAGTCCTTAATTTTTTAAAACGATGTAACATAATATAGTACGATAATTTACGAAAATTCGCTCGTACGATCATGCTGCATGACTTGAGCACTTACACTTTAACTCGAGACCTCTACTTTACACCTAATTCAAAAATTCTCCTATGAAATAAGAAACAACTCCAACCCACTCTAGTGGTTGTTTGAGGAAGAAGGTCCCAAAGTGCGATACTCCCCTTCCCATAAGCTTACCATTGTCCCGAACTTCTCATGATTTCATAATGTAGTATTGGGTTCAATAAACATACCACAAACAACCCCTCCCCCTTCCTTCCTCACAACCGTAACTAAGTATGAACTGCTTCAAATTTGTGAAATCAACACGGAAATGTATTGAAAATATCACGATACACCAGTATCTCCACCAATTATTACGAAATGATAATTTCCTAAGAATAGATCCAGACTATTGTCACAATCACAAACGCACAGAATGTGAAAGAGAAGGAGGGAGAGGGAGAGAGGGACAGAAAGAGAGAGAGATAGACACAGAGAGAGAGAGAGAGAGAGAGACCAATGTTTTTTCACGGATTTTGTTTTAGGATGGTCTGTAACGGATTCGTATTCAGTTATTTTTAGGAGAGGGTACGTCTAGTAAAACGTGATATATTCGCTTTTCTCACTAAAATCGTATATATAGCATTCGCACTTTGAATTAAACCTTTCGCGAATTGAATTAAATGTTCCCCGAATTGAATTAGACTTTTCGCAAATTGAATTAAACTTTTCGCAAAATGAATTATTGAACTTTTCACAAATTGAATTGAACTTTCCGCAAATTAAATTAAACCTACATACGTGAAAAGATCAATAACATTAAAAAAGGAACGCTGATCCCTCCCTGTTGCTTGGTAGGTACTTACCAAATTTCTTCTCACAGCATGGCTCAGCATTTCTTTTGGTTGCAAGTTCAGTTTTGTTATTAATAAACAAATGGTTTAGTTTCAGATTAACTTCATGAGGTGCTGGATTATGTTTAAATCTACTTTTTGAGCTCGTTCCATCACTTGTATGATTTGTGATTACAATATCATACATTTTGTTGAAGTTGTATATTTTGTGTTCACTAAAACAGTAGATTTCCCAAGGTTTAATTCAATTCACGGAAAGTTTCATTCAATTTGCGAAAAGTATAATTCAATCCGCGAAATGTTTAATTCAATTTGCGAAAAGTTTAGTTCAATTTGCGAAAAGTTCAATTCAATTCGCGAACGATTTAATTCAAAGTGCAAATGCTATATATAACGCATGCATATAGACGTCCCTGAAATACATGCAGTACTTACCAATACGTTTTTCTCGTTATTGGGTTGTTCTACACCCCTCTGAATCAATTTTAATAGGTGTCCCTCTTATTTACGAAGCGTTATCCATAGAACATAGCTTCAATGGACGTCCTAAAAAATTTTTGATAGGTAGTTATTAACCTTGCCGTATGGGTTAGGCGATGCAATGAACCGTTCCTCATGCGATTTGTAAAGTTGAGCAAGGTCAAGCGTGGTGAGTACTTGGACGGGTGTCCGCTAGGAGACTCCATAAACACCACTTGGAGAACAGCGAGAACCATAACTATCGGAGGCTGTACTTGCTCAAAAGAAACCCATAGCTGCACTTAACCCGATTGTATCAATAATAATTGTTTGATCTACGACAATAAATGAATTAACTATTCAACGTGGCTCCGAGTTGCGGCTAATGTAGCTCTACTTTTGTTCTTTTGGGAGTGACCAAGGTTACACGACCAAACAAAGGTAATGGGTCTCTCGTCCAAGAAATTTTCACGCTTCGGTACGCAAACCTCTCTGTCTGCTCATGGGGGCGTGAAGATGAGTCGCTTTAAGTGAAATCGTTTGAACGAATTCTGATCCTCCCTTTAGAGGGCTGCTGATGACGTCCGATGCCCGAGGCGGTCATACGAAAAGCGCCACCCTGAAACGGTTGATTACACTACTTTTACTTTATCAGAGCCTTTTGATACAATTTGCAGGTTAAGGCTCAAGGTCACAATAACGAGAAAATCAAGTGAACGGTCAAGTGAAGCCTCTGGGCACACTGAAAAAGCAGCCCAGTGAAAACCTTAAAAGTAACTCCAAGGTGACAGCTAACGTCGTTGACCTCTTCAAGAGGTCTGTGTTTTCCCGTTTTTGCACGATTGAGATCAAGGGGGATGGTTTTAAAACCTCCAGCCCTTTGAAAATTGGAAAGGCGTTGGTGCACCAGATAGGCAAACCAACAGAAATGAAGATTATTTCCAACTCTAAGGTTCATGTTAAAGTAGACTCAGAGGAACAAGGAATGAAACTGGTCAAGTTTAGGATAGTGAAGTTAGGAGAGACTGAAGTTGCAGTCACCCTTAACCAAAAGCTCAAAACCTCACAGGGCACGATCCGTTGTCAATACCTTAGATCGTGCTCTGCTAAGGAGATCCTTGAGAGCCTTAAGGGAGACTTTGTGATTAAGGTCGTCCCATTGCAACGTGGTAGGCGCATCAAAGGGTCATCTGACACCTTTTTGCTGAAATTTGCGCTCCAAACTTCACAAAAGACCCGGTTCCCTGCTTTGTGACTTGAAGGTGAGGCCGTTCATCCCGCCACTAATAAGATGCTATAAATGCCTTCAATTTGGGCATACAAGCCGCCGATGTAAGGCTGAGCATTAGATGTGTGCCTGTAGTCTTCCACGGCACAACAAGGCTGAAACACCAAAGCCGCCAATGTGTGCCAATTGCAATGGCCAACATGGGGCACTCTTTAAGGAGTGCCCAGTATTTAAAAAAGAAGTTGCCATCCAATCTACTATGGCAACAGAAAAGTTCCATACCCTGTGGCCTATAGAATCTGTAATGATTCCTCATCAAAAAAGGAATCATGTGCCTCAAAGGTCGAAACAATGGGTTGAGCGGATGCTGGCCCAAGACCGGCTACGCAATTGGTTACCAGTTTTGACAACTGGCTCACTCCCCTCTCCACCACCCCCACAATTATTATCCCAATCCCAATTTTTAGATAATTGTAATGAACCTAACAACACCAACTGTGAGTGCATCCTTCAATGGAATGCTAATGGTACATTTATTTATTTATTTATATATGGGCGATGTGATATTGGGGATACATTGGCTTGGAATCCATTGCCAGTAATTCATCACTCAGACCACTTTCCTATCAAAATTGATGTAGAAAGTCAGTACTCACCATTCACTCCTCTGCCACGCTGGAAATTGGTGGATGCTGACTGGGCGCTCTATAAGGAGGTGATGGTGCATGTCAACCTCAGTGGAAACATTGAGAATGAAGTTATCAACTTCACCTCTGCCATCCTTGAAGCAGCATCACTTGCCATCCCAAAAACCAACCCCACTAAGGGACGCAAACATGTCCCGTGGTGGAATAGGGATGTTCGAGAAGCCAACAGAGCAAAACGTCAGACGATAAATAGATTCTTCCAGAGACGTACACCTGAAAATTATGCTTTATTTAAGCGAGCCAGAGAACATGAGCACCGGCTCAAGTGTCAGGCCCGAATCAGATCCTTTCGCTAATCTGTCAGTGAAATTAAGGATGATTCTCCTCCTGAAGATGTTTGGCGAAAGGTACGTGCAATGAAAGTTCTCCCACCACCAACTATTCCTTCTATCACTACTTCTGGGGGTGATGTTGCTCAAGTACCCAAGCATGTTGCTGGTACATTGGCTTCTCATTATGACCAAGTGTCCAGTGATCATACATACCCGGATGACTTTAGATGACAGCAGGCTGAGTTTGAGATGGCACCTCTCCCTCAGCTCACTCCTTCGTTAAGCCCTTCAATAGACATAACATTCACAATGGGTAAATTGGAGAGAGCAATGAAGAAGGCAAATAGGACTGCACCTGGGGAAGATACGATCCATTATGAAATATAGATCAATCTCCCAGATGAACAAAAGCGTACTCTCCTGAGGCTTTATAATTATATTCATGACTCAGGTACCTATCTTTCAACTCAGAAGGAGGCTGTAATTATCTGTCTGTGTAAAGAGGGAAAATACCCTTGTTACAGACCCATCTCTCTTACTTGCTTTATGGGCAAGATCCTGGAAGCTATGGTCAACTAACGCCTGGTATGGTTTCTTGAGAGCAACTGCCCTATCAGCCAGTATCAGGCTCGTTTTCGCAAACGCTTTTCAGCTGCTCACCAGCTCTCAGCATTCGAGAGTCATATCCAAGACACCTTTCTGGGTCGGGATCACGACATTGATGTTTTTTGACCTAGTCAAAGCCTATGACACTACTTGGCGCCACAAAATCTTAGGCTGCAGTGGTGGGGAGTAGGCAGGCCAATGCTGGGCTTCCTCCGCAGCTTCCTCTCAGAATGAAAATTTAGGGGGCGACTAGGCAATGTCTTCTCCAATCTTCATCTTCAGGAAAATGGCATCCCTCAGGGTTCAGTACTATGTTGCACCCTGTTAATGGTCGCTATAAATGGCCTCGCTGATATCATTCCAGAGGATATTCGTCCCTTACTATATGTTGACGACTTAACTATCCTCTTCCGAGGTGATTATCTTAGGAATGGGTGTGACACCTTTCAACGTTCTATTGATGCCATCTATCAAACAGCACAGATGCGAGGTTTTAGTTTTTCACCTGTGAAAACTACCTCTATACATTTCTGCAGAAAGGGCATAGTGCATGATGAGTATCCTCTCTTAATAGGTGGAGTTCCAATACGTAATTCCACTCACACACATTTCCACGGATTCGCAGTTGACTGTAAGGTGCGATGGACACAGTATATTGAGTACTTGCGCCATGCTACTATGCAGGGTGTACAGTTGCTCAAGGCTATTTCGACCTGTAGTTGGGGCGCCCAGCAAGATGTCCTTCTAAGGATTTTCTATGCAGTGGTGCGATCACGCATAGATTATGGATCTGCAGCAATATAGGCCGACTAAAAGTTGAGACTCATTTCGTTCGTCAATAATACAGACTCGTTAGAAAACGAGCTATTCCACGAACCGCGGTGAGAAGTTATTACATTGATTGAGAGTTGTTCATCTAGAAAACACATGTTTTCATGTTCTAGTTGCGTTAATAATTAAGCCCATCAGAACCTATCATATCTATTGATTGTTGTGTGTTGTGTACGCAGCGTCAACACTTTCAACCTTCCAGGATATCATTTTCTTTCTCATATTATGTAAAGCTAGCTGATTCACCAGTGCATTGCACAGGTTGAATTAAATATACGCACCCCCCCCCCCCCCCCCTACCACTCATCATATTTTTCGGACACTCCTATCGATCTGATTCAAAAAAGGTAGTACTTGAAGTACTACCTACCTAAAATACCACCTTCTATGGGTTCGATTTGAAAAATTTCAAATAGTCTGTGATTATTACAATAATCCAAACGTATTCGCCCAATCAGATCCCCAGTTCGTTCAATAGTGTCAGAGTTATCCCCTTTCACCCCCCCCCCCTTAAACACCTCCTCTGGCACAAATTTTAAAAATTTCAATCAGTCTATAATTTAAGTTGGACTGATACAAACATAATCAACAACCAAATCCCCACCTTGTTCAGTGATGACAAAGATACCCCATCCCCCTCCTCCACTACTAAAACACAAAAAATACCAAACACAAAAAAACAAATAGCCTGTAATTTAAGTTGAACTGATACAGACATATTCGACAATCAAACCCCCAGTTTCTTCAGTGATGACGAATATGCCTCTTCCCCTAAAACACCCCCTATGGGGCAGATTTGAAAAATTTCAAGAAACCTGTGATTTAAGTAAGAATAATCCAAAAATATTCGCCCAATCAGATCCCCAGTTCGTTCAATGGTGTCCAAGATACCCCATTTCACCCTCTCCCCCTCCCCTAAAACACCCCCCTGGCATCAATTTTAAAACTTCAAATAGCCTATAATTTAAGATGGACTGATACAGACATTTCCTCCCACTCATATCAGTTGTCGTCCAATGACCCCTGTAACCGTGAAAAGCGGACAAACATACACAGACAGACAGAGAAAATTTGAGAAAATGGTACCAATCGTTTTCATGTAGCATGAAACGGAAAAGAAACGCAAAATTCATTATTCTAATTGGACATATTTACGATTTTATTAATATAGATATGAATTTCTACAAGTGTTCGAAAAGTTCAATATTTTCCGTTTTCTTTGACGTTGAGGAATCGTTTCATTTTGGTCGACCTTCGATTATAAAAACTCTCTTCACTCACACCCCAACATCAACAGAAAAACACCTTCTTGAGCGTAAAACTTTTGGTCATAATTCTGTTCTAATAACCCTCGAACCACATGATGAATATTTGCTGAATGAAAGACCATGCGGGATGGAATCAAACTCATCAATGATACTCGTAGTTTAACTAAAACTGGACTTTATAAGGTTCAATGGGTTGATATAACTGTTTGTAATATCAAAACGTATTTAGAACTAGTTTTAACATGTTTTAGTATATTCGTTACATTACTGTATTTTATATGGAACCATAAAGATCAGTGTCTAAGAACTAGAAAGGAAAAGTAAATTAGCATAGTTCATTAGCAACTGTTCTAAAATAACTAGTAGCTCTATATCATTAAGAAACTTCATCTAGCAACGAAGTAAACCAACTTTATAACATAAAATTATAATGTGGACTAGATCACACCACATGAGTTGGATTCGACCCGATACACAGCATACTGGGCTGTAGTATAGAATAAATAATATATGACGTTTAATTCTAAAGCATGGTTACTAGGGCTTCAGTAGCAGGATTGATGGAAAGAGTCCTCAAAAGTAATCACTCGAAATTGAGTGGACGAAATAGCAATGAATTCTTGTAGATCACTCGGGTTGTATTCAACCAATATCTTGTGGTTCAAGGGTTAATGTGTCACTAAGTCGAACAAAAATCAAGAACATTTGTATTGTACTCACTGTACAAGAACTATTGTATTATGCTAATACGATGAATTGCTTTGGCATTTGAGCACTTTGAACGTAAAGGAACAGTAAACTCACAATTATATGGCAATACAACTTGTTCTAATTAATAGTCGTAATTTCAAACGAAGATTTTGGATTTCAGGCTTTTTTGACGTTTTTATCGATGTTAAAAACCCAATAATTTGATGATTTACGAAAAAGTTTCATGTTCGCATATTCGCCCATCGATTTCCGGAATGACACCATCCGGATGTCACTTCCTAACCGATGAGATTTGTAATGATTAGCTATTGAAACTGAGCAACAAACAAGTGTTCAGCTGGAAACTCACCATATCGGTGCAATACATTTAATTACTAAATAATAAAGCCCTTACCTCAGGAGAAAAATATTTTGCGAACCTATTTGAACAAACAGTTTGCTTCGTCGGTTGATTGCCCTTTTGCCGCATTGCCCTTACCCGAATTTGTATTTTTACCGCCCGCCCCTGAAGGGATTACACAGAAAGCAAAGGATAAATAAGAGGTACCGGCAGCCGTAGTTGTTATTTTCAGCTCAATGGAATAGAAAGGATAACACCGAAAACCGCTCTCTTTTCCGGCACTTTGCTTTTCTCCTTTTTGTTATATATTTTTTCTTTCTTCTCTCCCAGGTTAGTTTGCCCTGAATCGCTCCCTTGTACTCCCACACCCTTCAGCTAACAGTTCTTATTACTCAACGTTCCGGTTCGACTGACTCTGCACTTTTTCCAATGGTTTAACTTCAACCTAAATCGAAGAAGGCCCACGAAATCCGCAGTGATGGTCGATAATCCAGAGTGTTCACTTGATCAACTGAATGAAGGTTGAAAAGGTAAAAAATCTCGGTCTTAAAATTAAAATAGAATTATCTGATTCTTGGATTGTGAAATCATCCCTGACGTTTTTGTCTATGGACATATCAAGGGAAACTACCGCCGTTTTGTATTTTGGATTTTGACTCGTATGAGTGAAATATTATGTCATGGAGTATCCTGTGCTCTAGGAAGCCTCCGTAACAAATCAAATTCATCAATGTTACTAAATCAAATCATCTTCGATTTGCCAATCATCGATCCATCCGTAATTCGAAGCTCCTATGTTAAAAAATTCCTCCTCTTGAATACGGTGCATTTCTCTATTGAGAAGCATCTACTTACAGAGGTAGGTTAATAATCTCTCCTAAACATTATATCATAGACAGACAGAAAATATCATTCGATTTCAGATAGAAAATAGAATTAATTAATTAGTATGATTCAGCGTATGAATTAATTGAAGATCTATGCTATCAAACGCTAGCGTTCGTTAATTATAATGACTATTTCGCCCAAATTGTTGTATAGTCGATAACTCAATATCAGGATTATGTGGAATCAGACTATATATCCAAGTTTTATTCTTCTTTGAACTGACATCAGGTTTATGATGGATATGTATACTTCAGATTTAGTTTAGGATATTGGATATGTATTATTGATACAGAGGTTAGACTGTAATTACTCATTCATATAGATGTTGAAACTCAGGGACGGACTATGAGGACGTATTGGACCCTCGATGAGAAAATACGAGGCTTGAGGTGGGACATATGGAGGTCTGGTGGGCTCAGAGTAACACAAGGAGCCTGATGGGTGACTTGATTAGGATGCCGGCCCTATAGGGTCCTGCCCTTCGTTTTACGCCCCAACACATCCACTTTTACCCCTCACCTGCCCTGCCGTGTGAACCCATCAAGTACGGTAGCCCGATTTTCCTTCGTATAGCCAGCAACCAGCTTTTCGTTCCATTGTGATTCCGCTTGTCCCAAGGGGACTTTTAGTTTATATTTATACATACGTATTTACGTATGTCCAGGTTGTTCGAATAATTCTTCTCCCACTCATTAATTTGTAAAGCTAGTATACTCACGAAGTACCTTCTTCAATGCCACTAATGACTCTTTCTGTTGTACATTCGGATTCTATGGGAAATTTCATAATTTGCGACCCCTTATTCGATTTTTTTAAGCTCATGTGCTACGCCATCGATAACCAAGAAGTGTTGTGCAACCCTAAGAGTGGCAAATGACTTGGCACTTTTTCCATGATGAAAATCCTAATTACGTCCACCTTTTGATATGACTATATTTCAACACATTATAATGTTTTAATCATATATTTCTGATGCAGTCTATCAAGGATACCCACTGGTTGGCTGGACCTGTAGTTTTGGTCATGTATTGCCGTTTCCTCAACCTAAGCAGGAGGAATACAAAATAGAAACCATAGAAGGAAGTTCCATATTTCTGAAAGATTCCACAAAAAATCAATGACCTGAAACGCTATTTTTTTTTTTTTTTTTTTTTTTTTTTTTTGAAATTGCGCTATAATTACGTCAAGTCATCAAATACTTGCCGCGTTGAAAAACGGTGTAAAATTGAGTGCCTCACTTCGAACTTTCCCACGCAATCTTTGGATTACGCAATGGTTGGCCGAAAAAAGTCGAGTAAAGGGTTGGCCTTTTTCGTAAATTCTCACTTAACAATACATGAAGGGGTTCGCATTTAAAAAGAAAAAAAGTCACTAGCGCACGACTGTTCAAGTTGATGCTGCGTAATTTTGCCATTATTTGATTATATGGAAAAATTACTGAATAATAGCGTTGAGCGTAATTTATAGGGATTGTAGGGAGCTGAGGATGTTGTGGTGCATAGTTATTTGGACACTGTACATCACCTTATTCTGATTGTTGTATTGTATTTTTTTTATTTACCCATCCACGGTAGTATCCTTTGAATCGCGACACTTTTCAAATACAATGTTACTGCGCATTATCACCCTTCTAACAATATGAACCCTGGTATGTATATAAAACTAAAAACTGAGCAGCATTTGTAAGGCAATAGTACTCATAAATATTCTGAAAAATGAATCCATGACTCCAGATACATAGTGTTCAGTATAATATCGTGAGTCATCATAGGCCTGCCTCTCCGTGTGTCTAAAAATTCATACCACACACATAGCTCAACAATAAACCTATTTTGATTAAACTCTCCAGAATTGTCTGGGAGATTCCTTAAATAATGCACTACTAGTTTCATTCCAAATAGGATCAAAGTTTAACTAGGCCAAAATGCATTTTAAAAAAAAGTATACGAGTTGAAGATAGACATTGCTTATGCCCATACATATTGAAACCCACTGAGCATCCATAAATCATGGACATCCATTGTTTATGAAAGAGCAATTAATTACTGGGTCAAGGATTTCTATGATGGATGAGAGTAGGTGGCCCAAGATTTGTTTTAGGGTATTGGAGAATATGCATAATTCTTCAACCAGTTCAACTGATCATAACAACTGGCATACCTGCATTTTTAACATGCTTGCTGTCCTTGGCTCCCATGATATCCTATCAGCTGAGGACCCTCGAAATTGGAAATCGATCCTACCGTCACTAATCGAAAAACTCTACAACCATTTTTGGTGCCAGGACATCAATCTGGTTTACAGTGCCAGATTTAATATGTTCTATAGGAGGATAGCGGACTATTCAGGTAGGCAGAAGTAGGTACTTGGGACTCATTCAAAATGTCCAGATTGAGAGGATGTTGTGCCAGTTGTGTCTGTCTACAAAGTTTTTCGTAACTGTTTATTATAGAGGTACTTCTCATAAGTTTAGAAGCGAGAGATTATGCAATATATGCAATATGAAAGAAGCTGACACCCTCTACCATTTTTGTCTACGTTGCCCGATCTTAGAACCGTACCGAAGGCAATTCATTGCGAAATACATCTGTGGGCTCCCAGTGGTTGAGGATGAGGATCGTCTGGCTAATTTGCTCGATTTTGGTGATGATAGGGAGAAAATGTTAAATTTATTTCATTTAGTTACTAGTGCACTAGCACTTCGATCAATTGCGCTCACCGAATAGGTGTCTGATATGTACAGCATTAGCATTGTATAGTGTACAACAGGATAGGCTTGTTGTGGATATTGTACGAGCACCACAGGTATAGCGTGGATGTTATGGATTCATAAGGATTATTATTATTTATATTAATTTCATATCGATGACCTCATTTATTTTGCATGTACTTCATTAAGCTGTAATGCCCTGTTAACTAGATTAGGAAGAAGATATTTTACTTATTTCTTAGCTATTTATATTTTTCTAATGATAGTGTGTCAGTGGACCTGAACTCTTTGTAATAATCATTGATTTAATACAATAAACAACTTACTACTACTACTACTACTACATCCATAAATCATATTCCACAGCTACATGGCAGCATTAATTTTTTCCATTTTCAAGTTAATACCTATTGCGATCGATCAGAAAAATCATTTCCTGAACTCACTGAGAGCACGGTTTTGGACTCAAAATTATTACAAAACCACTGAATGTCATCTTACGAATACATTGTCTCAAACCCAGTTTTGAGCAGAAGGATACATATTCTGGTACAGAAGTTCATGATTATTGGAATTACAGTTTATCCGCCGAATTAATTGATCAAACTCAATATTCTTTAATCAAGGATACGGATTAAAGTGTTATTGTATGAGTATGTAATCGAACGTATCACTTATAAACTCTGATAAACCAGACTTACTTTCGATAGTAGTTGTACTGCAATTTATTGTGTGTACCTGGAAAATCCAATACAAGCAGTTATTAATAATCGAAATAATAGAGCATTACCAAGTTTTTCTCCTAGTCGAACATCCTAAAGACAATTGAACTTGATGATTCATGTATAGTTAATAATTATTGGTTACGCGTAGTACAGGGCTCAGTAGGATACAGCTGGTGAGGGACACTAAGATAATCAAATATATTATTACTAATGATATCCTGAACATAAATGCCACTGAACTTTCCGTTTCTTTTCTAGTAAACGTGGTTTTTGGCCTGTTTCGAAACACACACACACGCGCTCGCACACACACACACACACACACACTCACGCGCGCGCGCGCACACACACACCTAACACACACACACAAATATTTCATTTCTGAATATCGAATCAATTATAATAATAATTAATATTAATAGCAAACAATGGAATGCCATTGAGTTAGTATGATTAGGTTGAAAGACCCTTACAATATGCTGCACACCATTGAGAGGAGAGCGAAGGTTTAGCATTTGTCACACCGTTTCATTTCAACGGTGTAACTGTTACATTTTACTCGTATCATACCTCAATGGTGGAATATCGTAATTCTCATACTGCGAACGATGATGGATCTCGGATTTCATTGGTGTTGGGGACGGTTATAATGGGTTTGAAAACTCATGAGACATTTTCCAAAAGAAAATTAAATAAAATACAAAAATTAAATCTCTCGTAGGGATGGGGAAAAACAGTATAGGTCCTTTGACTGTTGTTTATATGAAAATGAATTTAATATGAAGATGAATGTAATACAAATATTGATAATATGAATTCAATAAATAGTTCACATGAAACAAATATGTTCGCATTGTATAATCCAAACGTATGTTCCACCAGTAGTACGGATGCAAATCCGTGCTTGTTCATGCATAAATGAACGCGTCCGATCTGAGATTTCCTTACATCCATCACGTCATTACTGTTTACGGATTATTTTCATGATTTATTTTTGCAGGTTTCGACAAGTTTATTAGTTCACAATTGGATAAAACGCAAAATCGTCGCATTGTTTACGTTATAAATCACTGACTGTTTCGATTTAAATGCTTTAAATCTTGCAAATTGTTGATCCATTGAGAAGCTTTGAATAGAATCAGTCGCAAAACGATGGTATTTCAGTCACGTTTAGCAGGAATTATTACTTTTGAAGCGTCATTCCAAGACTGAACTATAATTGTCATTGGGTTCCTGAGTTTGTACTACTAATCGACTCAGCGTTCCCTCGTAAAGGAAAAAGGCGGAGGAAGTTGATCGTCCAGAATTTTAGCATCTGAAAACCAAATGATTCCATTCACATAATTCTCGCAATCGGGCACCGAGTCTCTAAACTCCAGTTTGAAATAATTAACATCTGAAAGGATAAACGACGTTGCCGTACAATGCAAGCTGAACAATTTTTGATACATTCAAAGGTGAGCTTGAGGGGAATTCGTTGTTGGTACAGAGGAGTGGATGAGGAATGTGGGGAGGAATTAAATCACATTCTGCGGTAAATCGCGGAGAGTTTTAGCGAATGAAAGAGCGGGAAACAAAGGCGTTTTGTGAATAAACAGTAGTTCCAGTGCCAGACGTTCACCAAAAGGAACAAAAGGGTTGGGCTTGGAACTGACAGCGTTTGTTGCGCGTTGACAGGCTTATAAGTCCTCTCTCGTATCCGGTATGACAATGATACCCTCTTGTGCGGATGTATCAAGCGAAAGGATTCATCTCTGGACATATTAGCCTGGTAATGCTTGGTACCTCTGTTACTCGAGAACAGGTTGGGTCTTTTATTAGGTGAGAGTAGAGCATTGGCAAGGTCGGACACGTGGGCGTTCTTTGTCGAACACGAGAAAGTTTAAATTATTTAGGTGGGTGGATTTGTCACGAAGGATCGCGTAGGCTCTACGTAGGAGGCGGGTACTAACATACTATTGTTGTGCTAGTATTGGAGATGCTAGAAAAACTAGTTGGTATAAGTTCGTATGGAAGAATTATAAATGGGTTCACCACATAACTACATTCTCAACCCTAGAAAATGAGCTTAAAAAAGTTGTGTAATATGCCCAAAACACCCATAACGTCATTAGCGAGTTTTTTTTAATTTTTTTTTTAATCAACAGTTTATTAAAACAGATCTTTTCAGAAGTTTGGCAGTGAAACGGAATTTTAGGATTCTAACCACAGATGCCACACAATGATATAAAATAAATATCCGGGGGAAACATTTCAGTTTATAAACTATTTTTATAGGAAATTTGCGCTGATTCCGAATATACCCCTTATTTCTGTACCTCGAATGATTTTTCCACGGATTTTTCATTTTGAAAATGTCGTCAAAATGCGCTTTTTTAAAGTTTTTTCCCCTTCTTCTTAAATTTTAGGAGGTCAATGTACGTTCTCATCAAATAAAAAAAAATAAAATGAAAAAGAATTTACCAAGATGAAGCACAAAATTAGCAATACCTGACGACAAATAAGAAGTTAATCGCACGTTAAGTCCTTAACTACTCGTATTGATTTCATCCAAGTTCACCAAGGAACAATGTTGTTGAATATTGAATCCTGGATCGATTGAACAGCAAATATTTCAATAACTTCTTAAAAACTGTAGAGTAATATGACTCGGAAGTTCTCGCTGAGCTGTTTTTTTTTCTTCCTCACTACATACCTGGTCCGGAACCTAGTGGAAACTGCTAGCCTTGCCATAAATGTGTTCTTCCACTCAATTGGTTTCCTAAAAAACCATCACTCCGTTTTCGTGCGAAAATGAGAAATGCGCTTTTTTGTGAGTTTATTTATTTACTTTTTTTCAAGAGTGTATTTGCACTTATATCCAATTTGTTATTATAATTTATTAATTTATTTTATTTCATTTATTCATTTTATTTTTTTAAAGGAAAGTTGTGATGATTACATGCTACCTCGATTGAAAACAAAAGCAGAATAATGAAAAAATAAATAAGAATGAATGTCTTGGAATAAGCTAAATATGACGTAAGGATAGCATGTTTTGACGAGTTCTTATATATTGGGATGAACACTCCTCCTGTCATTTCAGCGATAAAAGTTGTAGGTGGACAAATTTTACGTCAACTAGCTACATCATCATGACGTGCTCAAAAATTTGCAAAACATAATCATATATTACAGGAAAAAGTTCAGTCACTTATGGTCTTATCACTCAAGTGATCATACACATATCGCTACTTCCATGATTCACAGAATCACTGGAAGTCGAAACATCAAAATCACAACCCAACTTTATTTTTGAAGACGTCCTGCTGAAGTTTGGTAGTTGACGCAAAATTTGACGGCCAACAACTTTTATGGCTGAAATAATGTGATTGGAAAAGTATTTATCACATAATACGAGAACTTGTCACATGCAATGCTTACGTCATATTTACGCCATTCCGGGATATTGTCGGATCAGGTAAGAGTAGACCGGCCTCGGCAGTGACCCTACCTCGAAAACGCCGACCGACCAAGGATTTAAAAGACCCACGAGCGGCGAAATCTTTCGTCACTGGACTGTAAACGCTTGGTAACGATTGGCCGCTGTTATCCTCGCACCGTGAGTTGGATCCGGGACAAATAGCTGCCGTCTCTTCAACGACAGTGCCCTTTTGGAAGCCCTCTTCTCAGTGCCGCTCTGCTGCACGAAGACGCCTACGCCTTCCAGATCTCCAAGCCTCAACGAGAACCAAGGTACAACGAGGAGAGACTTTAGGGTGAACTAGGGTTTAAAGATTGTATCAATAAAGGGGGAAAATTCATCACTCTCTTTGTTTAATATCAACTCTTCCCTAAATTCCTAATCTAGATCTAAATTAGGCTCTGACAATATACTTTCTTCTTTTTCAAAAGAATTATCTACTTTTGTGCTCAATCGACGCATAATTCAATTATCTACAACTTCCTTTTAAAAAAAGTTGGATAGGAACATGAATTTACCTCATAAAATTGAAAGAACTTGGGAAAAAAAGCTCCAGTCCTGCAGCATTGTCGTATGAGCGAATTTTCGTTAATTATCTAATTATCGTACTAAAATATGTTACATTGTTAGTAAATTTGAGCACTTTGAGTGCGAAGAAATTTTTAACTACTAGTTCTATGGGAAAAAACTTATTTCTAAATAATATTTTGCGATACAGTAAAGTTTCTGGACTTTAAACTTTTTTTGTGTGAATTTTAACGATTTTTCAGCAAATATTAATGAAATTTCAGAATATTCTTCGGCATAATTTTCTTCAAAAATTTTTTTAATATTCTGGTTCATTGTTGTTCCACGAAACAACATCAAAACCAAACAGAGGTTTGGTTTCCCCAGTTCACTGTTGGAGTGGGAGGGGGAGAACCAATGATCGAACAAAGGTCGTGGATTTCGAGTTTAGAAAGGATACTGTGGAGTTCCAGCACCCATTGTACGACTGTAGGTCAATAAAAGAACTTTTAATGAACACCCTCTACTCAGAACCCGTCCCCCAAATTTCCTAGGTACCTACTTGCTTGATATATTTGATTTTCCAATCTCCTTCCTCACGACTATGACTTTCTTACCACTTCCGCGGTCCAAAGAAGTTGCCTTGTAGATTGTTTTTTCCCGCTTTATTTTCCCTCGACACTTCTCGAAATTAATAATCTGGAAGTTTGATGTTGTTCTAGTTACAGCTTTTTTTTTCCTTCACCCTTATTCAGGCCAATGGGAAAAAAACGCTAGACCTACATTACATACCTATCTTGACAATACGATAACTTTTCCAAATAAATGCCTCATAAAGTTTCTCGTTGGACTAATTTTATTACAATGGTCTACCTAATTATAGTTGTTTCATTATCTTTAGCTCGATCGCCATCTATTGTTTGTCTCAATGTTGTAGTTGTTCTCCTTCGTTGATTCTACCCGCGGTCATTCCACTTCAAGGGTTGGTCTTTCGTACCTTCGCATTACCGCCGACAACGAACTTCCAGGGCTGCTTGCTCCACTTTCAACTTCGTTTATTGTCCGCATAACTCCTTAGTCAGAACTTACAATCATTAGGTGCCCCAGGTTTTACTGAACCGTTGTTCGTAGTGGCTTTCCACTTCTATAGTTGCTTGTACGAACATTTTCTATTTCGAAAATGTATGTAGGTACTTTAACCAACAGACAACGCGACGTAATTAAAAGTAAAGGATTGACGAAAACTTACTGTCACTAATTTTATTCAGAATGTACTTGATTCTGTATAACAAGAATCAAAATTTAGTATTCAATTTTGATACTGTTTATTGCAGGAACGACAATAACGTTTTACATAATCTTATATAATACACATACATCGTCAGGATTATTCATGTATTTTTTATTATCACATTTATATTCTCTGTCATTAAGTTTCTATTCTTATAACTAAGGGCTTATGTGCGAAATTTCCAGTCTCGCAGTGACCGCATGAGCGAATTATTGTTTATACATTCATGTGGAATGGTTGGGAAGCCAAGGAATTGTTGGATTTGTTTTCCTGATTTTCATTTGCTTAAATCTTAGCATCAGGCACCTGAAAGTTTTACTTCGATATCTCACAAAATGTGGTAAAATGCGGGTGAGGGGGGGAGGGGGTTACTTTTGGGGTACCAAAATTATATATAGGGTGTCCCCAAAAACGCCCCCCCCCCCTCCCTACTAAAATCGTTACTGACGGGTAAAAAAAAAATATATATATATTTTTTTTTTCTTCAATCTTAACTTTTTTTATTTTTTTGGAAGGATTTCAAAAATTACAAAATTGTGCCTTGCGCACTCGCGCAAATGTGGGTAATTGACACCAATTTCGTTATTTTAAATAGGAGCCCGAACTTTTTATTTCAGAATTCAATTTTAGGTGAACTTTTATGAAGAAATGACCCGTCACGATTTTCTAAGTGCGCACAGACGGACGCGATTCCGCTCTAAAAGTAACCTCATAATAGTGTTCATTTATTGATATTCGCAACACCAACTTGGGAAAACACCGCAAAAACTTGCATTTCGGCACGCTTTGTGGTTTGTGGAAACGTGTAATAAAAGTGCAATTATTGTCAATTTTTCGGTGTTTTCCCAAGTTGGTGTAGCAAATATCAAAAAATGAACATCAAGACGGGTTTCATCACGAAAAACTGCTGAAAATCGCGCCCGTTCGCGCGCACTTTTAAAATCGAGTGATGGTTCATTTCTTCATGAATTTTCACGTAGAATTCAAATCTGCAATAAAAACTGGGGTTCCCGTTCAAAATAACGAAGTTGGTGTCAACTGCGCACGTGCGCTACGCAATTTTGTCATTTTAGGATCCTTACAAAGAAACATGAAGATTAAAAAAAAAAATTTTAAATTTTTTACCCATTATTAACAATTTTAGCGGGGGGGAGGTTGGGGTTGTGGGACACCCTGTGTATATATATATATATATATATATATATATATATATATA